>JAUMHR010000072.1:11110778-11122816 GCA_032361145.1 Enteromius fasciolatus | reverse complement strand
GTTTACTCTATATGCAAAAAGAAAACCAACGGTTTTATCAGCTGCCACATTACATTCTTTGTGTATTCACCTCATAGAGCCCACTTTTGGAACCCACCTGCAGTATTCTGTAAATGTAAAGCATATTTAGTGGTGTTAATTAACTATTAATCCCTGGTCAGTGTATCCACACCTGTCCCTACTTTCCCTCTCTCTGTGTGAATCCCTGTGACCTACCCCTAATGGAGAAGGACACCCTGTGGGCCACTGTGCAAAGGCCAGCAAATGTGGACACCTCTCCTCCAAAGGGCAGATCCATGTGTTAACGGAGAGAGAGATCTTCTCTAAAGCCCCGTAGCTTTGAGAAACAGCTGCAGGCAGAAGCACAGGCTCTGTACGGGCTGAGGGGGGCCGCTGTCTTGAGCTGAGAGAGGACTGAGAGGAGCAGACAGGGCTGGAAAGTTGGGCAGTCACATGCTTTGTAATCACAGGAAAAGTCACGAGTGTGATTGAATGCTATCTTTGACATGAAGATTATATAATATGAATTTGGATGGGGAAGTTGCAAATGAGTTTGAATTAGAGGGTTTGTTTATCTGAATATGAACATTCTGCCATCATTTACTTATCATCCTCGTGTCGTTCCATATAATATTCAATGCTTAGAAATTCATTTGGACAACTTTTGCAATATTTAGATTTTCAGATTTTCATATAGTTGTATCTTGGCCAAATATTGTCCTATCCTAACAAACCATACACACATGGAAAGTTTAGTAAATAAATTAAAATGTCAAAAATCTGAAGAAAAGAAATTGGGCCTTATGACTGGCTTTGTGATCCAGGGTCACATATCGTCTTAATTAGGGTTGTCACGATATTGTATTGGCCATATTTACTGTAAAAATTAATAGCACACATCTAATATGACATAATCCAGTGCAATTATGGAGCGTTAAACTATACTTATCTGTGCATTAAACTTGTGTAATTTGTTTCATTCATACTTGACACTGGAGGGCGCCCTGGTGCAGAGACCACAAGTAGACACATAGGATTAATGAAACAAATTACCTTCCAGAAAATCTCTCAAAACAAGGACGAATATGTCTAGCTAACTATGTAGCTGGAAAAATGCAGAAAGAAATGTTTTGTATGATAAAACAAGGTGAGAATTGGCACACAATTGCAATAAAATATGATTTATCTGTTTTTTCAGGTATTTTCATATGAATGTATATATTTACGTTGTAATGCTGATCGATGTAGCCTTACAAATTGCTACAAACTGAATCACAAATTTCTATAATCAATTATTTTAATTCACTATTGGAAGATATAAAAGAAAGTATGTAATTTCTCTGCATCTATAGCATTAAACAGAGTTGCTAAATACTGAAGAGACCAAGGTATTTTAGCAGATTCTCTTTGCTCTCAGTAGTGGTGCAGAATCTTTTTTTTAAACCCTGATGATATGTAATATTTGCACTTTATTTTCTATTCATATTGTCACTTCAAAATAATGCATGACAATGCATTGCAACTCAATCAATGCATTACCTGTCAAGAGCGGACATTTAAAATCCTTTGGACAGTAAAACACCAGGCTGCAGTGTGGTGCTGAGCAGCTTTGGCATGAAGAGCATGAGTAGTACAAGATGAGAGTGATGTGGTTAAACAGGCCATGCTGACGTGATGGCAGCTCTCCATTCAGAACAGGGCCTGAGAGGCCAAGGCCACATCCTGGCAGAGCAGGGACACTTTCAATAGGAATATTTAATGAGTTTAACCATCATTTCAATCATTTATTTAGAAATTTATATATATTTTTTAATTCAGCACTAACTTTTTATATATGTGAATCACTCAATACTTTTTAAAGATTTTTAAAGCACCTCTCTATATTGACATAATCAGGGGCAGGAACACAGCGTGGTTCATGCAGGTGCACGATGCAAACCTAACCCTCTGAGACAGCAGTATTTTGTGCTCATGTTTACTCAAGCTTATCTTACACTGTAAAAAAAAAAAAGTGTGCAGGAACGACAACTGTTTCATGTGCAGTTTTGCCTCTATATCTGCTCAGAGTATATCAGTTAAAGGCCGGTCATGTGTTTGAAAGTAAACTTGATCCCAGTAGACCTGGGAAATGACTGAAGGTGTATTAATTGTAACCACCGATAAGGACAGGTCGGGTCTCGATCCTTTTCAGACCTGCACTTAAAAGGTACTTTAATGTGCTAATGTGTATCGCATATCAGAAGTCTGTGTTCTGGATATGGGATTTATTTATTTAATATAATTTGTGGACTTATTTTTAGGATACATGGTTTATAACTAATTAAAATTAGTGGATTATAAAGAAAAAAAACAATTAGCTGTATTTGAAGAAAGATAAGCTCTCATTCTAACAGCATTAATTTTCCATTCTTCACTACAGCACTGGTTGTCTTGAAGATAGGAGACCCTTGGCGGTTTATTCAGGGCGTCCTGCGTGTAGTTGGACTGCTAAAGAGATTCAAGACGAGAGAGAGAGGGTGGAAACAGGAAACAGCAGTGGCTGTATCAAAGAAAGGTTAGCAAATGCCGCACACCGGGCTCGCCGCTGTCCCTAGAGCCCCCGCTAGCCTGTTATCACCCTGCCAAGCAGGGGGGCTTTGAAATTGGCACTTTCCTTCATGTGACAATTGTACCTGCTGATAGACCATTAGATTACTTAGCTATTCACTCATTCGCTACCATAGTAACCTTGTGTCGCTGTCCCCTTCATAACAGTGGTTTCGTAGAGCGGTTTTACTCACCCACCCAAGTCTTTTGAAAGTGGTACCATATGAAAAATGTCCTTTTGGCACCCTGGAATTTTGGAATTACACACACACACATATTTATATATATTTCAGATGTTAGATGTGTGTTTAAGTATGGCTGGAGTGAAAAGGTAGTCTAGTCTCACATAGAATTTTTTTAGTTAATTAGTTAATTAAATTCTAATTACAACTAAAAAGACAGAATGTATGATAATTAAATAATAAGAAATTATTAAATATAGCATAATTAAATATACATTAATTACATTTAATTTCTTTTATTTATATATGAAATATTGATTGTAAACTAGCTCAAATAAATTCTTATATTTATTTATATATTTATTTATTGTCTCCACATGAATAAAAATGACTTATCTGTACACAATATCTAACAATTTTGCTATCTGTTTTAACTTAACACACATTAATAGCAGTTTAATGTGATATTATTTTGTGTTTCACATACAAAATCTGTGTACAATGTAACATTCATTTAATGTTTGAATTTGAAATAAGCAATACAATTAATAGAATATTCCATAGTATCACTATGCATCCAAATTCCTATTTCCCCCTTCATACGTTTGAGTATGTATGACAAGGTAACTCAGACCACAGTGGCAGGCATAAATATATCCATTCTGTGACAGCGATGGGGTAAAACAACAGAGGACATACACACATACACAGAGATGAGCTCTCCGCTCATCAGACAAACCGCACACACACTCTCTCTCTCACACACACACTGACCACCGCACAGCCAGTAGCTCCCTCTGTTGACCACTGCTGAACTGCAGACTGAAGGGCTGTCCCGGCACACAGCTGCCAACCTGCCTTTGTGTCCCCATCAAGACGCAATACAAGAGCACTGCAGCACTCTCATATGACAGGCACAAACACACACACACACTTTTCAGTCTACTTTCTCTTGCAAGAGACTTTGAGTTTAGGAATTTGAGGAAGCAGAAGCAGATGTTAGAAACAATATTTGTTCGCTTTTAAACATAAAGCTTGATAACAGTATCTTTAGGAATGTATGCAAGTTGTCTTTAAGTTGCATTTAGCATTTTTTATGGTCTAATGCACAAATACACAATCAATCAATGTTAAAAAAAACCTCACGTATAATACCTTTTATTATGTAATTTACATCAATTAATTTATTTACTTATTTATAAACAAACACACTGTAATATAGTATTAAAAATAATTACCTATTAAAATATGTAAATTAAATATGTATATACACACATCCACAGAGCAGTTTTAGTACAACTCTTTAATTTTTTTATTCAATTGCTCTATTTTTGAATTATGTTATGAATATAGAAACAACAGCATCACATTTATGCTCCGTTATTTTTTTGTAATACGCTTCTCTGCTCAGCCTGAGAGCTTTCACTCTGAGACGCCCCATGCTGACCCGAGTGGCTACAAATAAGCGTCCTGCCTCTTGAATTTATTACAGCCCAATTTTTGACAAGTTGATTTTAAACAACTCCAGCGGCGGCCGCATTGACTGTATGCTCGGCGGCTGGTCGGCTGACATGTGACCTAAGTGAACTTGCCCTCCCCTATTGACTGGCGTGATTGATGCTCTGCCGAGCTAGCCCTGATAATTCTTAGCCACATGTCAACAGCCAGTGACCAAAAGGGTCATCCCTGTCTTTAACATTTCACACACACACAAATAAAAAACACACGGTCTCACGCCCACGTACTCGCACACCAACGCTTACAAAAGCCAGACTGGAGTCTTTTCAAATCCATTTTGAGACTTTGCGTACCCGTCCTTGCTAGCGCCTAATGCGTTTTGTTTTTACATCTCAGAGCTCGTCTTTCAATCTGCCGGCTTGTGAATTGAATGCTCGTCCGTCTCTGGTGGCAGAACGGGATTCGGTTTGAAAGCGAGACGCGGCTCGTTGTAAAACACACACCGTCTGAACAATAGAAGCAGAAGCGCTGTGCTAAAACTGCTAATGAAAAAGATGGGCAGCTATTGACACGTATCGACAGCCGCTGCAATCAGCGCAGACTAGTCGTGCATACTTAAGTTCAAATGTATTCAGCCGGGCAGCAGGGATTAAAGGCTGTTAATGACAGCTTGTAGTAGCGAAGCCAGGCTCGATTCTGAATAACATTGAGCTGCTAAGAGCGCATTGTTGTTATGCTTAAACTTCATGTTGTTAGCATGTTGCTATTACAATCAGATTTACTGAGTGACAGAAGTTTGGGGTGATGCTTTGGGTCTTTTCAGCCCCACGTGGCCAGTGTTTGGGGGTCACAGCCACCCATGCAGCACAGATATGGAAATGTGGAAAGAGGGGGGGGTCAAAAGCAGGCTGGCCACTGTAATTAAATCAATACATCTGGACACAACACTGCACCCCTGCTGTGAAACCTAAATGAAAAAAAGCAGTGGAAAAAAAAACTAAACAAAACTTAGCTTTCAGGTTTGATTCACTTTAACCTCTTTCTTTAGATGCTTTTCAGGCAATACTATACTTTTCAATGTGTCCATCTAACTGATTTCCTCTCTTTTTTTATTTGAACAGTCTCAGTGTGCATCTTAGTTCCTCAAGTATGAGTGCTGTCGGTTAGCTCCACGCTCTGGATTTGATCTACGTGGATCTTGATACGAGGAATGTTTGTTGGTCTCATGGGACCTGAGCGAGCACAGGTATCCCTCCTATCTGCATTCAAACATAACGGCGGTTCCCGTTCCCCTCATCCTCTTCATTTCCGTTTGTCATAGTGCAATTAAAACAGTTTCAAATGGCAGTCGGCTGCCTGAGTCGGCTTTGAAACCGCTGCTTTAGTATTTTTTAATCATGTGCCTTGTTTTTTGTGGTGCTAAGATTGCAGAGACTGTACATTGTTTAAAAGCAGACAGATGAATAAATTAAGCAAATGTAACTTTCCAAGTGTGAGCGTGTGTGTGTGTGTGTTGTGGTAGGAAACAGTGGAGTGTTATTTCAAAACTCCTTTGTTAGACCCCGAGTGTCCTTCAGCAATGGCAACACACTCCCATGTAATAAAAATAATCTTCTAGCAGTCTTTTACACTTCTCTGGAAGCAAAGTTGCATGATTCTGATCGCTCAAACGCAGTTGCTTTTCTTTTTTCTGCCCATCTGTTATTCAAAGGGAAAAGCCAGAATTTCACTCAGTCGTTTCTATATGTGCCATATCAAGCTTTTTCTTTCTTTGTGCAGTTTAGAAGTAGATCTAATTTCCCCCGAAAGATATTAGTTTCAGTGATGTGTGCGTTGCATTGATCTGCGCCTCTTTATTGTTGATGTGCATCTCTCATTCGATATATCTTACTCTACACAACGCACCTGCTGCCTACCTGAGCATTAATGGCTGTTTGACAAATGTGTTATTTAAAAAAAAACAAAAAAGCAGACACACAGATATTTTGTGAAAACTTGAAATAAGTTATTAAAATACACACTGAAATTTTGTATAAACACACTGTATTTTTGTAGTATTATTTATCAGGTCAGTTTGACTACTTTGTCAGTTATCACTATACTTTTTCATTGCTCATTAATTAATTAATTATTTTTTTATTTAACATAAACTTATGTTGCAGCTACAAATATGGTGTTTTTTTATTTTAAATATTTTCCTATATGTAGTTTTAAGTAATGGCAAAGACAAAATTAATATTTTTAATTAATTTAGTAGACTTAGTAATATTGTTTCCTTGTGCTATTGTTATTTTAACAATAGTACTATTGTTATGTAAAGTAAAAGAAAAACACATTTTATTAAACATTTGACTTCTTTGTAATTTTTTAAGGACTGTTTGGAAAAAAAATAGGTATATGACTTCATGTTTATGAACACTATTAAAAAAGAAGTTTTTATATGAGATGCAGTGAACAGGTTTAGTTCAGTTTCACAGAACCAAGACAAGCATTTTAAAGAGACGTCTGCCTCCAAAATCCCTGCAAGTTTGGAATATGAAAGACGGTCAGATGCAATTTCCGTGGCGGCGTGGTGGGGCAAGCACAATGGTTTGTGGGCCGGTGCGGCTCCTGAATTTTCTTATCAGTGGGGAATTGCGGTGTGCTGAGATGCCAGCAATATCTTCCCTGCTGCTGCTGGAAATGCAGCGAGCCTGTGACACGCGCGTAAACATACACACGTACTTGCGAACGGTGCGCGCAGGCAGCCTGGATGCCCCGCAAATGTGGCTCAATCATTCTAGAACAAAGGGGTGCCTTTGATCTTTCCTCAGCCTTTTCTCGCTGTATCTGTCAGTGATGTGGTCACGGTAGCGTGTGTCCACTCCCTCACTTGCACATTCGCTGTGATGGGCCGCTTTTATGATGTTGCGGTGGATTGCAGCGGTTTTTCAGCTCTGCGTCACCGCTATTTCCACTCACTTAAAGTATACGATAACATTCGCAAGCCCGAAAAATGACATTTTCTCAGTTCAAAATGAAGAGTGTTTTTTACGTTTGTTTATAACACTTGTTTTTGATGTTCCCCGTGCAGGTGTATAAAGGAAACGAATGAGCGTGCAAACAGAGGCAGATGCAAAGCGAACAGCAAGCGGCTTCATTCACAATGTTTTGTATCAACAAAGTGAGCGGTTTTATCTGCGCACTTGACAGCGCGAGCCGATAAGCATTGCTGAGGGAGAGACGCGGGCTGCTTCTTTAAACCCTCTCTCACCCCCACTTTCCCTCTCATTACACCACTCCCCCTCCCTCCGTCTCTCTCTCTCTCTCTCGCTCACTCGCTCTTTGTCTTTCCCCTCCCCTCTCTCCCTGCTTCGTCTCTCTGTGGGCGCAGACACTGCCCTGTCTCACTCCAATTGGCTGGGAAGCCACCAATCTGGCGTCCGGGAGGGCCGGGGGGACTGCATATGCAAAGCCCTGCTTCATATTAATGAGCAGCAATCGTGGCTTTAAGTCCTTGATTAGAAGAGTGCAAGAGCTTTTGGTCCCAACTGGCTGTGCCTATAGGCTGTCACCGGGAGAACGGTCCTGTTAATTGCACTGCTCAGTCACGGAAGGGAGAGAGAGGAGGAGGAGATACAGAGAGAGTGAGAGAGAGAGGAGCGGAGACAGAGAAGCCAGAGAGAAAGAGAGAGAGAGAAAACTTTAATTTATAGAAGAGGTTTGCTCAAACGATGATCGCAGAGCGCACATGGATTCGGTAGAACTTTCGCTGCCTGAGTGTTTTTCCCTGCACTCCGAACAACAGTAGGTACATTTCTTCTACTTCTACTTGTGTGTCCGGTTAGACTGTTTGTTTTGTCCGTACAGTTCCTGTCCTGGTTTGTTTGTGTGTTTATGTGTGCATGTGGTCACCGTGGTCCTTCTTGTCAAGGTTGTTTTCGCTGTCAGGTAGAGTCTGGAGCCGTACGTTGTGCCGGTAGCTGACGGCTTATCCATTATTACAGCAATCTGTGTCCGCTTTGACAGGACAGAGTGTGTTTTGTGTAAATCATTAGGCGGAAACATATGCGAGAGAACATATGAGAGAGAGTGTGCTGAGGGAGGAGGGGAAGACGAAAGACATGGGACAGACGGGAGAAAACGGTCTTAGGTGGCTTGAATTGCAGACCGGTCGCACAGCATGTGGCTCACTAAATGTATTAAAGACGGTGTGCTGGCTCAGAGAGAGAGAGACAGAGAGGGAGGGAGGGATTGAGTGCACGGGGCATGAGCGGACCGTCCAGGAGCCGGCAGAGAGAACAGCTCCTTAGCTTCATATTTATCTCTGTCCCGCTCTCTTCTGTCAGCGCAGAGGAAACATGAATACGCTGATTTAGATGTCAGCTTCTGCCCTCGCTGACTTTTATTCTGTTTTTAATAGCTGCTATTTTGTTTAGCTGTTTTTAGTTAAAATCTTGTAAGATAATAGGTTAAAATGTGAGAAATGTAATTCAAATAACATATATATTGGTCCATAAAAAATCATTTCATGCTAATAAATTTAAATCCTGTAAGTCATGCGTATTTGTAAAACATGAGTTATGTAGTAAGTCTTTGCTTTTTTTTAATTTGTCAAAATAGTGATGTGGCAGAACAAGTGCACGCACAAGTTTGATTAAAGAAACGACTGAACTATTAACCTCTGTCCTCTGTTTCATATGAATACTGATAAAAAAAATAATAAAAAAAAACAGGCTGTGAACTGACAACACCTACAGTGCATAAAAAAATAAAAAAAGCCAATGATAAAGGTCAGAAAGATCACAAACAGGTAACCATCCTTGTCACCGTCCTGCAAAATACAACACACGAGCAGCTCAACTTCAGACTGAAAGCCATTTATAAACACACCTGAAGAATCTATGCTAACGTAGTTGTGAAAGTGAATTTATTTAGAGATGGAGATTTACAAAATTGCATGCTGATGGAGTGACAGCAGTGGCGTGGATGTGCTGGCACACACCCTGCACAGGATCGTTAGATTGACTGGATTATTCAGACTCATGAAAGGAAATTCAGAGATAAGAGTGTCGGTTCCTCACAGCCTTTTAGCCATTTGGCGCTCGCTCGCTGTTTGATCTTTATTTTAACACAAATTGACTACTGAGATTCTAATTAGTATATTAATGATGATAATAACAACAAGTGCTGGTTTAGCTATTATCATAATTACAGACTCTCGCCGTCTGCATGTACATTTACATCTGCACGCTCATTTTAGTATTTACATTCACGGTTGGAGAGTTGAGTGTTTTCTGGATTATTTTAATTCTAATGGGATTCTTTATAAATTATTATTAATACCCTTATTATTGTTAAGTTATTTAGGATACCTAAATGTCTATTGTTTTTTTTATTAAAAAAAGATTTAAAAGAATAAATAGATGTTGGAATGAAATTTAAATTAGTTTTATGCATTCTACAGTATATATTTTTTAAATGGCATTTTTTTTACATATGTGGTGTACAACTTTGATTGTTCAGCGTGGTTTCGGTTTTGCTTAACGAATGAGTGAGGATGTTTTAATTGACTTCCATATTCACGTGAAGAAATTCACACAGCTTCTCAAAAGATTGTCTTTAAATCACATGCATGCTTTTCTGCAGATTCATTTTCTTTTCTTTTTTAAAACATTCTGTGAATTTCTAGAATGTACACGTGTAATAAAAAAGAAACAGTTTTAAGCAAAAAGGAGAGGAAGAAAATTACATCAAAGATTAATGCTTGACATTTTTTTAATTTGACCAGAAGCAAGCAGTCAGCTTTTTAAAGGCAATGGAGTGTGAATGTCCAGTGGAAAGCGCAGGTGTCATGTGTGTAAAATCACTGCTGGACTCTGCAGTGGGCTGAATAGTTCAGCGCAGAATCGTGCAGAAGGTGTCTGAGCGTTCACTCATGCATGTTCAACCTATTGTCGCTTTTGCGGATGATTTTAAAACACCGAAACCCCCCTGTGGCCCTTGAAGAAAACTTGATTTTGCGTTTTCTCTACACCCGTTTGTACTCTCTTCTCTCTCTCTCTCTCTTTTGCGAGCGGCGAATGAAACCCCAGAGGCTGGGATCAGCAGGAATAAAGAGAGATTGTGTAAATTAAATTCCATTTAATCTCCTTATAAAATCATTTACTTAATTCATCTGTCAAATGATGTCAATATGCACAGCACAGATTTATTTATACTGCCATGTGTGCGGTGTGTGTGCGTGAGGAGGCCTTTGTTGCCGTTCAGTCTTGATTTGGCTCCATCCCATTCCCCTGTGTGAGAGGTGTCGTGGCTCGTCCTGCATGTCTTTCTCTTTCCGTGGCCCCTTGTCGATTACTGTCTGGACACTCTTTGTCTTTACGCTGTCCTGCTTATTGGAGACTGAGCATTGCCACTTCCCCTTATTTGAAGGGGTCTGAGGCATTCCAAGGGTAATTAACTCCAGTTAAAAGAGAGCCCCCTCCCTCCCGGCCCCTCCAGCGGCCTGTCATTCAGGAGAAAAGAGAGGCCGGAGGGGGGGCCGTAAGAAAAAAAGGGAAGCTATATTTTTGCCCTTTTGTTAAAAAGTGCAATAAGTGGCCTGTCGGACGAACACACACACTCGTGTGAAACGCTCGCACGCAGGTGCCGCACACATGAAAACACACAGCCGCCCGCGAGTGCGAGAGCCTGATGATGCAGTTGTCAATTTGTGTGATTTATGCATCAATCCATCAGGATTTTCCGAACGCACTGCGGCGATTTTTACGAGAAGTTGAATAAGGGTTTTAACAGGGCCCACGCCAGCTGAGACTCGCTCGATTGCTTAAAAAAATGACCCACCGGCATTAGCGATTACACCACAATGTGCTTTATTCTCTGCAATTTTTAGACCTTGGTTTCCCGTTTGCTTCTGTCTTTATTTTGCGGATGATTCGGCCTGCTAAGAGAGAGGCAGAGCAGGCACGGGCCGGCTGAGAGCCTGTAGGATACAGTTACAGCAGGTCAATAGGGAGCGTGGTCACTCCAGAAGCAGGAGGGTCCACGAGGGCTAGATAAGGGTGTAAAAATAGTGCTTTTAGCCACTGCGTTTTCCACTGGCTCCCAGCAGACTCACCGTTTGTCTCCCGGCATGCGGATATAGCTTTTCTGAATCTGTTTTCCCTTCCTCTTTAGTTATTTCTCAAAAGAAGATGCATTGCAATAAATTAGTGTGCATTTTGTGTGCTGGCATTGTACTTTAAAAATTGATTAGTGTAAAATAGTTTTAGAAGTAGGTTAGTAAATGATTAGAATATTAGATAGAAATTGGCAAGGCATTATTTTTTAGTGGCATTCACAGTTGTTTGTGGTTGTTGTGTGTAAACACAAGAACATTTATATGTTTGAGTGAAAGTACAGGATGTTAGAGATTTAAGGCGGTAAAGTTTCTCCAGTTCTGCTGGTGTAAATTCGTACTGAGTTTCGAATCTCTTTTAGCTTCATTGGTCTTCAGTGAAATTGTGAAATTGTGGTGGTCTCGTAACAGAGAAAGGGAAATGAATCGCCCAGCTGGGTGACAGATGACAGTGAAATAATTCTCTACGCTTTCTCCTGTCATACATCACGTGTGTGTGTGTGTGTGTGATGCTTACCATGTAAGGCCTGACTCCTTCCAGTCAGCTGTGGAGAGTTTCTGGAGGCTGTTCTCGCTTAATTTCCGCACTGTTTGGATATTGGAATCATTTAAAATTTCTATTATCTCATGTTTGACATCAAATTAAATGAAGTCGGCCAGAATATTTAAACAAAGTGAGTTATTTCAAAACATTTTGATGAAAATCAATTTTA
>JAUMHR010000072.1:11078164-11096873 GCA_032361145.1 Enteromius fasciolatus | reverse complement strand
CCCCCCCCCCCCCCCCCCCCCCCCCCGCCCCCCCCCCCCCCCCCCCCCGCCCCGTATGTTTCTATTTCTTTTGTTTTTCTCAATGGCTTGGTGTTGGTGACACACTTTAAGTCACCCTCTTCTGAAAAGACCATTTTAGACTAGCCTGAATTTACTCTCGGTTGTGTTCACTAACACTTGTGTTTGTCTTGTTATGTTTTTTGCATGTAGGCTGCTCTGCAGAATGTCCAGCAAGGACCGCCACATTGAGTCGAGTTGCCCCTCCTACATAAAGACGGAACCTTCTAGCCCTGCCTCACTGACGGACAGCGTAAATCACCACAGCCCCGGCGGCTCCTCAGACGCCAGCGGTAGCTACAGCTCCACCATGAACGGCCATCAGAACGGTCTGGACTCACCCACTCTTTACGGCCCAACTGGTGCTCTGGGTCCCAGCGGAGCCGGAGCCAAGCGTTACGAGGACTGCTCCAGCACCATCACGGAGGACTCGCAGATTAAATGCGAGTACATGCTGAACTCCATGCCCAAGCGCCTGTGTCTGGTGTGCGGGGACATCGCCTCTGGTTACCATTACGGTGTCGCCTCCTGCGAAGCCTGCAAGGCCTTTTTCAAGAGGACCATTCAAGGTTGGCTTTTACCCTACCTCAGCTAGAACTTCATCTAGGTTCAGGTGGCAGGCCAAGGGGTCAGAGATTGCAATACCTAGAATCATCACAAAGCAATTCCATACATGCAACATCCGCTGGCTTTACTATACCTGAGCAGCTTTTCATCCAGTAGACGTGTAAAGCTGGAGGGTGGTAATGCTCTGGGTTGTTATGGTATTTGCCACAAAGAACATTTCCTGCCTTATTCCTTCAAATTAGCAAGCTTAATCAGTAATTTCAAACAAGAGCTTAGAGGTAATTGAATATACTGGGACGCTACCTATCTGCTAGTTTTTAGTAGTGGCAGTGAGAGCTCTGAGGAACAAAGTAGGTGCTGAATAAATGGGTCAAATATTATGCTTGGCCTGAACACATTCGAGACGATGGGAATTTGACATATCGGTATGTTTCATCCCATTAGCCAATAAAACTCTTGGTGATTTCCAAAAACATCCCATCCAGCTGGACATTTATTGACTTCCAGACTGGCTGGTTTTGGAGGGAAGGTGCAGGGTTGGGGAGTTAAGGGATGCAGAGGTGTCAGGACCACGGTTCGGCTGGGGGCATTGGGACAGGCGGCAGCACGGGTGCCATGGCCACTCAAATCACTGGCAGCTGGCATTCCGGTGACACTCTTCCAATGCCACCTGACAACCTGCATCTATCACCTCCCAATTGAGCCAGGCGGCGGGCAAAGTACACCAAGAATGCCACCTCAGGAAGCCCAGAACATTCCCAAATCAAGTCCCTTCTTCATAGCCGTAGCATAAGGTCAGCCCAAGGTCACGTTGTTGCCATGTTCCGGTAATGAGCTTCATTGGCATTTGACTGCGACTGATGAATGATGGAAGTGTAGCGTTTAGTATGAAGACAGGCAGTGGAAGGAAGCACTAGGCGCATTTTATATCTTGTTTGAAACCTCTCGGCAGCCGCTTGAGTGATAGACAATGGACATTGCACTAATCGACTGCCACCTAACTCAAATCACATCACTCTATCCTGTCAGTGAACACACACACACATACAGCCTCCTTTCCACTGTGTTGATAACCTGGACACAGCGCTCAAGCCATTGGCATTCAACTACTGGTAGGAAAGCACCTATATTAGATTGGCAAGGATTTTTCCCCCCTCGAAACATTCCCAGCTGGTTAAGACCACTCAACCGGCCTCAGCCCTCATGAGAATCAGCTCGCATCTTCACACACATCCCCATTCCCTATGCATTTCTCCCAATCCGAAGACCCAAATGGATTCTGGAGATTACCTGACTAATGAATATTGGAGCTCAGTTTAATGGACATGCATACTTTAAATACTGTTTCCTGTTGAATTAGCAGTCTTGAGCATTTAGCCCCCCTGCTCGCGCTGCTAATCTGCTTTTTAATGAGGAAACATCAGTTCACAGAAGAGAAGTCAATACAAATCAGTGTTTACAAAGTCTGATTAACTCTGAAATATTTCATCAGTGTGGAGGTCCCAGACGGGCCCTATGTTAATTGCATGAGTGCGTGTGTGTGAGAGAGTCTGTTTCAGCCCAAGAAGTGTGAGTGCACGTTTTTGTGTTCTAATGGTTATTCTATAGCACAGATTCTTTCCATACAATAATAGTTACAACACTGCCATAAGCCGTTCCAAACCCTAAATTTGTTAAATTAAATTACTATATCTGGCAAGTAATTCTTATAATACAGCCAAAAAACGATTTAAATGCTTTTATTGTGTGCCAGATTACTCATTAGACTTCTATTTGCTTGCTGTTGCACTAACAAGCATATATCATTGCTTTTTCCCCTCTCGTAGTATCATAATGCTCAAAGAACACACCGTAATAGGCTCATCTATGCCAGGAATCGTAGTAGCAGGCTTGTGGCTCTCTGTGTGTGTTGATGTGGGACACTGGTAGGATGAGGAGCCATGTTAGTGGTCACTAGGCGATTGGAAGTTCACACAGAAGTGAATTGTGACCTGCAGGTCTTTGTTGAGGTTCAGTAAAGTCTGGCCTGCCTGTCTGCCTGCATATGTAGCTTCACACAGCTCTGTGACACATGACCTCTTAGGAGAGCCAGTGGCGCTTTCCTGCATGACCTTTTGCACTCTCAGTCACACACACATATGTAGACTTTGATGGGAGGTGATTGCTGTGTTTCAGTCCTTTCTTTTGAACTGACAAATTGAGGTTGGGCTTGCACTTACAGTATTGTTTTTGTTGAAAGTATATCAATACATTTCTGAAGTTTGAGGTCAGTAAGGTTTTATTTTTATTCCACAGTGAGAATAAAGCCATTTATAATGTTTTGAACTTTTTATTTATGAAGTAAAGCAAAAAACTATTTGTATTGTATAATGTATTTAATAATAATAAGAGTAACAAACATTTCTTGGCACCAAATCATCATATTAGAATGATTTCTGAAGGATTGTGTTACACTAAAAATTCAGCTTTGCCATCACAAGAAGAAGTTACATTTTTTCATACAAACATATTAAAATAGATTGGATTTTTCAAACTGTGAGAATATTTAACAGTATACTGTACTGGATACTCGTTTGTTACAACCTTAAAACTTTTATGTGTGTATGTATATATAAGATATTATATTGTATGCTATTTCTTGCTGGACTGTCATAGGAATAAGGTTTTGTTGGCAGTCATTAAACACTCTCTGTTCCTTCTCTCTACATGCCTCGCCACAGGAAACATTGAGTACAGCTGCCCTGCCACCAATGAATGTGAGATCACCAAACGTAGAAGGAAGTCCTGCCAAGCCTGCCGCTTCATGAAGTGTCTGACCGTCGGCATGATGCGAGAAGGTGAGAATATTAAAAAAATGCTTGAGGAGGGGAGGAAATGAATAACTGTATTTCTTACTCTATCCACCATTCTGAGGAAATGCACAGGTTTCCATAAGAGGGAAAATAAAGTAGAACAGGTCTAGAATGAAGTCAAGGTTGAAACTGAAGGGCCGGTTGGCCTAGTGCCCCGAGGGCCACTCACGGTCAGCCAAACACCATCTTTTGTCTTGGCCTCCAGGCCCAGTTCTAACTAACAAGACTGGTTATTATTTAGAGAGCTGGCCTGTGAGGCATTTTCTCAGAGGTCTGCCAAACGGACAAGCAGTTATTTTCAAACCGCCGCTCTCCTGTGGAAACACAGGCTATGGCTCTCCAGGCTTTCCCGCCTTTGATGTTAAAAGTTTACAGAGGAGCTGCCTGAACTACCCTTTAACCTTCACACAGAAAAAAAGTCCTTTCTAATATCTTAAGCAGCAGAAATTCAGCACGGCAGCTCGTTTCCTCGCTTCTCATTCAGGTGGACAGGAAGTGCTTTGTCTGCCTCTGAAAGAATCGGCGTCATAGGCGGGAGAGGGAAGACTTGAGAGAGAATGAGAGGTAGGCTATGCTTCTGTCACTCACAGAACGGGACCTCTTAGAGACGCAGGTGACGGCACTTATAGGCTCACAGTTGTGTGTGGACACAAACACTATGCCCCTTTAAGTCAGGATCAGGTAGACTGCACTTTATTCACCGAGACACGAGACCAGACACACACACACAAACCCCGCGGCCAGCATTCCTTCTGTGGACCTGAGTGGTCAGCTCACATTATACCAAAACAACGCAGCTGGAGAGCAACAGCAGGTGCAAATGCCCCACAGGTCCACATTTGTTTGCGTTGAGTGTACGAGCGTGCGCATATGTGTGTTTTTCCCTGTGTGAAATGTTTCTTTTTCATATTATGCATCTTTCTTCGCACACACACACACGCATAAATGGCAATCTCATTCAACGCTATTGTTGCCCTGTGCAGGGACATTTGCCTACACGGCCGGTGTCGCTGACAGGTAGGTAATTGATAAGTAGAGGCCTGTTTTCAGAAAGGTCTGAGGGATGTAGTTGCATGTTTGATATGGCATCTTCTCCCATGAGCACCCAGACAAATAGCAGCCTTTTGTTCTTGCTGCTAGCCACCCATACACACATATATCAAAATGGCACCCAATGGCACAACCATTTGTTGTAAAGTGCTTGAATTTAATACAGAAGTCCTCCTCTACATATGAATAAGGGTCATTTGAAAAATTGATGCATCAATTTTCTTATTTTTCAAAAACATGTTCACTTTACACACAAAGAAAAAAAACATGCATACAAACAAATCAGCTCAGCAATGTATATTCATTGTTCTTTTTTTTTAATAATAGCATTGTTTTTGTTTCTTGGTTTTATGACACCCCTAGACTCCAGTTTGTCATTTTCACTTTTTTTTTTTTTTTTAGACAATAACACTTCAAACTAGTTTAAACCTCATGGATATTCGTTAAAAAAAAAAAATAAAATAAAAAACTCATACATTTACATCATAGATGTGTGTATATATATATATATATATATATTTGACTTTGTTACAGCACTGTATTAGCTGCTTTTAAGCATTGCGCTAGTTTTATTTTATTTATTTGATTTTGAAATTTTTTAAGGATTGTTATTTTTATAGCATTTTAGACACAGTCAACACAAATACAAAAGCACAAAAATGTAACCTCCTTGGTATTCATGTGATATATTTGCTATTGATTTTATTGACTTCCTAAGGTCCCTCACAGTTCTATGTGTGTAAAATGCTTCACTAACTTTATGTAGTTTGTTGTTTTTACTAGCTTCACTAGCATTTTAAACAACACTTTAGCACATTTTTCAGGTTTGTTTTAGACATGCCCTCATGTCCCTCATGGCTTTCTGCAAATGCTAACATAATTTTGTTTGGTGATTTTAACTTAATTTTAGTAAACATTTTGCTAGCACTTTTCCCAGGTTTTGTTGTTTTCAGTGATTTAGCGCAGAACTAGCTGACCTGGAATCAGATTAAATCCAGATCAGTCATCTATGTGTGTGTGTGTGTGTGTGTTAGTTGTCAGCCGGCGTTAACCGTGGCTGGCTAGCTTTGGTGAGGTACGGGCTAAGCCGATGTGTCAGTGTCCGTGCAGAGGCACTGTTTGGTGTTGGAGGGTTTTGGGGGAGGGGGTATGGGACGTTACCCGTAGCCAACAGCTTGCTTAAGGGGAAGATCTGTCTGAAATTAGCCCTGTCACCCCTGGGAGACATGGAGGTGGGGATGGGATAAGTATTCCTGATAAAGAAAGGATGCTTCGCACGCACACACATGCATCCACAACATACACTTGGAGTTCTGTACACCAGGCATCCAAAGTGATGAAATCCTTCAGCACACACAGCCAAACCCCCGCAGGGCTAGTCGAACCACCCAACATGATATCTGTCCACCTATCACACCCCAACTCTCACCTGCAGCTTAACACCCCCACATTGAACACACACACCGCTCATACATATGCACAAGCAAAGCCTCTCAATAACAGCACACACTCACTGGGCTATAGAAAGCTTGTGCAGGTGCTCACCTTGCAGGCACATGAGCGTTTTAGCTGCAAGGAAATTGCTGCCTCCAGCTACGTCTCTGTTTGACCCTGGGGGCCAACCGCCTGCCGCGTCGCTACCTCCAGCCACCCAACTGTAAAATTATATCCACAGACAGTCAGAGAGACAGCGACGGGGCCTGACGGAGCACTGGCCTGAGACCGCAGCCGGGAATCAGCCCTAACATGCTCGAGCTAAAGCACCCGGCGGTACGCAGCGTGAGGGGAACGAGAGCCTTACATCAGGACTGGAGAGTGCTTATTACACAACACTTAGAGAGACGCAGTTCACACACTCACAGAAACACTCAGCGGTGCATGCAGCGCTGATCACACACACTTACACTCAGAAAAAGCACTTGTTCACAAGAACATATACACTAGGACGCTAATGCATATACACGCACCCATAAATACCTACATGCTCTCCACTCCGCTAAACCTTGCGTACTCAAGCTAAGGAAAAATGTGCATGCGTGTGATGATGATGAGGCTAGATTCTCGGCTACGCGTTCCTCGTGTCTGAACACACAGATGGATGACCTTCTCCATAGGGAGAGCTACTTCTCTTTATCCTGCCTTTTTGGAGTGATACTTCTGTCATGGAATGGTATGGTATGTTTTATTTGCTTTCATCTCAACTCAAAAAGCGAGTAAGAGAGAGAGAGGAAATAAGAAACCTGCAGACACAGGTTGGCAGTGATGGGATGCACCTTCCGAATATGTAACATCTAATTCCTGCAGAAGGCAATTAGAGCTCGCCCAATTATTGTGCTGTGTTATAGATAGCGGCTGTCCTAACGAAGGCTGGAGTTTGGATTCTGACAGCAGTGGCTCTCCCCACCGCATCTCTCTGGGGACACAAGCAGCCATGGAAGCAAAATAGCCAGACCTGCCTGTAGATATGAGTAGGCTAAATGTCTCTCTCTCTCTCTTTCTGTCTCACACACATACACACTGACATACATACTCATACATATAGAGTGCGTGCTGCTTTTAGTCAGAGCAAGAGAGCAATTTAAAACTCAAAAGCCTGCCTCATCGCATCAAATCCCGCTTAAAATTCCACTGCTTCTGTGCTGCAAACCCTTCAGTTAAATATATAGCTTGCTGGTCACTGTAGCCATTATCATGACTGACACAAAACATGCCAGAGCCAATGATCACAGTGGTCAGATGAGACAGTTGTTGTTGTTTTTTCATGCAATATTTAGTCTATAAGACTACTGGTCTTTTAAAATATATTTTTTGTGTGGTAAAACATTTTGGCACTATGTTGGGTTGCCATTTGATGCAAAACCAGTGCCTCCCCTCCAAGTTAAACGGAAAACTATACTGTAACTGTCTGTCTTAAGCTGTCAAAAAGATGGAGAGAGCGAATGAGACCGAGAACGGACTATTGGCTTGACAGAAGTCTTGTCAAGTGCATCTGTCTCACCTCCTTTTCCCTCTTTCTTTTTCTTTGCTTTCTTTCTTTCCTTTCTTCGCTCTTTCTTTCTTTCTTTCTTTTTCCCTCTCTCTCCTTCATTCTCTCATTCTCTCAGCCTTCCTTGGCTGCCTTTCGCCCCTCTCTTCCTCTGATGGGGGGCATAAATCATTGTGCTGTCAGCGGGCGAGGCTCGTTGGATTATGCAACGCCGCCATTCATTTAGAGCCTGAAGAGAGGACCCGTCTGAGACCACCCTCCACCCACCACGTTCCCCCACTCTTGCCTCCCCAAAATAGAGAGCCAACATCTTAAAGAGAGCTCTCAGGGGGGTGATATCATTATGCAGTCTCTCTCTCTCTCTCTCTCTGTGTAGTTTGCCCTACTTTATTCCTAGATAGCGCCTCTTTGTATGCTTTTAAATGTCAGCATGGCAACTCTTTCTCACAGCTGGTTTGTTTTTCTTCCAGTGTGCTACACCTTAATTTTGAGGTCCAACCCATCTCCTCATTAAAGAACAAACTGTTGTCCATCTTATCACAAGCCGCCAAGACTAACATACTGTAGCTACTGCTAGATATGTTGCAAAAATTGTGAAGAGGCACCAGCAAAGTGGGTTTTCACAGTAATGCCATTTTGCGTTTCTCAAATAATTTAATTATATAAAATATTGATATAACTCAAACTGTGACATCTGGTTTTGGTCTAAATTCTAAGTATGAAATGCCACTCAAAAGAAGACTTTTGCCTCTTCACGGTGAAGGAGAAAGTGTGCACCGCAGACAGTCACGCTCTTCAGAACGGAGTCATTTGAATATCATGACAGCCTCATTATAGTGTCATAACTGACTGGCAGGCTTTGCTTGATAGCGCTAGCGATGTGTATCACAGCACACACCTTCCTTCAAGGATTGAAAGCATGTTGCTTCACCTGAAATAACCCTGCGTGGGTCATCCGGGAGTCGACTGTCCTATCTACTGCACCTGCTTGAAAACCCGAACTACTGGCCGTAGCACACCCCTCCAGGTTGGGTCTGGGAATGAAACAGCTGGGTTAGTTACCCTCCATCCCCCTCATCTCGCCCTCCTCTCCCTCCCCCGACCCTCTCTTACTATTTAGGAGATCCCCTCTGGCGCTGCCTAAAACGACACACATAATTAGGGCATTAACTCCTCTTAATTGCTGAGAGGTTTCTCTTTTTTTCCGTGAAGAGACAGAAAGGTCATCGTTGTGCCTTTTCCACCTCCTCTCCAGCAGCAACAGAAGGCACAGTAGCGCAAATCCCTCCTCGGCTCCTTCCTCGGTTCTCCCCTGCCACCGCTCTTCCCTCCCCTCCAATCCCTCTGTTCTTGCGCTCCCTGGTTGCCCGCCATCCTCAACTAAATGACATCTTTAGGCATTCGAGTAACCCACAGAGGATTGGTGGAAGTCCCTGCGCTGAATCGTAGGCAGAATGAGCATTGTGTGTTTGGACCCCAGCCAGGTGGGGGAAGATTTTACATGCTGCTGACTTTGGAGGACTCTTCCTATCCAAACCGCTCGTGCATTTCCCAGTCTGCCACAACCACTTGTGGGCAGAGGGACAGCTGGGGGTCTGTGCTCTTTCGTTTTCTATACAGAGCACCAGGGACATTTTGCTGACACTTTAATAAATGACTATTTTTCCCAAAAGGCAGCTGCTTGGCACATCCATGGCAGATATTCACATAATTAGGTGAGGTATACATACAGTGGCTACAAAAAAGGACTTGGACAATGTAGCCACACTTAAGGTGTGAATGCTTTTGTGTTAGATCAAATACATTATCAAACCAAGTGTCATTTAGTTGAATGTAGTATTTTTTCTAGATACAGTTTGTAATTTGCTTTCACGTGCTTCTTAATTTTTGTGTATTGTTTCTAGTGTAATGAAGTTCTTACATTAAGTGTGACTGAAGTGTCCATGTACTTTTTGGGTCCACTGTACATTCAAATGCAAACAAATGCAAATGCACTCTCAGCAACCTGAGAAACCTAAGAATCACCGTAAACATGAGCGCTGTGAATGTGTACTTCCACAGGCCTGGCAGACACTGTCGAAGCGAGGGCCTTCGATTGAGCCTGTGATTGAGTGGCTCGGCAATAGTCTGGACCGCTTCCAGAATTCAGCGTGTCCCTCATCACACACGCTTGCAGCCCACCGCCCGCAATCCCAGAGAACGTCTCCGTTGGGACGCTCGTTCAGCCGCCTTGTCCAGCACCTGCTGACCTTTTAATGGCTCTATATGGGCTCTTGCAACCGCACCAATCATGCAGCTGCCTGACTGTCATAACAATGCAACAGTAACATGTCGTTTTGAATGATGTGGCTCAATCAGCGCTCTGTACAGTGCAGTGGGCCATGGCCACAGGCCGCGATTTGCCTGCGCTGGCTCTCTCCGACTGCTTTGTTTTGGTAATTTGTGAACAATTTCCTTACTGGGCTGCACAATTTGTGACCAATTTCCTTACTGGGCTTCACTTGTGCATGAAGGCACAAGTCGGACTGGGCTCTTGGCTTCTCTGGTTCTGCGCCGCTGCTTGCAGACGGCAGGTTTTTTTTGCATAGACAGACCATGCTGAGCCCACAGACTGTGCTTTTCCAGCCGGCCAGGCTGATTTGGTTGCAGGGCAGGGTCTGGAATTTGGCAGGGGCCTGATACCCGCACAGCTGGCGCGGCGAGAACGTCCTTATTTCTTTTGTCAGGAAGCAGGCCAGTAGCATCGCTATGGCCCAGTCGCACACGTTTACCCTCACAAGGTGGAGAACATCATCCTCTCTCTCCTGATTATCTACACTTATTGGGAACTGATACCTCACACACGTTTATATATATTCAAGGCATTTGGTATCCATATCTCCGTACTACAGAATGTTAAACCTTGTGAGCAGGAGAACGTAGATGTAGAGTTCAGGGAAGATGGTTTGAGCGACACACCGTTCTGGCATGAGGGCTAGAGGGGGGGGGGGGGGTGCAATGTGGAATTGCTGGCTTTGAGAAGCTTGATAATAGTAATCTATGAATGACAGGAGCGCAAACACAGGTGAGAGGAAGTCTTGAATTACTCAAACTGTAGAGTTACTCTACTGTAGAGTCGGTAAGAGTCAAACATTTTTTAAGGATCAAATGCACTTCACCAGCCTGGATGTAATATTATTACTTATGAGGGTAAACATACGCTTTAGTAGTACTTGGACTTCCTCATGCAGCTGATGCATTCTGGGATCTCAAATAACACTTTTATTTCGAGCTCGAACTCCACTCGTACAGATCTTCTAATGTGAATCCTTAACAAATTCATAATGACACTTTGCCGCCACATCTGTTTTTTTAAGCGCACGACAACACAACAGCGCGAGTCTAATTAGCATGAGTGTCAGCATGTACAAAAGCAATTGTGTAATTTGCTGTAAAATAGGTCACAGGCATTGAAACAAAGTATTATAAATGTATTTCTGTCCAGAGGTTTGTTACCACCAGGCACATCAGTACGCATCTGTTAATTTCTCATCCAAAAATAGTGTAGAAATGACCTGCTTAGTTTGATGCAGGGCGTTAATCTATCAGCGATATCCCCACAGATCTGCCCGTTGTTTTTGTTAGACGTTTTTTTATGTTGCTTTTATTTTCTGTTATCTGTGTGGTTGCCATTTAGCAGGTAGTTTTCTTCAAAGTGAATGATTATGTGATAGCAGACCACATATTTAACTATTGTGCTACAAACAATGTGTTTTTAAGCTCCTAGTGGTCCTAGTCTACACAACATATGTGTCTTGAACGAGGAAAAGCACGACTCTACAGTGCACACACACACACGCTTGAAACACACACACAAACACGCTTACAAACTGAGTATTATCCTCTCCCGGTACCCCAGGCTGTCCGGCACAAAGCTGTTAAAGCACTGATATGACTGACAGATGAAGTTTCTTTAGAAGAGTGTATTTCAGTGGGTCATACCCCCATCACTCAGGCGTAAACCCACACCACACTTACAGTCCCTGTGTTTACCTCACCTAAAAGTGTCACTGAACCGACACGCACACATATAGCACAGTCAGGCACAGACAAACAGTTTTTTACTTATGTGTGTATTATGAGTATTCATGTCTCGGTTGAATAGACGCTGTCGTGATCATGTGTGATGAGTCAGTGCAGCCCTCACTATGTGCAATGGAAAATTAATGTGAGCTGATTGCGAAGCATTTCATTTACTCATTGTCTTTAAATTGCTTTGGGCTAATTAGATGGCACAAGACATAATTGTAAGGATTTTTTAATAAGTCCTGATGAGGTGAATTTGACGCATGTAGAACAATATCTTCAGATATTTTTAGAGTGGTGAGGTGGAAAGAGAGAGAGATGATAAATAATCTTATAAGAGATGTTAATTTTATAAGTTATTTACTATTATTCACATGTTCACAGTCACAAATTCACCTTAAGTCTCAATTTTTATTAATTTCTATTAATACTTTTATGATAAAATATATGATATTTTTCTTTTCTTTTGTTTATATATATATATATATATATATATGTGTGTGTGTGTGTAATTCTTTGTGTGTGATTTGGTGTTGTTGTTTTGTCTGCTATTGTGTTATGTCATATTTCAATTTTGATCATATGAAACCATTCAGTATTCTACTTTCACATTCTGAGCCCAAATTATGTACTGTGAAGGAAAGAAAGCAGAATAGGCTCAGATGCTTGTTCTGTGGTTTGAAGGGTTGAATGAACACACTGGGCATGGTGAAGTGGCAATTACCCACTCATCTCCCACCGACCGACCTGAAGCAACCTGCAGGCCTTTCTACAACACCATCAGTTTCCCCACTGCCCCATATTAACCAGCGTGGCCCAGCCCCCAGCACCATCCCGTGCTCTGCTCTAATGCAATCTCCCCCATCAAACGGCCACCATCACCCACTGCCTTACAGCACTCACGCCCTTCCATAGTGACACATACCATATCAATCTCCCAGCTCCTGATAGACGATGACCCGCCACCAAAATCTGTCTGTTCCGGTCATGTTGAAAGCTTATAAATGTTTACACATTTTTAAAGGAGACAGCCTCCTTTTTTGGATGATTCATTGCATATGTGTATAAGGAATGTGATGAAAGGGCACCTGCGTGGTTTGTGGTCCCAACAGTTAACTCATTTTCATATCTATTACTGTTCAACCCCTAAGGGTTAATTTTGTTACCCTCTTCCCCCATCATACACCTCTGCTCAACATCCAAATCTCTACAAGTCTTCCACCCACTGTCTGTTATGATGATGTATCAGAAGCCCTCCATGTGATCAGTGAGGCCGAGGGGAGCGCTAGCACAGCAGGGAAGGCTGTTCCGTGTGAAAGTGTCTGAATGCAGCAGCGGAGGGCTCGGCCCGAGACACACGACTGATGAGACTTTAATTAGATCATTTAGAGGCGAGGAATTGTTCAGGCAGAGAGAGGCCTTGTTAATGCAGTCATACAGCTCACTAAGTAGTTTTTTCCTCAGCACTGATTTTCCTCAGGTAATAACCAAGCCCTCCACACATAAATACAGACAATGGAGCTTTAGCACGGAGTCTGTCTATCCTTCTGTCTATCCATCTCTCCATTTGTGTATCAGTCTGTCATATTTAGCTGATGGATTCATTTTATTTTATTTATTATTAATAATTTAATCATTTTTTAAAATGTTATTATTTTTTAATGCATGACATTTTTTAAGAAATTCATTTCTTTATTATTATTATTATTATTATTATTATTATCAACATTGTTGTTATTATTATTATTATTAATAAATACAATTATATTCTGTTATTATCATTCGGATAGTAGAAGCAGATCATTTCAGACTTTGCCCCATTTAAATATCTTGAATATTTATAATACTATTTATATAAAGTATATTTTTTGTTTATTAGAGTTAATTTTTCCCAATTTAAATAGTTTTTGGAAGCTGTGTTTGAATGCGTTTAAAACAAAATATTATGTCAGCAAGAATCACAAAAATTAACATCACTGTTTCTATAAAAGAATGTGGAGTAAATGAGATTGAAAGAAAGAAAATGTGCGCAAGCTGCAACGTCAGGAATAGACAACGTGGTTGCCACGTCTGATCACAAATTATATTGTACTTTGACAGATTGTAGCCTTGCTTTACAAGTGCAGTTACATCTCATTTGTCACTGTTTGATCTGTAAGTGTGGCTACAGGAAAGGAAGGCCTTCCATCTTGCCAGCAATTTAATGGCTGGGAGACGGCCGACGGCCGACAGCCACCTGCCCACAGACCGCAGCGCTGATCTGTTCTCATTTACTCCACCATCAGGCCAGATGAAGGCAAAAATCGCTCCTTTTGATCCCGCAATGCTGGCCACCACCTCCCCTGGCCGATATCTCACCTTTACACACACGTGTGCTGTTAACACCTCATTCTGCCTTGGCTTTTGCTCACCATTGGGTGTCTCTTTGGATTAAATGGAGACCTCAGATGTAAACACAATGATGCTCCTTGATTTTGAATTGATGCATTTTTCCCCAAAGCCCAGTTCAGATGGAACTAGTTCTGCCAGGCAAATTTGTGTTTTAAATCCTCTTTGAATTAAACATATCTATGATTTTCTTGCATAACCTTGGGAAACAAATAATGGAGCAAATTGAACCAGTTTTTTGGCTAACTTAAGAACTACCCCTTTAGGATTGCAATGATTGTTTTAATTTATTTAGTTTTTTTTTTAGAATAGCATGAAAACTAAAACTACATTTCTCATTGCAATGCCAGGTGCATTCATTCATTCATTTATTTGTGTTTACCCTTTTGTGCTTTAATTAATTTATTTTCCATGCTTTTTCATGCATTCATTAATAATAATAATAATTATTATTATTATTATTATTATTGGTTTTATTGATATTGTCAGATAGAAGATGATATCAGGGCTTAATATATTATTTAAATAGTTTACTTTTTAGTAGGGTCAATTAGATTACTTCTAATGGATACTATTTTATTTTACTTTTAGTTTACATTTTTTAAAGCAATTATTTGATTTTATTGTTATTGATTATTAATATTATTATTTGTGTATTCATTCACTGATTCACAGATTTTTTTTTTTGCTTTCAAACAATTTCATATAATCATAAATTGTTGTTATTATTGATAAATGTTATACAATAAATTATTATTATTATTAGTAGTAGTATCATCATTATCATTATTATATAAAATCATCAAACATGGTTGTAGACGTCATGGATTTTAGTCCAGAAAAAGACATGGACCAAGGGGGGCATGTAGAGATGTTGAAAGAGTCTCAGTCCATTGTGTGGTGTTAATTCGCTTTGCTCTGCTTGCTCCTGGGCCGACCGGAGGCCTGGGTAAATTCAGTTTGAACACGGCACATTGTCTAAACATATCGGCCTGCCAATCAGTCACCCCGAGCCCTGATAAGAGCCGTCTTGTATTATTGAATCAACAATAGGGCGGCTCTGCCGGCAGGAAGATAACACACGCTTATTTCTCTTTAAGTCTCGGCAGAAGAAAGGCGCTGTCCACATCCACCTCATATAACTGCCTCAATTACCATAAAAACCACTGCCGTGCCCAACCTTACACATGCCTCTGCTGCTGTGAAGGAGTCTGCCGTACGTGAGTGTGTGTGTGTGGAGGGAGAGGGCCATAAGATAGCACTGTGTTTCCAATTATGAATTTCAACATTTCAATCATTTGGATGACATTCCATCAGCGCTCAGCACCCCCCTAAAATTTCAGTGTCCTTTATACCGGGGATCCAGGATGAAAGATGGGTCATAATAAAATTGTGCTCGCCTCCGAACAGCCATGACTCGATAACCAATAACAGCTTTACACAAGTGACACCGTTCCACTCGCAAACGCCTTTTCCATCGCACCGGTTGTGTTTTTTCCTCCTCGCAAAGCAAGCACAAACATGTCAATTTGACCTAGACGCCGATCCCCCTTCACTCTCTCTTTCTCTCTACAATATACGCGGCCGTTTGAAGTGGGAAATCCGATGTTGATCCAATCACAAGTGATTCCAATATCGGCAGTCAGCAATATTCCTCCGCCCCAAAATGATCGCCGTTCATCACTTTGTCTATTAAGTCAGCCATGCATTTGGCAGGTTGGCAACAAAGCCCAGAAAGAGACTCGGCCAGCCATGACTGGAGTTTTCTTCGCCGAAATATCACACTAAATTTGTCCGCATCAGCCAATGCCCACTCACTAGCTTCGGCCCACTGCAGTCACATGACCAGGGCACCTCCAGTTCACTTCTCTCTCGTTCTCGTTTTAAGCGGTGTTGAGAATGTACAGGGCATGACACAATAATTAAAGTAAGTAGATAGCTCAGTAATTCTCTCCAGATTTTGTGGGGACAATGAGCAGGGCTCCCTTTCTCCTATCTCTTTATTTTCTCTGTGCATCTCTTTTTCCTCCGGCTCTGGATCTGCCTGTGTGTAGGGAGAGGCAGCCAAGCACCGGACACATTTCATTAGGATCACCCACTCCTGCTCCTCTTTTAATATTTGAAGGCTCATTTGTTAAGTGGGAATGGTCTTTTCTCCTTGTCTTTTTCACCCTTTTTTGTGGGCTTTGGAAATATAATTTTCAATTTTTAATTTGATTCATTTAGATTAAAATCATTAATCAGGACTGAAAGTGAGTTAATTTTCTGGAAAATAAATGAGCTTGTTCGGAAAGCTCTTTATTAAGTGAGAGGTGTGTGCAGAGGGGTGGGCGGTGATGGAGGAGGGTCTCTTTCAGGTACTATAGGATTGAATATTGGCCCAAAATGAAAGAGTGAGAGAGATGCGGCACGCTGGTGGGCTTATCCTGTGATTTTGGGCTTTTACATTTCCATAAAATTGTATTAAACCAAAATTGTCTTAAATATAATATCTTATTTTAAATGTGCATTTACAATTACGCATGTACACTTACTGTATATAATTTGGTAATGTTATGTAAAGGTCTTACTATATATATATATATATATATATATATATATATATATCAGAATATCATAATTCAGGAAAAATACAGCTACAGTATTTGTTACAGTTATAGTACTTTTTTCAAGAGCAAATATATATTGGTGAACTTGTTTGGTGCAATATATTATTATGTATAAATATATGTTATATTTTAAACACAATTTACTATTATATAATACTATTTCCTAGTATTTTACTATTTGTAAATACTATTTATATATAACTGTTATGATAATTCTTATTATTATTTATATATTGTTAATTTAGCTGTTCAAAGGCAAACAAGAATGGAATAAACAGAGTTGCTTTTACAAATAAAAATTAGATTAAGTTTTTTGTAAGTATAGGTTTAGGAAGATTTGGCATCTTTTGGTTGATTTATGTCCGCTGTCTAATCGAAAAAACAAACTGCTAATACCCTTTTTGGGAACACACGACACACGCTCTCCCTCACACCAAACCTGACTTGTTTGTCAAGGTGGTCACGTCTGTTTACTTGCTGGTGGTCAGCACATTTTCAAAGGATGCAAATCCTTGTCAAGGGCTAAGCCGAGCATGAGCGGAAATCTTTCACCATCAAAAATTCAAAGCATCGCTTGCGATATTCCAGAATTCAAAGTACCACCTTCACTGTTTAATTTCACTATCCGGCCAATCCAAATGAAACCAGACGTTATGGGTTTGTTTGTTTTTTCGGTTTTTCTATTTGGGAATTTGAACATTTCAAAGCTCAAGACAAATGCTGTCAATATTTGCTCCTCAGTGTAATTACGTTATAGAAAAACTCAAGGGAGGCGATTGTGCCAAGGGAGTGGGGGGGATTTTAACAGGCTTAAACATCAAAAAATCAAATAGAAATCCACATTTTATGCATGAATGACACCACAGAGTGGACTTGTCCCACAGCTTAGCAACCAACATTTACAGCGGCAAAGAAAATAAATTCTCATTGGATTAAGAGGAAGATTCAGTGGACAGTGTGTGTCTACCCCCTCTCTCCTCTTCTTGCGCTCTCTCTCGCATCATCCCGGTGAAGATTTAATAATTCATTCCTTTAGATCTCAGGGGATCTGGCAACCAGCGGTCCTGTTGCTCACCTGTGTTCATTTGTCCGATTCCCATTTGCATTTTGTGTGTAAACTCGGCCGAGTGCAATTGGGATTCGCTCTTTTTCTCAGAATGGGGTGTCCCTCTTGCTGGGCTGGCCTCAGCACTTGGGACACGCTTTGTTTTGCCCTTTGCCATAGGTCACAGCTATTTCCATATAAAAGCTCATAGCATTAATGGAATAGACTGGAGGGTGTGGGCTTCGGTGAAATAGGAAAGCAGACTGGAAGCTCGCATTGACAAAAACAACTTAGTCCCCCTTGGATGTAACTAAAGTGAACCAGTAAGAATATGTGAATGAAGGAGGGTTGTAATATTCTTAGGCATTGCTTCTAGCATATGAGAGTGAAAGAGTTAAGGTGAACATTTAATAGAGTTTGGCAGCTTAGTAGATGGGTACTTTTACCCAGTGTTCATTCTGTCAGCGCCTAATGACTATTAAATGTGCTTTCTTAAAGAGGAAGGTCACTAGGATCCAAAATTAACACCCATCAAGAGCCAAATGTGAGTATGTCTTTGGCAAGTAAATAGTATGCAGTTACAAATGGAAGGTACCTTAAACTTAGTAAATATTGTAAATTAAGTTGATTGACAGAATTTTGCTGATGTAAGTGACAGCTTTAGTAAAATACTGTATCTGTATTGTATCTAGTAAAAAGTACTTTCAGTAGTTTAATTTTTAGGGCCCAAGCCCTAGCGGCGCATGGGCCCTATTCTTTTTTAAGAATGTTTATTAATATTTCTGACAAGTCTTAACATGCTTAAAACCCTTGAAAATTGGCACACACGTTATAATCTGTGGTCATTAGGACGCCACAGAGCCTGGGACCTGGGTGTTGCACAGGGGCTCTATGGCGCCCCCTGGAGCACAGTCAAAAAAACTTGCTCATATCTTATAAATACTTATAATAGTTGAGTGATTGTACTTCACGACAGTGCAGTAGCAAATAAATCAAATCAACACACTCCTCTATATGTTTGGTTTGGTCAGTGTCTCCTTTTTTTTTTCCAGTGTCTCCTAGACATACTGTTGATTGAAGATCTATTCGT
>JAUMHR010000072.1:11065349-11078055 GCA_032361145.1 Enteromius fasciolatus | reverse complement strand
TATTATTATGTATTTATCAGAGAGAAAGCTATACTCTTGTGATCCATAGCACCTGTAAAAAGATCTGAACTATCAGCACACGTTTGACATTCCTGTGAACACTTAAGCCTTTGTTGAGTGGAAGCGGTGTAGAGTTTATGCGTGTCAGCTGCGAGAAATTTGGCCGCTGTATTTACTCTCCTGTGCCCCATCAGCCTTGGCCAAAACAACAGTCTCCTCGCCTCTTTAGTGTGTCTGCACGCATGCTGTTGACTGCTAAACAAGAATAGGTGTAATACTGTATAATGATGCAAGTTCGAGACATCAGAATTCTCTGAACACGTCTGATTAATTAGTCTTTTTTTTAAAGTGGCACACGTTGCTGCCAGGTTGATTGTTTCTCTCACACTTCCCCTGTAAATTTCTGCAGACGCCTTGCAGGATTCCACGCCACCTATGAAATTCAAAACAAGCCTTGTAAGAAGTTTACGGTCATCTGTGGGTCCTAATAAAAACGTGGGGGGAGGTGTGGAGAGGATAGCAGGATAATTTAAAACGAGGGAAAAGGGATTCCACCATGAAGCAACTAGTCTATTTGTCATCTTAATTAAAACAGTAAAATCTTGTAATCTACTGGGGATTTACAACAGTGTGAAATGAATTCTTTTTTTTTTTCAATTCCTCTTGTTCTGTCTGCCTGCATTTGCTGTGAAACTTTTTAACAGCATTTCATGTCCTACTTAGTGCTAATGTATGAGGCTAATCAGATGGTACATTTCAGAACATATAAATATTATTAGCGAGATTTGAACTGGTAATAGCAAAGGAATATTAAAAAATAAAAGAGAGAGAGAGAGATAAGTAAAGTGATTGCCAAATACATTATTTTACATAATTTAAAGGACCCTATTAGAGACATTTCACCTAAAAATGAGACTTAGAAGTTAGAATTAGAAGTTCTTTCATAATTTTCTCACTTTCATACAATCTGTTTCTATTTCACTTCATTTTTTTATATAGTAGCACAAAATAATTTTAAGAAGGTTGACGCTAATCTTCCAAGTATAATAAAAGTGGAAGGGGACTGGGGCGGTCAACGGGCAAAAAACATAAATAAAGCATCATAAAGTTATATTCTTTTGATATATGAAGGCTTTATGTTTGGAAATTGCGTGGAAAAGAGCATCTTAAACAGTCTGCAATTCCACTGAAGAAAACAAAGTCAGATACTGATTTTAAAAGACAGAGGGTGAAATTATTATGTCAGAATTCATTTTTTTATGTGAACTGTCTCTTTAAATGAACTTTAAAGGAAACCCATTACATTGACGTAAACTGTGTGGTGAGGTAAATCTGCTCTGTTCTGAGACTGTAACTTCAGAGTGGTTTTGCGGTGTGCGTCCCATGAAGCAATGTTATTCATCAAGATCATGCCGCGTGGGCCCATAGATACGCCGTCAAACAAACAATCGGCAGCTCTTTGTATCTGCGTCTGTGTGAAACCCGACCCAGCGGCGCACCATGTGCAGCCAGGCGCCTGCTTGCTTTACAGTCATGTGGCGATAGAAGGTCTATCAGCAGACAGATGTATCTCGATGGTGTGAAGCCACATTCACCGTTTGTGGAGGGTAACGATCGCCCCTGGGTCGGCATCCCGTAGCCGCATCTTAATCTTAACCATATAAGAGAAGCCACAAAGCTGGCTGCAGATCAGTAACAAAGGGTAACTTATTCCAATGTTGTTTGTTTTGGTGCGTGTAAATCCTTGAACGATCCTCCTTCAGCAGCGAGGGAGGCTTTCCTAATAATATCCCACCGTAGAGGGCGTCTTTCAGGGTTGTGCTGCATTAATTCCTCATCTATTTCCAGCACATTGCAGGCCTATGAAGATGCAGCTCGGACGCAAAACTTTATACAAAGTTGTGCATCAGTTGCTGCAGGAAAAATCAACCAATCAGGCAATCCGACATGCATTAACTAGAATGGCAGATGCAGGTTTAGTGAATTAATACAAAGATTTAAGATGCCGCACGGATTGCAGGTGATGCAAATATGTCTGTAGCAGTGAATTAGCCCAATCAACCCTACAGTCCAGGCACTCAGGCTGGAGCAGGATCTGATTTCTGGCGGATGGGGGGATGGGGGGGTGGCTTGGTCTTGTTAAGATGAGAGGCTGTCAACATGTGAGCGTCGTGTGTTGTTGCATATTTCGGGTGCTGGCATCAAGGAGGCTATGCTAGCAATGTGACATCTTTTTAAGACCGCCGTTCTCGTGTAAAACGAAGCCTGTGGGACGTGTGTTCCTTCATGGAAATGTGAGCAAACAGGGTCACGGATCTGCTTTTGTCCTGGAGTACAATGTCACATAATCAACAACCAGCCAGGGTCAAAGTTAATTAACACTCATTATCACTCCGTCCCAAAATACGCCTGCATGTACAGTAGTGCAGTCATAGTGAAACACTGGTCTATAAGAGGAAATATTACAGCTATGGTTACTGTTTAGTAAGAATGAATAGCTTATTTAGAATGGAATCAATAACAAAGAGAATAAGCAGTATTTGTATAATGAACATAACGCACTATTTGGTCATTGAAGCCTATATGTGTAACAATGTTGTGAACGTGAAGTGGGAACATTATACATCTGCAAAGTGTGATTTCAAGTTCAAATCTTGGTTATGTTTTTTGTATAAAAATCTATTTATTGTATTACTCTACACATCCCAGATCTTTACTTGTTGAGGGTAATTATATAAAAAAAAAGATATAAACAAGATATATATGATTATGCATCATTTTTTGTGGCTTTTTTTATGTGTATTGGATTATTTCATTTATTTTAATTAATTAATTAATTAATTTAATTTGTATTTATTTTACATAAAGGCTGTATTATTATATTATATTATATTATATTATATTATATTATATTATATTATATTATATTATATTATTGAGGTGTAATATACATGTTATTTGCCAATTAAAAACTTATTTTAACTGACTATTAATGAAAGTATTAGGGAGAAATCCCTTTTGTTTTTGTCAGCATCACATTTAAGTGAGTTAAAATATAATCAGGTAAAACCCATAAACAGCACTTCAAAATTTCAGTCAGTGCTCTTCAATATGAGAAAGGTGCATCTCATTGTTAAATTATTCAGAGAGTGTCAGGCCCTGAAAGCCCAGCGGAGGTGGCGATTGAGTGCCATTCAGATAAACGAGAATTCCAGTGTTTTAATTGTAAAACGAGGGCCGGCCCACTGGGCCTTCATGTCCATTCCGTTCCTCTCCAGCATGCAACATGAAACGGGTCCTGGGCCACCTTTAAGTGGTTTCCACAGAAACCGCCCATCCCCTGGAGAGGTTTGCATAATTAAATTAAAGCTCTTTTGTATGTCAATTAATTAAAAGCAGGGACAGGTCTCTGCAAGGCTCTGCACTCATCAGAATCGCAGGTCGCGATGGATGGATTCAGAATGTTTTCACAACCGTTGCGCCTCAATAAATTAGCCACCCATCACACTTTATTTGCGCTCTTTGTTGGGGGAGAATATTGACGGGAGCTTTGAATGATGAAGGAGAATAGGACGGCTTTATAGACACGGTAAGGTGCTTCACGCGAGTACTTGATCGCCTCTGCTCTCTTGAGCGTCTGCTGTAATTGTTGTCACCAACACTTTTGAGGATGTGTGTTAACACAAACACAAATGGCTCTCTGCTGTTTACCTGTTATTTTTCCGTGAGCTGAGTGCTCTAAAGATGCACGCGCGCCACAAGCGGGAGATGGGCAGGTGCGTGTCCGGATGTCACATGGAGAGAGCCACTGTGCCCCTGTCTGTCAGCAGCTGGTCATCTCCTGTCCACATCCCTGAAATGGCCACTGACAGCTGCCGTGCCGTTTATGGCGGGCTCACAGCGGCCCGCTCCCCTCGCAGTGCTTTTAAAGTGACAGCGCAGGTTATTTGACTGCTTTATTGAAGAGGTTGTGTTTGTGCTAGAATGATGTGCGAAAAGTAAATGTTTCTTTTTTCTTGTCTCTGCTTTTTTAACAGGCGTTCGACTGGACCGCGTGCGTGGTGGAAGACAGAAGTACAAACGCCGGATAGATGCAGAAAACAGCCCCTATTTGAACCCTCAACTGGCTCTGCCGCCCAAAAAGCCATGTAAGAACATTGGATATCTTTTTTCGCATACAAATGCATACACTTTTTAAGCAACACTCCCATTTTTAATGTAAAAATAAAACAGGTACAAATGTTGCCTTTAAAAAAAAGCTAATTTAAGGTTTAGTTCACACAAGAAAGAAAATTCTGTCATAATTTCCTTATCCTTATGTTATCCTGCATATGAAAGAAAGTCAGTGAAAAAAACAGTCAAACCATTTGTCAAAAAAAGTCACACAGGTTCAGAACAACCCAAGGGTAAGTAAAGGGTGACAGTTTTCTTTTTTGGGGGGTGAAATATTCCTTCAGGTTTGCCGTTTTTGCATCTGTCAATCCCTAAAAAAAGATAAAACACAGAATCTTCCACTAATTTCTCAATGTCACCTTACAGCGACCTGCCTTCTTTCCAATGCACCAGTAAATTGGACACAAAACAAGAAAGACAGAGATGTAGTATATGACAGAGCCAATCGACAAAGATGTTTGTGCATGTGTGTGTGTGTGTTAGGGGAGAGCGAGCAAGCGTGAGAGGGAGAGAGAGGCCTAATCCGGATTAAATCCAATCTGGCAAAGACATCAAACCCACAATACCGGAGCTTCCGCGCTGTCAGACTGCTCTGCAAAGAGACAGCACGGCAGCGCTTAACAGATTTGTCCCTAAAGCCTTTTTACTTAATGGTAGCATATTCTCCTGGAATACAATATGCTTTTATGCATGATAGCAGTGGAAATAATCTTAATTATTACAGTGGTAGAAATCATTTTAGGAATATGGCGCTCTGAATAACCTTCTGCCTAATCCTACTGATCCCTCCTTCCAGGTTCAGGCTTATTTCCAGCCACCCAAAGCAACTTATTTTAAAGCTTATTCTCTATGTCCAGCTTCCATCCACTTTCATTACTTTATTTTCTCTCTGCTATTGTATGTTAGCAAGATGGGGACTTTGGGAGACAGTGTAAGGGGCAATGGACCACTCAATGGAAAATTAACCGGACAAAGCACTCAATATGGCATCCTTCCCACTTTTTAAGTTAAAAGAGCCAGTCTGATTTTTTATTTCAGTTTGTTAACTCTATAATTTGCATTGCATGCACACATTTTTTTGAGCTAAAGAATCTGCTTTTATACTGATTTGAAATATTTCATTCAAACCTAATACTGACAGTCAGTTTTAAAGATTTCGATAGGCTTTTAGATTTCTGTTTTATCTAACATATATTTCAACGGATGTCTATTTATCAGTCTGCAATCCAGAATATATCCAGACTAATGTGTAGGTTTTGTAAAGAGTTTGCCTATTTTAGTGTCCCATTAATAGAGGCTTTTATCAGTCTGTCTCTGTGCTCTCTGTATCTTTTCTCTCATTCCTTTCTATCTCTTTCTTTATTTTCACAAAAACAGTGAGGAGTAGCCATGGTCCCAGCCTACCTGATTGATTATTTGCACATAACAAAGGCATGGGGTTTGGAAATTGGGTTGCATTGATTCTAATTAGGGAAACATTAAATAAGATTTACCTAGAGATAGCACTTACAGGCTCCCCCAATCCCTTGAGTAGCAGGGCTGGGCTGATTGATCAATTTCTTCCCCTCCTCCAACACACACACACACACACCTCAGAAGTTAATGCTTTTTAATTTAGTGATCCGTTTTGTCCTCGGACCTCAAACACGGATGCACTGGGCTCAAAGTGATTCGCCTGTGCCTTGCAAACACACAGAGATTGCAGTGCTGTATTTGGGTTCTGTCTGTCTATCATATTGCATTGACATAGATGATTAAACAGCAAATGAATTCATTTAACTGTAAGGGTGTCGCTAATTACCTATTCCAATCTCCCTCAGCGATGCAATCCTATCTGAAATGTGTGTCCTTTCTCTCATTAGATTGACAGAATACCCCGAACACTAATCTTTATATCCGCAACTCACAGTATAATCCACAATGAGAATCATCAGAAGGACGTAAATTAAAAAAGCAGCAGTGGTTCTCAACCGTATTTTATTTTTATTTTTTTTTACTGTATTTTATTTTATTTATTTTTCATTTTCACTAAGAATTCAAACTCCATTATTTTGAATTAATTATATAACCAAAAAAGAACCACTGCTCTGCTCCATTAAACTCTCTCTTTACCAATATATACAAATAACCAAAAAAGCTTTTATTTTCAATTATAAAAAGCACCAAGCATTCATTCCTAAACCAAAAATATCATTGTCAGTACCACAAACCATCTTTCTACCCAGAAAAAACATCTCTGCCAATATTTCATGTTATCTGATTGCTTTCTTTGCTACTGAACCAAACACTATATGACCTTGCTGGTATAATCCCAATCTGTTTCTTTGTTCTCCCCTCGGTGTTCAAATACAGTCCCCTTTGGCTGCCTTGCAGATAACAAGATTGTGTCTCACTTGCTGGTGGCGGAGCCTGAGAAGATCTACGCCATGCCTGACCCCACCGTGCCCGACAGCGACATCAAAGCCCTGACCACGCTCTGCGACCTGGCAGACAGAGAACTGGTGGTCAACATTGGCTGGGCCAAGCATATCCCAGGTAGGACATGAGCAGAGATAGAAATTACACACAAACTACAGGCAAACTCGCAGTGTGAAGCATGGATTGAATGGTCTGGGGGTAAAGCATTCAGTCTAGATGAAACCAGATGCTTTATAAAGGTTTAAAAATTGGATAATAAATATTATGAGTCATTATATAATAAATAATCATAAATAATGATTGAATTTTAAGTATAAACATAAACAGCTATTTAAAAAAGGCTTCTCTATACACAGTGGTGCCCACAAATCTGAGAATGCTACAATTATTTTATTGTTCTTATTTTTTTAATGTATTTATATAAGTATATTTTTTTTATTTATATGTATTATTATTTATTTATAAATATTTATTTATTATATTTACATTATATTTTTCTATACAAAAAAAACATTTCTATCTAAAAATTTAAATGGAATTTTTAATTCTATAATTAATTCTATAATAATAAATCAGACTTCTGTGCTTCGCTGTACAGTATGTGCAAATTCTGAACAGAAAACTGTAAAGTGTGTTTGAGTAACTGCTGTTTTCAGCAAGTGTAAAGCAGTCTCCTGAACCTAAACAAAGCTGTGCCTTGTCAATCAAGGGCATTTGCCATCACACAGGCCACCACTGACATGTTCCTTAGATCAGCATTTTTCCTCCCTCTGTGACAGCAGACAAGGATCAATTTGTTTAGTTTTAGCTTAAATCCTTCCTCAGTATAGCGCGAAATCTGCAGGGGGGGGCAACCAGTAGCCTTGTTGAAAGGATTCCTGACATTAGCAATGAACAATAATGGCATGACTGACCATGATTAAGACAAGTGTACCCCCTCCTCTCTCTCTCTCTCTCTCTACTGCTGCTTATTGCCCATCTCCGCAAGCAGAATGAGGAGTTTCCAGTAATCTTCTTAACAAAGCCCCTTCTTTTGCGTTTAATCTGAGACGGCCCTGGTCACAGACAGTGGCTGCCCACTTCAACCCTCATTGTTTGAAAAGAGCTTCCCATAGGTGACTGACTGTGGAGTGAGAGCAAAAATGAGGTAAAGAGAAAGAAAGCTCTCAAATCAGACAATAGCAAGAGCTGTTAACTTATAGGAGATGTAGTGGTAGTTTCACAGCATGTCTAGGTTCTTTTTATGAGATTTATTCACCCATTTTCACCAAAGAAAAGAACCAAAACATGTTAACACCTTTATTTGCTGCATAGTAAGTTGTGTTGTAGTTGGCCTTGTGCTGTAGATATGACTGTGCTAATACTGGCCCCGGGCAATAGTGCCACACAAGCCATAAAATGGGCTTAAAGCTCATCAGAGTGCCAATTTCCTGCCAGGCACGAGGTGCAGGATTGGGAGGTTATTTCTGCTGCTCCATGCCAGATTGACCCAGACTTGCCCTGTGGATTTAATGGGATTTTCCCTGTGTGCAGGAAGCCACACCGCTGGAACTTCTGGAATGTGGCACATTTGTGTACATAGTATAGTATAGCAGACTGAATACTGTCCTGTAGCATAGTATGATGCTTATGTTATATTATAATTTATTAGTTTGGATCAGTCTTTTTTTTTTAAGGCACTGACTTGATAAAATTTGAAGTCAAAACATTTATATTGTTACAAAAAATGCTATTTAAAACAAAAACTCTTTTTCTTAACTTTTTATTTATTAATAATTACTGAAAAATGTGTCAAGATTTCTACAAAAAATATTAGGCAGCACAACTATTTTCAACACTGATAATAATTGCAGCATATTTGAGAGGATTTATGAATATTTATACAACACAGAATACTGGAAAAGAGGGCTTTGGAAAATTTATATCACAAGAATAAATCACATTGTAATTCATAGCAAAATAAAAAGAAATGACTGTATACATTTACATGTATTATACACACACACACACATACTATCAAAATACTATAGTAAGTATGGTATGGTGGAACGTAATAAGGCTTTCTTGATAAAAGTTTTATGTTAAGTTATCAATGTTGAAATAAAACATTTATCTTGACACATATTTATAAATATAATATTCAAGTTGTGGTGCAAAATTTTCATTCAGTTTTACTTATTATTCACCCTTTATTGGCCAGCATTGCTAAAAATAATTTTAGGCCCTCAGCATTTCATAGCACAGTAATAGATTTCCTTTCCAGTCATTTATTTTTCGAGGCTAAGAAGTATCCATTATGTCTCCCTCTCTGTGTGTATACATTTGCACATTCATAGTTTTTTTTCTGTACAGTGTTCATATGTTAGTTCATTTCGTAGGCCATGTCTGCTCAGAAAGCAAACAGAGGAGTCTCTCGATTGGCGTCAGAGTTCACATTCTATGAACGATTGCTCAGCAGAAGAGAGATGATTGTATGATTAGACCTCGGCAGGCAATTCTGTGTCTGTTTGAAGAGGAAGAAGCCCCCTCATCTCTGGAGCAGGTATTCCTGCGGCTCTCATCTCCTCCTGCTCCTCACGCTCCAATTGCCACTGTATCCCGATGAAAATTTCCAAAGAAAAGTGTGAGATTCAGTATAAAGTTCTTATTTTCTACTTACTCTAGACATATTTTTTGTTTTCTGAGAATGATTTTTTTTCCCCCTTAACCTCACACAATCAGAAAGACACATGATGACGGCCAGGCTCTGTAAACGGCCTCCTGTTAACCTCCCCTAACCATTCCACCACAGATCCATGTGCGCATTTCTCTCTTTTCAACTGGTTTGTCTCTGTGGTTTCTATGGTACAGTAATTTTTTTTAATCAAATTGATGAAGGCCTCCATTCTCCCCGAGAGCCCAAACCAATTTATGGCTCATGATACAGCGGCTATGTTGCTAACAGACGTAACAAACTGTCAGCCTCTCGCACAGAAGCTAATTTGAAGTCATTAGGTGTGCAGCGTACGGGCAACAATTTGTTACGGTGGTTAGGAGCGCCGCTGACATTTCTGAGCGCCTTCGCTTACGATCTGTCCTAGGCGAGGAGCAGGCAAATTGTAAACTAATTTAAACATCACTCAGTATTACTGGAGCTGCCGCTGCAGAGAGCTGGCGGATAATGAAGCAGTCTGTGTTTTGCGGAATGGAGTTAAAGACGCCTCGACGGCAGCTCCCTCCGCCGCCGGCGCAGACATGGCCGTTCCTTTCTGATTGCTTTTTTAATGCGCAGAGGTTTCGCCCCTTCTCCCTCCTCTGATCATTTACATGCTCGTATAGGCCATGAAAACATTCGATATGGTTTACAAACACGCTGCGAGAGAGGGTGCCTGAACAAAACCCCCGCAACGCCTGTTTCTGTAAGCCTGGCATTATGGGAGACGCAAGGATTTAGAAATGTGATATTAACTCAATACGAGGGTGAAGAAGGGAAAAAAAAGCCGAAAATGACATAATGTGGATTAGGGTGAGGAATCTCATTTGCGAGATTAAAGTATTCGGGCTGTAATTTTATTTTAGCGTTTAAGCTGCACGGGGGGAGAGGAAAGAGCAAACGTTTGTCGCGGAATGAAAAACCTGTGGTTTTATCTGTAAATAGAATAGGAGTTCTCTCATGTCAGGTAGGAGGACTAAAAAGAAATTATAGTACAGGGCGTAATTTTATTTGAGCATTTGTAGTGGAAATATTATATTATATTTATGTTTGTAGGCAGGAACAAAAAAAAAACTGTAAATATCTAAAGAAAAAAAATCTGTAAATAGAGTTATGGTGGAATGAAAAAAAATGAAAATGTGCTGTATTGAGGGTGGAGTTTTTTAAAAAGAAAGGCAAAATTTGAAGCTTAAGCTTAAAATCTTCTATTTAAGAATAGAATTAGAGGAGGAATAAATACATTTTAACAGTAACAGTTTTAGCAGTAATTTTATTTTAACATTTTAGCTGCACAGGGAGAGAGAAAAGAGCAAATGATTGTAGTAAAAAAAGGCAGAAACAACACTTCTTTAAGTGAGATATTGTAAAAATAATAATAAAATAAAATAAATGATATATATAAGCTCTTGTAATAAAACACTTGTAATTATTTATCATTTAAGCTGTGTAGAGGAAAGGAAACATAATTTTTGTAACAAAAAAAGTGAAAAAAATTAAATAAATCTGTAATGGAAAATGAAAATATGGAAATAAAATGTTTTTAAAAATACACAAAATGTTCTATATTAAGGCTTTAATTGTTTTAACATTTAAGCTGTGTGGGGATGAGGAAAATATATTTTGTTGTAGCAGAAAAATCTAAGGGGGAAAAAATGTAAATATAATTAGAGGAGGAATAAAAATAAAAAATGTGTGTTGTACTGAAGCAGTTATTTATTTTAGCATTTAAGCTGTGCAGCAAGAATGAAAATAGCAAACCTTTATAGTGGAAACTGGGGAGAACAAATAAATAGAATGAAAAGACAAATAAAAAAAATAGAATTAAAAAATCTTGAAAAGAGCAAATGTTTGTAGTAGAGAAGGGCGGGACAAAAAAACTTTACTGTAAATAACAGTAAAATCTGTAAATAGAATTAGAGTCATCTCACGCCAGCCAGGAGCTATAAAAATAAATGAAAACGTGCTGTCATACGCTTGTGACATGCCTTATCGTAACACAGCGGCACACAATGGAGGGCGGTCGCACTTGACTTGACGAGCGGTCTACAAGAATGGCCAGCGCATGGACCGGCACTGGCTTTTTAGCATGACAGGACCCTCACTATTACAGGCCCTTTATGCAGGCTGAAATTGCTCGGGCTTCTCCCATTCTTGGTCCTATCTCAGGGACTTTCTCTCTTTCTTTATTTCCCTTTCAATTTTCACTGGCACGCGGATAAGCGCGTGCTAACACAATATGATTGAGCTGTAAAATGGAACCCTGTCGACTCTAATCTCTTTTATGTAGATACCGAGGTACTGCCACACTCCACTTCATTCCTCTGCCTCCCCCCACCTCCATCTTTTTTTCTTCTCTCTCTCCCTCTCTCTCGCACTCTACACCTTCCTGTCCCTCTCTCCCTCGGCCAGGCCTCTCTCTCGCTCCTTCAATTGTCAGGGCCAGTGCATTCGTAATAGGTTCAGGAGAAGGAGAGAGTCATGGAAGCCCGACTCCTACTCAAATATCGCAGCGAGGTTTCTCGGGGCATAATAAGACGATTACGTGCTCGCCAGACAGACGTGCCGTGGGATTAGCATATTCGCCCAGAAACCTTGTTAGGAAAAAAAAACAGGAGGTGCTTACTCAGTGCAATCTGCAGGCGTGATTGAGGTGTCATCATTATTGGCTGACCTGTGTGTACAGGCTTAGTGGCCTGTTCTGGATACGAACAATAGCAATTAAAGTTACCCTGACAAAGCGTGCACAACTGCCTCAAGGCTGCAGCCGTGAATGCAACATGTGTGTCTTTTTAGTTTTTATGCTTTATTTATTTCACCCACGCCCTGTCTCAGGCATCGGGCAGCTGGTGAGATGTCTTAATCAGGAGCTGAGCGAGGGATTTATCTAAAGCATAGGTTTGCTTTCTCCATGAGCTCTTTCCCAGCGCCTAATCTTCAGGATGGGAAAACACAATAGAGATAGAGGTCTTACGATCACTCTTGGTGTTGTAATACAGCACTGGAATAATTCACATTTCACACTTTCACACCAGTGTTTCCTATTATATGTAGACCTATTTCATGTTTCCTAGTATGTGTAGGCTTATATGTATATATGACCATGTGTATAGTAATATATTACTATTGTTGTTGTAATAATAATAATAATAAAAGTAAATTAATAAATATAAATTATAATAACAATAAAATTATACCAAGTAGAGACATATATATTGTATATTATGTATAGTATATTGCGTATTATTGATATTTTAAATCTTTCATTTCATGGTTTAATGCTTTTTAAATATCTTCTAAATAAAATTTAGATTTGTATAATATTATTATTAATATTTGAAATCTTCAGTTTCATGGTTTAATGCTTTTTAAATATCTTCTAAATAAAATTTAGATTTGTATAATATTATTATTAATATTTGAAAT
>JAUMHR010000072.1:11032810-11058910 GCA_032361145.1 Enteromius fasciolatus | reverse complement strand
TTGGTCTGATTTTTTATTCCATAAAGGTTATATCAACATTTGAACTGCTTAAACATCTCATGATTTTAAAGGGCTATGACGCTTAATGATTTTTACATTATATAAAAAATTCTAATTTCTTCTTTTAACAAACTGTAGAATTATCAACCTTTTGGAGTTTACTATTATTTTTTTTAATGTTATTATACTTTTGTAAATATTTATATATATAGAACTCTCTGTTCTAATTCTATTTAATCTGTCTTCTTTTTATTAAAATACACACACACACACACACACACACACTTCTATCAGTTAGCTATCAGCTATCAACTGTTAATTTTGATTGCTTCTATTCTCCTCATTGTAAGACGTGTTTAGCTGTGTACGCATACATTTTTTATTGTATAGGCATTTTGTTCCAGATGGATCTGGAGTTACGGGAGAGTGAAACTTTTGCATTTTCATGTAGACAGTCATTCTGTATATTTTGAAAAATGTCATCAGCCTACGTCTCTCCCCTAGTCAGACACAACTACATCACGTAACAGCAACAAAAACATAAACAAACGCTGAACAATTGTCTTTTTATTAACTAACATTAACACATATTAATAAATGTATAGTTCCACGTTTGTGCACCGTGCGCAAGGGTCATGGGCCAAGTCCTCAAGTCTCTTTCACAGAGTTACAGTGCCTTATAACGGTCTGGCATGTGTACTTGTACATCATTTTGTGTTGGTTTGGTGGTTTCGTGTGGACACATACATTTTTTGAGACGAGTATGAAAAAAAGATTGGAAAAGGGAAGTTCTGGCTAAATAGTCATGCTTGCTAAGATAAAATATATATATATACTTTACATACATTGTCTCGAAACATTTTCCAAAGAAAATATCTTATGTATTGCTGGTGGGTTGTTTTAACCTTTACCTTTTTATTTAAAATTTCCTAGAGAAAATAGTATTTTTCATCCATAGATGAGCTAGATGTAGCTCTCCTTGTGTTTCCAGCGCTTTCAAAGTAAAAAGGAAAAAAGGAAATAACAGGAAAATCACTTAGGCATTGCTATTTCCATTCTTGCATTGAAACTGTATTGAATTCACCTTCCTCGTTCACTGTTGAGAGCGCTTGCTTGATTAATATCCTTAATGACAACCGGATCAATTAGGAACATTTGCACTTGTAAATTGCTTGTAAATGTCATGTTTTCTAGAAACAGTCCGATTGAAATCATTATCTTGATGTAAAAAGATTGTAATTCACCACATATCTAGATATTCCTGCATCAGCAATTAGCCCAGCTGCAAGACCATTAACAATACTGCAAAAACAAACAGCTTTCAATAAAACATGCTTGCATACACTGGGCTTTATGAACATTTCCTAATTTACCAGTTTAAAATGTCAAAGTTGCAATCATACCAATTTGCGCTCGCTGTTCTGTAGTGCACAGTCACTGCATGAACATATGTTAAATATTTACTTAGAAATGTCTAATCAGATTTAGTATCATTATTAAGGTCATTTATTATTAAGGTACAAAAACACCACTTATCATCTGCCTGGATGCTACAGGGTCTTCAGTATCATGAGAGAGCTTTTTATTCGTGCAAGAATGCTCATTTCTTTAAAAGATAAACATAAACGTAGAAACTATAGCGATAATGCATTGCATTGAGAACTTAGTTAGTAAAAATAAATCCTGTTCTGTTCAGACACAGTGAACAGTGGGGAAAAAACAAACTCAAGATATGCTTTCTGTGTAAAGCATAGACTCTCAAGAGTTATTACCTTTATTAAAAGCACTGACACATTGCCTTATATATTTCTGACTTCTCCAGCTCCACAGAGACAATTTTCTTTTCTTAAATAAACTGTCATGCTAGTCTTAATATATTGTTGCCATCCTCACAGCAGGAGGAGGAAGGCCGATATAAAACATGTATATGTGAGATTGGTAATTGTATCTTTAGTGTACTTGAGTAGAACAAATGTTTCTCTCTCATGGCTGCGTTAATGTGATAAAGGGGAAATTGGCTTTTCATCAGTTTTCTTTGCACTGTAATGGTGGACAGTGAAGAGAGGCCCCAGCATCAATAGCAGCGCTGCAAGCTTCCTGTCTGTGATGGTTATATTTCACATCACCACACTGGCCTCTGAGTGCATTATGAAACATGTGATAATGTAACAAATTACAAATAGGAAAACCTTTTTGCTTCATTTAAATGATAAGAATCACAGCGAGGCCTAGCTATAAGCCATAAATAAAACATGTCACGTGTTTTTGCGGTTATGTATGTGTGAGTGTGTATGAGGTGGCGGGAGAGAGTGTGCGTTCAGATAGAAGGGCAAGGCTCCGGCAGGTATCAGCGTTAAAAGAGGAGGATTGCTCGCGCTGATACCCTCATCCAGAGTGGAATATTTCTAGAGGCCCTGACAGCTCCTCCAGTGCCGAAATGGAAAGGGCTTTATCATGGAATGGTTTGTCACTCACGCTGCTGCAGACGACTTGGCTTCAGGTTAAGCTTGTATCTGCCCCTGCTTTATGGTCCAAGCCCAAAGATCACAACATTGTTTTTGGTGTGAATTATGAAATCGCTGATATAAAAAGCCCCCTGTGAGATTTTTGAAAGATTGTGCACTGTTGTTTTCTTAGAACAGAATCGCAGGCTAAATTGTCTTCCTTTAACGCTCGAAAAGGGTTTTAAGTGTTTCATAAATCTCACGTCAGAGGGTCTGCTTCAATTTAAAGAGGTCATATTTTATTAGTTCATTCATTTTTTTCCCAGTGGTTACTTTTTACAAATATATCCATAATTTGGTGTTTCCCTGACCTTTTTTCTGAAAGCATGGAGGCAAAATGCAGACTGTGAGTCTAATGTAATAGTGTAATAATCTGTTTCCTTGCAGTACAAATGGTCTGGAGTGTTAAGCCTTTTCGAAACAAGCTGTTTTTGCAACTCAGTTTCAATACGCTTTTTTTTAAATGATGAAGAACTATTAGTTTTTCCATTTTCTGGTCCTTTTAAAGATCTTGTGTTGCCACATGTAAAAAAATAAATAAACGGCTAATATTTGTTCAGTGTTCACTTCTACAAGGCTGATGGACAGTAGACCTTTAGCGCTTAGGTAGTGTTACTATTTGTTAATGTCAGCTAGTTATTAAGTTACAGCTTTGGCTTATAGCTTTTAGGGTGTTGTGGTTTCTTGTGAACACTCTTAGCGTTGCTATTTCCCACTGATTTAAAGCTAAAAAAATAGTACTTTTTCCACCATTTTCAAAATATTTATTTATGTGTCTTTTTTATGTAAAGCCCCAAGACTTTAGGAACAAATTATAGTTTTTACTAGGAGTTTCTGCTGCTAGTTGGACCTTTGCTTAATGGCCATTGTTGTATAAATAATGACATAAATTTGTTGCACATTCTGGTAAATCCCTGTGCAGATTAAATGTTCCTTTTTTCAATTTGAAAGCGGAGAGAGGAGCTTTTAAGATGTCAGCACCTGCTGATTAGTACGTTACTAAGAGCTCCACAGAATGGCCAGTTATTAATCTGCTCCGCACTGGTTTGATCTCATAAGGCAGCGTTCCAGACAGGTCAGACCAGTCACACACTACAAACACACACTTGCATTCTAACACAATAAGAGCTAGCCAAGTGATGCACTTAGGACACAAGCAGTTCAAATCAGCAAATACATATTTCCCTCACCTTAAAAACACACACATGCACACTAAACAGGTTGGTAAACCTGACACAATGATACACTCAAAAAGGAATTAGGCAGTAACAGCTTTATTGTGCTGCTGCAGTGTGTACTGCATGCAGCCTGTGATTACCATGTTCACATATTTCAATTTTTACTATTTTAAAATAATTCACATTCACATAAGTCAAAGATTGATGGGATATATTGCTGTAGCGATGATGTAACTTTGTAGGCCAACCCAAAAGTTAGCATCGGGTTCCCTCAATAGATATAGATGAGTTTTTCATGATTATGTTTAATTTCCCATTTAACCACTTTAGTAACAGACACATAATGTCTTTGAAAATCAAGTGTGCAAAATGATTGATGTATTTTGTTATATTATACAAAAAAATAATTTTACATATTAAAAAAAATTTAAACACATTAAGCTAATCTGTTATCCACAGACCTTATTTTAGGCAGTTATCTAACAGCCCCCCAAAAAAACGTTTTAGGGACAAGGAATGGAACCAAAAATGGTACCTATGTATCAAATAAATGGTGTTTGTCAAATAACATTTAGTGGTGAAATCAAACAACAAAAGCAAAACCCCGAATCACGTGAAGTGTATTTTAATAAGCATAATTTAAACTATAACTAAAGCAATGCAGAAATGAATCACTGAAACTACTGCAAAGAAATGTGACCAGAAGAATGACGGTCCTTCTTTCCTGACTGAAAGAGTGCAATTTCCTGCAGGAGTGAATGAAGTTGGAACCAAAGCCAGACTGTTTGGTTATCATAGTGCCTGAGACTGTATATGCTGTAATAATGGCGTTTTAAATCTAAATTTAGTTATAAGTGTGTTCTGATGAAGTTTAATGTGATAAACGCCTGTATCTGTATTAATTGTAACAATTTTTATGATACAAAAAGGCTTGATAATGCAGTTGGAAAACAAATACCCCCATATTACTGTCCCAAAGCAACAGTTGCTAGAATGGAAGGAGGAGATGAAAATAAACGCTGGGAAAGCAACAATAAGGGCACCAGAGCTCTTTCAAGAGTCTGCGGGGCTGGTAAATGGGATGAAGCACTTCAGGATTCATTTACATCACTGTGACGTTGCTTCAGATCTCAGCAGCAAGTCATTGGCTGGTTAGAGATTTCAAGAATAGCCTCTCTACAGTCTTCAATCAGCGGCCATGAAAGAGAGCAGCTTAAGGATCCTCCAGTCTAGCGCTGCCTTCATCCTTATGGATTTTTTGTTGATTTATTTCCATGCACCTTTTAAAAGGAGACTGTGAAAGAACATGCAAATATGAATGTGATGAAGGGGCGTTATCTAAGAAAAGTACCCACAATCTTCAGCCATAAAAACATAAATATTAGGTCTGTTGCCTTGCTGCCTACATGACATCCTATCTGTCATGGAACTTTACCGATATGGAAATACTCTTCATGACACAAATAACACTCCACTTGGAGACACCCCTGACTCTAGAAGAGTTAAGTGTTAGCATGTTGCTAAGACACATGGCAATACACATCTTGTGTTGGAAGCCATGTTGTTGTTATATATATATATATAATAGCAATTGACTGAATCATGCATTTTGTAACTTATTTGTCTTACTTCTAATAAATCCATAGATACATGACACAAGTGTGAGCTTGTTCCTGAACGGTCAAGAGGATGATGGCACAGCATTGGACACACAAACCTTGGCAGGACCAGTTGATGACATCACCTCAGAGGGTGCTCTGTGGATCGGTAGAAGGTCTAACGGTAATGATTCCTGTACTTCTCCATTGCTCTTTTAGTTTTTATTATGCTGTTTTTATTATATATTTGATTTGACTTTCCTTTTTTTTCAAAGCTGCGGTTATCCTCATCTAACAGCGTTTCTCCTCAGTGTCACATGGTTTCCTATCACTCAAATTGAGTGCGGAAAAGGACACACTAATTTGCAGACATGTTACATTTTTCCATTATAGAAATATTCATAAGCCTGCAACTAATCATAGTTGGAGTTTATATAGGTCAAGGGTGACCATATGGCAACAAATAATCTCCTCATAAATGAGATGAGATGGGATTTCTGTAATACCCCCAGGGAATGAAATACACACAATCACACACACATTTTGAATACACATCCACAAATAGAATAGACTTGCTAAAGTTTCTTTAAGTTCACTCTGCATTCATTTTAATCTTAGCTTAACATTACTGTGTTTGTTTGCAAAAATCACAATAATTCTGCCCAGATCTCTCAGAGGACACAATAGATTGGTTACCAGTGCTGCTTGTTTCTCTCATTTCCTAAATGGCACAGAAGTACAAGGAGCCAATCCAGTGTACTGTATACATTCTTCAAATAGAGCATGCCTCATTTACTGTCAAACATGCACACACACAACAGCTTCACATGAAAGTTCCACTCTGTGTAATCCATTTTGCACACATTTCTAACTCTATATCCCGAGCCCAGGGGTCTGAAATGCTTGTTTGATTCATGCAGGACACATGTGGACAAAGCATAGAAGGAGACAAACATCACGCTATTTGAATTTTTGTCATAAACATTAATTTATGTTCAGCATTTCTAAATTTGATGGCCATATTTAGCACATTTTAGAATGATTTCTGAAGGAACACTGAAGACTTGAGTAATGACAGCTTTGCCATCGCAGAAAAAAAAATACATTTTAAAAAACCACAAAAATTGTTATTTTAATTTGTAATAATAATTACACAAATTGACATTATTTCATAATATTACTGGGTTTTTTTCATCAAATAAATGCCATGAGTAAGTATAAAGAGAAAATGACCTCAAAACTAAATTTATTTGATTATTTTGAATCTATTTGTTTGCAAGAAGTTCTTTTATTATTATGTATGCATGTAACATTTTTCTCTGGCTTGGCATATCTTGCCTATTGATATGCATACTAACCCCTTATTAATTTGTGTGTTTTTATAATGAATGAAATACATAATATAAATCTGACAATATCCCATATAAAACACAGACTCAGCACACAAAGATGAAAAGATTTCAGGGCAAACATCCATATATGACATCTCAATCAGAGCCGGTTATTAGAACTGAAGTGATTATATCTTATCTGTTGATGTGGATGGATCTGCACGTTTAAGCTTGGATCTATGCCGCCCATCCAGCCGATGGGATTAATGCTCACAGAGAACTGTAAATAAGCATAATAGATCCCACCATGCAGCAAGTGTCTCTTTAACTCAAATAAAGATATAGATAAGGTAATCCACTAGTTGCTATGGATCCTGCAGACTCTCTTCAATAGTGCCCATTGACTTTCCTTTCTTTTTCTCCCCAGGGTCAAATCAATTCATTGGAAGGATGCAGGATTTTAGATTTTATCCAAAGACATTAACAAACAGGTAAGTATAAGGTCACAGGGCATTAACATCAGATATAGCTCTAGAAGTAGTTTTTACAAAGATGTGCTATATATAATCTGGATCCTGAAGCGAAACCAGTGTACAACCTGAACAATTTTAAATCATGCATTTTTGTATTTCAGAGAGATTGAGGAGGTGTACACTGGTCGATTCCCTCACCTACACACCCACTCCACATGTCGCTGCCCTGCCAGTCACCCCAGAGTGCACCCTCTAGTGGAGAGGTACTGCATTCCCAACGCAGCCAATGATACCACCCATAACAAAGTGCTCCGTCTGAACCAGGATGCCCACCCACTGCATTACATCAATGACAATGACATCGGAACCCCCTGGATCTCTTCCGTCTTTTCAACTTTAGAGGTGCTGGACAAAGGAATAACTATCACTATAGATCTGGAGAATGGACAGTACCAGGTACATAACCACCAATAAGGGTGTTCAGTTTAGCTTCATAAAAGTTTAGTTTAAGGAGAATCAAGACAATAAATGGTTTAAAGAAGTGATTCTTAAAGGGGTCATGAACTGCCTTTTTTACTTTGTTATTTTTTTCCCTGTTTTTAACCCCCTCATCAGAATGCTTTTGACTAGGTACATTCTTCAGTTTATTCATAACTAGGACTAGCTAAATGACACTTTCATTTAAGCAGAATACCTCAAATGGAGATTGTTGAACTATAGCTTATTTGTACTGTATATACTGTATATGTTTTCAGATCATGGCGCCTGGTTTGCATATGGTTGCCAGATTGCAAAAAGCAGGGCAACGTACATTTCCGTTTAACAGAGAAGCTGATTGGGGGATTTGATCTTTTGATATCTGGCAATTACAAATCACACAATCGCTCGCATGATGGAGTCTTGTTCAGCAGTCTGAAATGTGTTTGTATTTTTGTTAACGATATTGCTTGTTAATATAGTCTCCATTATTGTTTAATGACCTTACTATCATCTCGTCATCATCTCATTTTAGTCAGGGGGAAAAAAACTTTGTTGAGAAACATTATCGTACGCATCATTACACGTCATAGATTTTTTTTTGGGGGGGGCTTATAGGATTTTTATAGTTTTACAATTGACCTTTTACTGTATATATCAAAAGATCAAGGCAATTTTAGTTTCTCAGTTCTTGACCCCTAAAACTATTCTGACTCCAAGGCCCCACTTTGTCTGAGACAATATTACTTCATATAGACCCTGCATTTTAATTATGATTATGTTACTACAACAACATTTTAAGATTTATTGGAGGGGCCCCAGAAAGGTTGCAGAGGCCTAACCCATTTAGGCCCTGGTCTTCTGGTTGAGAGTCACTGGTTTAAAGTAAGCTTCAACCTGACGTTGTCTATTTGTGTGGCTGCTTTCTCAAATCCAGTCACTGGGTAGCGTCTTTTCCATTTGAATACACTAAAGCCGACCTAAAGTCCTTTGTATTTGTCTGAGTGAGTCGCCCAGTCATCCATGTGGCTAAGCCAAGCTGAGCAGAGAGTCCAGCTGTAAAGAAGTAGAGGATTTATGCAGCTCTGCCTCAGTCTCTCTTCTCAATACCAGATAAAACACACCACCACACAGACTTTGAAGTGTCCACTTAGTCAAAGCTGCAACCAGTTTCTCAACAAACTCCTCAAAATGAAGCCACAGAGGGAGAGCGGGAAGAGTAAAGCGGCGCTTCAAGCTGTTCTTCAAAGCGGCTGCGTGCTTTAGGAGGCAGCGGAGCATTGACTGTTGCTGTGCAGATAATAGATAATCCATTGCTGTTTAGTATTTCATGCATATTTCACCCTTTGTCAATTTTGCATGCTTCCTTTACAGGTTTTCTACGTGATACTCCAGTTCCTCAATGCTCAGCCTGAAGCGGTGCGCATTCAAAGGAAGACAATCGGGAGCTCAGAATGGAAGGACTGGCAGTTCTTGGCCAAGAACTGCAGCTACTTTGGGATGGAGGATAACGGGCCTTTGGATCGTCCTGATTCTGTAAACTGTCTACAGTTGCCCAGGTAGTGTATACACACACCAGCGCTCTATATGTCTGTTAGTCCATCCACAGGCACTTCTGACTCTGATAACAGTCCTTGAACTAATGATTCCTGCCAGGTAAGCTGTATCAAAGTGGGTTGAGACAAGTTCCTACTTTGATAAAAGCAGTGGATTGTCGTTTAGTGAGCTTTTGGAGGATCTAGGAGGAGAATGGGGAGGAAAATGCTGCTCTTGGCTGCAGTCCAGCCTGCTCAGATCTGATCTCTGCTGTCCTTGGCCGCAATCAAGACAGCAGAGATACTTAGCTGTTATGGACCACACAAGCACCTGGTTTCATATGCATACGAAAGAGAAAATGAGGACAGTTATTTTAATGGGTTTGGGCCGAGAGGGTTATCGTAACTGTTTATGACGATAAACTACAGTTCATGTGTCTTTTTTTACTTTTTGAATTTGACGGGACACATTAAACATGCATAATTGTCCCTCACAAAATGATTAGTGAAAGGCAATTATGTTTAAATGATACATTTTCTTTGAGTCCTAATTGTACCTACAGTCATTTGATGACCCACGTTGAGGAACATTGTTTAATTGTGTAAAAACATGTTTACTTTATTGATTTTCAACCACTATATGGGGCTTCAGCGAATTTCCAAAGGGGCTACAAGAGGACTTAATATGTTTAAATAAATCTTTTTTTTTTTTAAATCAAGCAAAAAAACTTTGAGATAAAACTAATTATTTCCCCCCCTTAATAGCCTTTTTTGAAAACCAAAATGCATAATAGTTTATATATAAATAATCCCAGTTTCATAAAAAAGTTTGAAACAACGACAGGGGTCTTACAATAATGAAGGTTGAGAGCCTCATTCTACATTTTAAATTGGGTCTTGATGAATATGTTTAAAATGTTAGTTATTCATCCTGCTAAGTTTGGTCCTGTTTGGATGAATGCCATACTGGCCAGATGTTTCATCACTTTACCTGTCTGAGTGTTTTAGTTTGCAAATAAAAGCTTCGACCCAGTGGCATAAGGGTCTGCACTTAGACTCTTCAGGCATGTCACATCCTAGCATGTGGGCAAAGAGAGACAGAGAGCACAGGTAGACGGAAAAGAGATGGGGACAAAAGATTTTCTTCACACTGGTTTGTCCTGGATAAGTCTGCCAGCATTAGGGCTGAAACGTGCAGAAGCGCTCTGTGGATCTTACTTGAGAGTGAATAATGCATTATAGGCTATACCTGTCCTGCCCCATGGAAAGACCTCGAGAACTCTCTTATTCACCCCATTTATTCCTGCCCTCCGAGAAATCTCCCTTTTAAACCCCATATCACTAAATTATATTTTATATATTAGTGAAATTTCCTCTCAGTAGTTCTAAGATCCAAAGAAAAGACCTTTGCTTTTCCAATTTCTTTGATGTTTGTTCATTTCAGTAGCTAGTGACACGTTTCATTTTCAACCTGACAGCGTGTTACCCTGCTATGTCAAAACTTGAAAATCTCGGTCTCTTTCAATCACTCACATGCTCAAAGCTTAAGATGCAGGAATATTATTCCTTTTTCTCTTTCTTTAGTCAGTAGGACAATATAGGGTACCTTTTATGTTTGTAACACTTTAAAGGGGTCATTCACCCCAAAATGAAGATGCTGTCATCATTTACTCATCCTCTTTTTAAAATATGCCTGATGACTAATTTTATTCCAAAGAAAGATATATGAAATAATGACATAATTTAAAGTGCCCCTATTGTGCCTTTTCAAATGTGATCTTTCATGCAGTGTGTCATGTAGCTGTATGTGAACATAAACACATCTACACTTGTGTGACGCCAACAGTGCACGATAAATAAAGTTTTATTTTAAACTCTAAAACATGAATTGTGCAGTTTTCTGCTTTTGCCAAAAAAAAAACGACTTTTGGAGTTACCTGCTTTTAATACAAACATAAAAATAAACAAAACAAAAAATAAAAATAATCCCTAATATACAGTGTCCAAAGAACAAATTAAAATATATTTTTTAGCTATTTTTAAATAGTCTGATTTGAGCTTATTATTTTGGAAATGTGAGCCCACATCCAAGCCAGTCTGGTTGAGAACCACTGCTTCAAAGGCAGTCTGATTTCACTTTTAAAAACTGCTAACTTATATTAGTGTTTTCTTTTGCATCAGCAACATACCTTTCTCCCGTGGAAATATCACCTTCAGCATGTTGACACCTGAGCCGAACCTGCGACCGGGCTACAACGACTTCTACAACAGCGCCGCCCTGCAGGAGTTTGTGAGAGCCACACATGTGAGAATCCACCTTCACGGCCAGTACCACACCCAAGATCCCACAATTCCTTTCCGTCATCGCTACTACGCCGTGGACGAGATCACCATCAGCGGCAGGTCCGAAACCAACAGCACCCTGACACCAGTCAACCCCAATCAGTTGTCACGCGACACAATCTCCCCTTGTTGCCCCGTGATTACCATTCCCAGTAATAAAATTTGACATAATTTTAAATTTTATTCGATTTCTATAGTTGATGAGAAAATGAGTAGGCAGACAAGGCAGGATAATTCAGACTTTGATGAAGCAAAGTGACTTGATGGGAGACAAATTATGTTTGCTAGTTTGACACAACTGGAGGATCGATGACATGTATGTTATTAGCCACAGAGAGTAATGCCATGTTTAACACAGATTTTGTCTTTCCATTAATGGTCTCGTAATTACAGTGTGGATGCCACATTTGGAAATCACTGACAGGAAAATTTCAGAACTTGTGTTTTTTCTCTCGGAGACTTCAGCTAATCAGTCTGAAATGTTCTTTTACGTCTCCCACGAATGTCGAAAATGTTCTTTTGTCTCTTCAGAAGCCGAGACATGATGTTATACCCATGTATACCTTCAGACATTAAACAGCCACTGTTCTTACGACTATGGTAATTATGTCATTATGCAGGCAGCTGAAACTTGGCTCGCTCTCGCTGTACGAGTGCGTCTGAGTGAGCGAGAGAAGGCAGCTTTAATTAAGAGCTAGTTAAACTGGCACAGACGAAATCGAGATTTAGAGACTGTGAAATCTCATCATCCTCTGACATTCAGAGGTGTCCCCCGTCCTCCCCGCCTTTTCTCTCTCGTTTTTTGCTGTACGGCTCTCTTCTTTCGCTCTCTGAGACATCGCAACAGCTTCGCCGGAGAAACAAAGGCAGAGAGTAAACAGTAGTGGATTCACCCCCTTAGGGAGACTGACAGTTCAAACCCGCGAGAGGCTGAGAAGAGGATGTATGTGTGTTTGGGGACTAAAATGTGCGTAAATTCAGCCTTTGAGGTATTCTGACAGGGTGTCAAGCTGTGTCTGGGAGCATTAGCGTCTGCTTTATGCTCATACGGTAATAACCTCCAGCAATAACGACAGCCCTCTTTCTTTTCCACTTTCCTTTTCTCTTGTTTGCTTGTTACGTTGTTTGTTTGAGTAACCGAGGTGAAGGGTGCTGCTTTTAGAGAGAGCTGTGTAAAGATGGGTGGATGATAATGTCGAATAAGGGCCCTTGAGAATGAATAATTAAAGCGGTGACCTGCAGGTGCGTGTTCCGTCTGATGGAGACCTGTCAGGTCTGCTGTTGTACATTACGACATGCCGTTGATATTTCCACTGGCATTTATAAATGTTGAATGCGAACATCCTATTAGCCATGCACAGAGAGAATGAAGGAATGAAAGACTGATGGAGAGATCTAGAGAATGTGAAAAGGAAGAGAAAGATTTTGTCAGGTGCTGTTGATGTTGCTGACCCTGTTGATTTGTTGAAACCTGCTATGTATTTCCAAGTGGCCTTAAAGTGGAACAGAAAATTATACATTTAGGTTATACATTATATATATATATATATATATCCAACAGCAACAAAAAAGTCAAATTGTTGTACTATAATATAACGTAATTTAATATAATATAATAAAAATTCTTAATGCTGACATAATAGCATTTTTTAAGCCAATCAATTCCCACTTTTTAAAAACATTTTCCAGCACACCATTTTTTTTTGTTTTATTTTTAATTTAATAAAAATGTATTGTAGCCCAGTTTGTGTTATTTTACTTTAGCCACTTATGTTTAAAAAAGCACACATCAGGGGCCTGTTCAATAAAACAAGTTTACCAAATAAGCCAGGCTTGTTTTAATTAGTCTGACTTATTTTGAACCAAATCAACTGACAATAAGTCATATTAACTGAAATAAACCTGGCTTATTTGGTAAACTTGTTTCATGGAACAGGCCCCAGGGCATGTGAGAACTTCTCCAGGCCCCCAAAACACCCTTGGAACCCAGAGGGTTAAATGTAACTTATAAAACTAAAAATATCCTTTTATAAATCTGTTGCATTATAGAACTAAAATTATTTCATTCATCCCAGTGAAAAAGGAACTCAAATCATACCAACTGTAACACCGCATGTCATTTGTCTATGTCTGTCACTGGTTAGTTTTCTTTCTTCCTGTTTTCTCCTTATTTGGTCTTGTTCCTGTTCTTGTTAAGTTAATGAATTTATCCCTGCCACCTGTGTTCCTCACCTGTCCTGCATCTTCTCTAGTGTATTTAAACCCAGCGTATTCCGTCTTGTATTGTGGTTCCATCAAGGTTACTTTGCGTTGCTGTGTTTGTAAGTTTTCTTTTTATTTTGGAAGTCTTTTAGTATAGTCAATGTTGAACCCTGGGCTGGACTGGGAGTAAAAAATGACCTGGCATTTTATGGTCCAGCTGGCACACTGCCACATATAAGCCTACAGTATGCAGCTCTGGGGAAAAAATAAGAGATCACTGCAGAAAAATCAGTTTCTTTTGGGTTTTATTCTTAAAACTGTTAATCTCACCAATACAAAACAATGCACGTTTGTTTCATTTTTTGTGAACTGCCGTCTTTGAAATTTTAAGGATAGAAGCAATTTGATGCTCACTGAATCCTTGTGCCAGTAAAGTTAGGATTGAGCCTTTCTTTTCTTGACTCATAAACTTTCTTTTCACACTTTTTGGCATGTTTAGTGTTTATTTTAAAATTTCTATTTACGACTTCTAGCGTTTTTTACCATCCAACTGGTCACACTGCAAATGCATAGTGTTGATTACAGCAGTGCTTTTTATACTTTTCCCGTTAAATACAATTGGATTTAGGTGCTCACCAAATAAGTACCTCAATAAACAGCATGAAGTATGTTTGTGTAGAAATTTAACAAAGACTGGCATGAAATGCTTGTCATACTCAGAGAGAAACTGATTTAGGAGTAAATTACAGTGGTCTCTTATTTTTTTTCCCCAGAGTTGTATATACAGTATATCCCAAATAAAATAATTTTCAATTACTAAAAATAAGTAGGCAACTGTGTACATATGGACTACTACAATTTTAAATTCTGCCAGTAATCTTCACACTATGTGACAGCAAAGACCTCCACAAAGAATGCAAACACTGTTACAGTACTGGTGTCTTTAATATTGAATATGTCAGATTACCAGTCCAACCCTGGTTAAACCCTACGATTCACGTCTCTGCCTGTTACATGCACGGACAACGCCTCACACCAACATAATGTCTATAATCTTCACATTCTGTTCTTTGAGCAAATTCTTCGATTTCACCCTCTCTGTGTACTGTATTAATGTCCAGATTTCGGCTTTACCTTGGGAATCAGTTCCATAAGATGTATGAGAAGAACAACAATGAAGGATGTGGCTTCTAATTGTGTGTCTTTGTCCCTTTAGGTGTGAGTGCCATGGCCATGCAGACAGCTGTGACACTAGTGTGAGCCCGTACCGCTGTGCCTGCCTCCCAGAGAGCCACACACATGGAGCTAATGTGAGTCCCGCAGGGGAGGCCCCCTTTTAATTAACCACTTCCCTTTAATGACGTGCAAGAGTCCTCTTTAATGAACAGCACGCTCAAAAATAGGCTTTAATGGAATGACAGAGGAAAAAAAAAAGCAGAGACGAGGAGGAGGAAGCAGAAAACAGATCATTCACACACATCTCCAGTTTCCTGATGAAAAAAGCTAGAAGTAGTGGGGGGAAAAGGGGGAAGAAGAGAAGGAAGTGGTTTTGTGGGCAGCAGTGCTCTAATCGTCCTGTCCCATCAGCCCCTGGGTGTCTTGATGATGAGTCCAGCAAAGGTAATTATATCTCAGGGAAAGCTCTGATGACTTAAGGCTCCAGTACTCACACTTTTCAAGAATGCCAGTGTTGGGAAGCTACTTTGAAACTGTAGTTTGCCAAGCTACTCAGAATGCGAGAGAGAAATAATAAAAGCTAAATTACCAAAAAGGGTTACTGAATTACTTATGCTAATAAAAGCTTTTGACACTACATTTGAAAAGAAAGACCATTTAGGAAAGAGCGTTTGATTTATAGCTTCAGCAAAGCCGTGTGTGCCATACAGTATGACATTAAAAGCAAATATATAACATTTGCTTACATTAGACAGCCTGTTGTTGGCAAAACAGGCCAAATTGTTTGACAACAGTAACTGTCATTTCATCATTCCGCATTTGAAGAACTGCTTTTTATTTTGTTTTCGCAGTTCATCCTATTGAGAATCTGCACTGTCCAGATCGCTGCATATAATTCTGAGCATTGGGAGCAAGTTCCAGGATTAAACTTTTAAACCTGATGTTTGGTGATTTAAATTATTCACCAGATGTCATGCATTATTCAAGACCAGACACGACACACTTTCTCTACTGCTGCTACTGTTGTTGTTTTCACTGAAACAAACAAGGGCCACATCTAACACGTAGATGCTGAAAAGTGTGTGTGTGTGTGTGTGTGTAAATATGATAAATATGAGTTGTCTCACCACCCCAGACACCCCTAGACCCAAACACCTGGCTTTGAGGAGGGACTGCCGCCTGCCCCGGAGCTATCTTCTGTGTTTGCTTACTAGCTCTGAGACCCAGACCTGGCCTTACTAATGTTTGCTTCCTTGTAATATTCCAGCCAGGGCAGTGAAAGTGTCTCATTTCTTGTCTTCAGTGCACATGGAGTAAACTGGTTGTCACGGAGTGGGAACAGCAGTGTTGTAGGTCTCGTGTATGTGGTACGTGACATTCATGTCATTCCACAGCATTCAGCCCTCAGAAGCCATTCAGACAACATCTATTAGCAAATCTTCATCTTCAGTCTCTGAGGTCAGATCCTAATTGCCAGTGTGAAGAGGAGTGTAGTTGGGTAAAAGTTGCGAAGATTCTAACAGATTCATTGCTCAGATTCTCTTCTAAAAAGTTCATTGCATTCATATTAGCAAACATATTTATTAGACGGTTAAAGGGATAGCTAATTAAAAAAAATTCTGCAAGAACACAAATTAAGATGTGTTATGTGTTGAAGTCATGTAAGAGAGGAAATATTGAATAAAGTCATTATTTTGGTTTCTTTTTGCACAAAAAGTATTCTATCATACCTTCATAACATTTCGGTTAGACCACTGATGTCACATGGACTATTTTATCTTTGTTATTACTACTTTTCTGATCTTAAACATGGTAGTTATGTTGCTGCCTATGCATGGAAAGGCACATCCTGATTTTGCTGAGTTTAACATGTTCCTGGGTTAACATATTTTTATATTTTAGTTAAATATTTAAAAATTTTAGTTTTGACCATATCTCTAAATCTAACCCTACCCATGATTGATAGATGATAGATGACTGACACTGATGTACAAGGCCCAAACACTGATTGTAAGTCTAAACTTTACAAAAACTATAAACTGGTTCTTCATATCTGATTGGCTAATTACAATGTTGTTCCAAGGTCAGCAAAGATGTTGACCCAGGGACACCTCGAACTCAGCAAAATCAGGTTCTGCCAGGGAAAGCTCTTGGATATCAAAAATATCTTAAATTGTGTTCTAAAGATGATCAAAGGTCTTACAAGTTTGGAATGACATAGGGGTGACTAATTAATGACAGAATTTTCACTTTTAGGTGAACTATGCCTTTAATATCCACCTTTAATGAACTGTTTGATGTACCTGAACCACTTGAAATGGAGTGAATTTTAGAATGATTCACTGGTTGTTTGACAGCCTATGAGGCACAAGTATTATTATTTTAACTGGTCTATCACCAATCGTGGGATGGAATATTCTCAGCAAAATTTAACTCATTGGCTCTAAATATCAGACATTTTCATAATCACTTCAGCATCATGAAATATTAGTGTCCCTTCAGCTATAATTACTAATTTAAAGTTGTGTAACCAACCTCAGTGAGATCCCTTCGGCCTTTTCTAGAGTGACTATAAATGATGGAGAATGCCATTTTGGCAATGCATTGCTAAAACCTTGTGTTTTCAAACAGGCTAAAGGTTAACTGTAGGCTTGCTACCGGTGCAGCCACGCGCAGACCTTTCCTGAGGGAGCGTGAAATTAGCCATGGCATTCACAGAGGCCTTTCACACGGGATGAAGGCTGTTTCCCCACTGGAGCCCGGCTCCTCTCCACCTCACACACTGGAGACGAATACAAAACACACAATCCCTGCATGTGCTGATCTCTGTCCTGCACTTTTAGTTTTATGTTTTTAAATAAGTCTGCTAATTTCCATATTGATCAGCTTTGGATGAATACGTACAATGTTTGGAACATGTTCTTTAGTTTTTTTTAGGGTAATTTATGCTTTAGTATTGCAAAACTCTTGCACTTATAGTTGCTCTCTCTGAAAGTACATTCCTAAATGTGTAAAAATTCAAATCCCTGTAGCATTTTGTCAGACCCCTGATTGGCATAGAGGACTGTAGTGGCGGGTGGTCTGTTTCTGGCTCTTCCAGCATCCAGCCTGCTGAATTTGCAATTCCCTCCGGGCTCATGGCCCACTACGGCTGCCCAAACAGCAGCCTGACACAGCGAGCCTGAGCAGTCGCTGGGGAATCCTTTGCTTTTTAGAATACATTTTTAATCATTTCATTTGATGCCTCCCATGTTCTCAGTAATTTGTAATGACTGTTCACAAAAATCAAATACTTCGCCAGTAAAGGCTCAAAAAACACATTTTTCTCCTTTTGCCTCTTCGCCCTATTCTTTCGATTAGATGTTCGTTCGATGAAAGTGTCCTATTAAAATAGTTCAGTTGTTGAAAGTCACTTATAATAAATGAGCTGATTTGCTCTGTCTTGTACATATGGAAATATTGTGTTATTTGTGACTGTGGGGACTTTATCATTGAACCTTGAGGTCGCATCTGGATTTTGCTGATAAATGTATATGTAGATGTTGTATGTAGATATGCTCTGATCTCTCACTCTCTCCAACAGTGCGAGCGCTGCTCTCCTCTCTTCAATGACAAACCCTTCAGAGCTGGAGATCAGGTACAGGCATATAGCTGCCGCCCATGCCAGTGCTACAGCCACGCCTCTTCCTGCCACTACAACGCCAGCCTGGATCCTCACCCTGGAGAACACTTCAGAGGAGGCGGAGGGGTGTGTGATAACTGTACACATAAGACCACAGGTAACAGCATTTCATGTTTTTTTTAGAGTGTGACTTTATTGTAATGTTCCTGTTCGTGAAACAGTGAAAATCTGAAATTGAAAATTAAATTGGGAAATTGGGAAACTTCAGAATTTTAGAATTGTTTGCTTTAAATAAAATTTTTATTAAATTAAATTATTATATATATTTTTAAAAATCGCTATAATAAAAAAACTAAATAACTAAATACAAAGATGTTCTAAAATGTAAATTTTTAATTGTAACCTTTCATTATGCTTTGAATTTCAATCTGCTATGAAAATATTAATAATAATAATAATAATGCAAAAAAGGGTAGTGGTCTCAAATATGTCAGATTATTATATATTAATAATTTTATACATATATAAAAATCAAAACCATATATATATAGTTTTAATTTTATTTAAATAGTAAATATTGTGTAAAAAAAGTTCTATATTATTGAAATATATTGGCAATATATCAGTCACTGTGCATTTTGTCAACCTCTAAGACCTATTTTTGTCATGTCATGTCATTTGTTTGTTTTATGAAATAATTTAGTATTTTTCCAATATGCTGTACATAACAGAAACCCAGATATTTTTCATTACAACAGCTAGAGAAATAGTAGTGATATAATGAAAGCATCAAAAAGCAGAGCAGAAAAAATCGAAATAATACATCAGAACGAAAACAGATGGACATTTAATGAAGTAAATCAGGCCATGCTAACAGGTTCATTGTTTCATATGCTGGGCATCAGGCACAGTGGCAGGTAGGGATGAAAGAGGACATTAAAATGGACACCTTAGAAAATTACACATCTCTCGCCGGACCTCTCCCAAGACTGCAGTTTTTTAATTTGAAATCATAGTCCTATGATATGATTGAATTTTAATAGGTTGACATCAATTTCCCCACCCCTCCCCCCACCCATTTCTTTCTACAAGCACACGCAGACTCACTCTCTTTGGGTTTTAAAGGCAGGAACTGTGAACGGTGCCGTAGTCTGTTCTACAGGGAGGTGGGCGCACTCCTGTGGGCCAAGGACGTGTGCAAACCATGTGAGTGCCACAGCACTGGGACGGTCAATGGCAGTTCAGAATGTGAGCCGGTACGTGTAAACATGCACACAAATACATAGGTATGCATTTCCCATAAATAAAACTCCATGTAAAGCAAAGCAGATAATGAACACCCATCATTCACCACGTGCTCTTTGCATTTTTTTTATATTACATATTTGGATTAATTTAACAATAATTTCTACAACATTTAAGAAATCTGATATTCAAGGCTTTAGACACATTTCCGAATTTCGTGGTGCAGCAGTAGCTCTGCATATGCAAAGAAAGACATCTGAGGCTTTGATGCCTGGCTTTGTGACGGACCTGAGAATTGTAGTTTCAGATAACAATATTGGCCAGTCCCTCTCGAGAGGGTTGCATTGATGTATTGGCTGAGGACTTTAGTATTCACAACAGCATTTATCAGTGGTTTGATCAGTAGGGAGTATGTAAAAGTGTCGTCATGAGAACCTCTCTCGGGAGAATTCTCCCCCACCTTTACCTTTATCTTAGCATCATGAAAGCCATTTTGGAGAAACAGATCCATGTCGATAGATATACTGGATGACAAATTCAGAATCAATGGCTGGGTCAGCACCATGTTAGATTGTTACCTTATTTAAATTATCAGAATGATTATTTCCTCACATATGGTAATGACTTTACTGTCATTGTAACTGCGATTAGAAATTGCAGTCCTACTTATCTACCACTGCTTTAGCTATCATGTCATGTTACATTATATTATATTATATCAAAATGCAGGTTCAAATATTTTTTTGTAGTATATTATGTGACACTGCAGGATTTTTACGCAAAAGTCAACTTGTCAACTTCTGAAAAGTGTTTTAAATTTCAGCACCTAAAGGGATAGTTCACCCAAAATTGAACAGCCTGTCACCATTTACAGTCAAGTTGTTCTAAACCTGTAAGATTTTAATTTTTTTGTATTGAATACCAAAAGATATGTGACCAAACAGTTGCTGGAAGCCATTGACTTCCACAGTAAGGTAGATATCATGTCAGTGTTCAGCAGAAAGGGGGAAAAAACGCACAGGTCTGGAACAACTTGGGGGTGAGTAAACGATGACAAAATATTCATTTTTGGGTTAACTCTCTCTTTAAGCTTTAAGTCATTTGAGTCATCTAGTCTCATTTCCTAAAGACATATGTAACTTGACCACAAGGATCATGGTAGCTATTCATTTCAGTAGTATCAAATATTTCCTCTTTTCATCCAAACAACAGCTGCTACTTTCAATCCATCCCAAAGAAAAGACCTGTTTTGTTAAGCCACATGACCCTCTGTACAATGGCAGCTTTTGAGCTCAGGTGTTGTGACCTCTTACCCCCCCATCCCAATCCACTCCGTTCTCTGTAATGGAGATAAAAAGCATCCCAGCAGCCCAGTGGGGATCGCCAGGGTGGGGGGTAGAGACAGAGCAGAGCTGCCCATCCATGACTCACACACGCTCACACTGGCCTGCTCAACTTGACTAATTGGAGCACGGTCACGAGACGCTCTCCTTCCTCCGCAGATCGGGGGGCAGTGTAAGTGCAAGCGACATGTGTCTGGCAGACAGTGCAATCAGTGCCAACACGGATTCTACAAGCTGCAGTCGGCGCTGGCTGACGGCTGCCGTGCCTGTAACTGCAATACCGCCGGGACCGTGCAGCCAGATATTACCTGTCACCAGGAGTCAGGTCAATGCCAGTGCAAGGCAAACGTAATCGGTACGTATCAAGCAGCATTGCGCCCTCCATCGCTCTTTTGCTCTCTTTTCCCATCCTTCTCTTCCTCTCTCTCCAACTTCTTTTTTCTGTCTCTCGACCTTTCTCTCTGTTAATTCCCACAAAACTGGTAAACTGTACAGGGCAAAAAAAAAGCATAAACAGCTACAGTAAATGAGTATGGCTGGAATCATAAGTTTTGTAAATTTGTAAATAAACTATTAAATAAATATTTGATGTAACAGCTGTGATGTTCGTTTTGATCTACGTTAGTATTTTATCTTAAAACTTATAAAAAAAACAAAACGTGAAGGAACCTTACTTTTAACTTCTTTGAAAGGAATTGTTCACCCCAAAATGTTCCTCAAAACTCAACTTCATGTTGTTCCAAACCTGTATAAGAGGTTCTTCTGTTGAACAAAAAAGAAGATATTTTGAAAAACCACTGTCCCCATTGACTGCATCTACATAGTTGAAAAAAATATATATTATGGAAGTCTGTAGGAACCATCAGTTGTGTGATCATTCTTCGATATAGCTAATTTTATGTTTAACAGAATTGTAATTGTAGGTGAACTGTTCCTTAAAGTTTGTTTTATTTTTCTGTTTAACTTTAAATGGTCCCGAGGTAGGACAAATTTGTAAAAAGAAAATATATATTCCATGCTGTCTTTCAGTAAGTTGTAAATAAATTTTGATAGTGGTTGAAAAGAAGTTTTATATATATATATATAAGAAATTATTTATTTTCTGCTTGTTTGCACTTTTTACATTTCTGAAATGAAAACATATGAAGCATACCGTGATCACTCTGCTCTGCTGCATACGTAAATGGTATGATTAAAATGTTTACCATCAGTTTACCATTTTTTTATTTATTTTTTTTTTTGGCAAAGCCCTGTTTTTCTGGGTTTTTTTCTCACAAATTTATTGTAAGCAGCAGCCAAAAGGATTTTTCTTCCAGCTTTTCCAGGCATCCCAGGTCCTTTGCGATAAATCTGTTCCATTTTTTTCTTCTTCTTTGTACCTTTGAACCGTTTTCTTATGAAATGCAAAAGAATGTTACTTAGAAGATCATGTGTATTGCTAAGCCAGGATATCAAGGGCCACCTCATTTTAATTTTGTAATTCAATGCCAAGTTGATTATAATAAACTGCCCCTGTCTTCCTTATTTTTCACGCTTCTTACAAGACCTGCTTCTTTGTTTGTAGTTCCCACAGGTATTTTTCAGAAATTAGATTTGATTAAGGCAATTTATTACCTCCAGCGCGTTTGAGGCCAGCCGTAGCTACAAAATTTATCAAGCGTCCAAAGTACTCTGCATACACAATGTGCTTTGAAATGTTGATGTATGAGAATATTATGCAGAAAAGCATTCCTGATAAAATGTGGGCTGCGCTGGTACACGTCCCACTCCATGGGAGCACCAGTGGGCAGTCAAATGCACATATAAAACCATACTGCTTAAAACCAAATAACAAAAATAACATCTTAAGCTTAAAGATTTACTTGCTTATTTTTACCTGCACTTTGTTGTTAGATTTACTAATTAATTTCTTATTATATTCACAGTTGGATGGCGCACAGTTACCGTAGCGTTTTGAGAGTTTCACAAATTTTCCGCCATGCACACAATGACAAATTGCGGCACCTTTGGCGTGATATTATTGGGGTATTTATCTGTGTCACATTGTGCATTTAACATAATGTTGTAATGAGGTTTAACTGTGGGTAGGGAGCAATATATTAATATCTAAATTCATTAAAGTGGAGCCGTGTAGTGGAATACACAGCAGTGGAGGAGAGTGGAGTTCTCAGTACTTATGGCTGTAAACGGTTTGCCCTGTAGGCTCTGCTCAGCAACATTAGGAATAGATTACCTGTCAGGAATATGTATGGCGTATTCAAATAAGCACCGCACACATTTTAAAAAAACTTGATATGATTTGATTCCATGTAGACCACTTTTTAGGGTCTCCAAATGAGCTGTAATTCTTTTTTACCCTCGTAGTTATTTTTACTTTTTTCCCCTTCCATTGCCTTTCTTGGGTCTTTTAATTTATTTATTTTCCTTTTAGAGAAATTAAGTGTTATGCCCGAGGTGAGTCATTCATCATTGGGAAAGGGGCTCACTTAATGATGACATTACCAATTTCGTTTTTTATTCCTTGTGTAATATTTCACTGATTTATTTATTTGTTTATTCTGTACTTTAGTGAAATGTAGGTTATGATGTAAAAGCCAAGACCAAATCATTTCAGATATTTAGGTTTGTTGGTGGTTTGTGGATGTTTGTGAATTACACTTTTACACATATTTTTGCAAAAAATATAATAAAAATGAAAAAAAAAAAATATTGGAAGGAATAAATTAAATGGAATACTGCTTCATCAATCATCCTAAAAACAAACAAATAAAGTAAATGCAAGCTCTTTTCTTTTTAGAATTTAAAGAATTAAAGTTGCTATTTTTGTGTTAATGTAACAAAGCATCATTTAAATCCTTCCAAGTAACTCCTGAAACCTGGTTAAACCAATAGTTCACCCAAATATTAACATTTTGTCATCATGTACTCACCCTCAAGTCGTTCCAAGCCTGTGTAAGTTTCTTTCTTATGTTGAACACACACAAAAAAAGATGATTTAAAAAAGCAAAAAGTTGTTGGTCCCCAGAAATACTCTTAAATCAATGGGGACCGACAACTGTTTGATTACCAGATTTCTTCAAAATATCATCTTTTATGTTTTACAGATTTGGAATGACATGAGTAAATGATGGCAACGTTTTCTCTTTTTTAAAAAATTGCACTGATAGTGGTCTCCTCTTTTTATACTTAGGTCTAACCTGTGACCGTTGTAACTACGGCTTCAAATTCCTCAATCGCACGGATCCCGATGGCTGCAATCCCTGTGGTTGCGACCCACGGGGTTCTCTACATCAGTTCTGTAATCCTTTCACCGGCCAGTGCGAGTGCAAAGATGGCGTACAAGGCCTCCTCTGTGACACCTGCATCCCTCACTTCTACAGTCTGAACGTCAGTGGTGTCTGCCTGCCCTGCGGCTGCAGTCCAAACGGATCTGTTTCTGGTACCTCCTGCGATGCGGTAACCGGACAGTGTAAGTGCAAACCTCACACAGAGGGCCGGCGGTGTGACGTGTGCCAGGATGGATACCACAGTCTGGACGGCAGAATCTCTTTGGGCTGTCTACCTTGCCAGTGTGAGCTCAGGGGCACCGTGAACGGCTCAGATACTTGTGACAAGAACACGGGCCAATGCATGTGTAAAAACAACGTAGAGGGACTGCGGTGTAATCGATGCACCTCTCACACGTACGGCTTGAGTTATGCCAACGCCACGCATGGATGTCAGCCATGTAGCTGTGACCACATGGGCACCATACCTGCAACCGTGTGCGACCCTGTTAGCGGTCAATGCGTCTGTCTGCCCACACGCTACAACCGAGACTGTGGAACCTGTAAACCAGGTTAGTGCTTTCAGTCTGATTTGAATATCTTACTATGTGTGTATTTACAAGTTAGATGGTGTGTTTTCTGAGCTCATTATACTGTGTCGGCAGTGCCAGTGAAGTCATCGCTTTTGTTGTTTACCGTGATTCCTAGGCATTGCGCATTGCATTTGAAGTATCTGGGTAAACATCTTTTGTATTACAAAGCGCTCGCTTCTTTTTCTTTACTAATGACTCCCTCGCATTTTGTTCTTAGCTCTGCAAGCTGCTGCATTGTTTTGTTATTCCTTTTTCCCTAGATTGTGCCTGGGAATTGAGTGTGTTTGGCAGTCATTTTGGCCGATGGCGTTGAGCTAGCACAGCTACAGGGCATTTTTCATGTACCCTCAATCAACCCCCTCATTGGCTGTTGGGCCAATGCTGGCCTCATGACTCAAGTGCTCTTCAGGGGGTGGAAATGTTTGCACTTCCCTTATTTTTTGCAGCAATGCTAGGAGTGCACTGCCAGGGGCTCAAGGGTCAGTGGGCTAGACCAGCTGTACCAGTTGGTCCCTTTGTCTTCATAATGAAGATTAACCCTCAGTGTTTATTGTAAATCTAACTTGCACTTTTGCATGCCAAGCACAATCTTCCAATTCCAAAAAGCTCCTCCTCCTTAGAGTACTATGGAGACATGTCCCTATGGTAATTTGGATACTTGATCCTATTCTAACACTGTTTTGTCCGTTTAAAAAGTTGTACATAATTTTGTAGGCCAATGCAGTAGCTGGCATTACTCTAGTTTAATCAAAAAAGTCAATAGGATTTTTCCACTGGCTTTTAGATTTTTGCTGAAAATAACTGACCATCAGACGCTTTATTTAAAATCTACGAGTTGGAAAGTATGAGTTAAAGCCCCCAAAACCTAAGTAGCCCCTGTGGGTATTACTAATATACACTGCTCAAAAAATAAAGGGAACATTAAAATAACACATCCTACCTGAAGTGGAAAAACACACTACAGGCTGATCCAACCTCAATGTAATGTCCTTAAAACAAGTAAAAATGAGGCTTAACACTGTAAAATCCAATAGTATACTTATACTTAGTTACCTTTACTTAGTTGATATACCTACTAGGATTCAAGTTACAGATAATGTCTGATGAGTAAAATGACTTACTTGCTGCTATGAGGAAGCCTTAAGGCCTGTACACACCGGGACGAATATCGCACGCGCATTTCGTTAGCGTTTTTCGGGACGTTTTTCGCCAGG
>JAUMHR010000072.1:10956524-10979571 GCA_032361145.1 Enteromius fasciolatus | reverse complement strand
AACTGTCAACAAATACGTCTCCTCATCCCATAATGCACAGCGCAGCTGACTACGGCAGCTGGATTAGTCCAAAAAGGTGCAGTACTTTTTGCAGTTGGGTCTGTTCAAGTTCGGATCATGTTCTCACCACAAACAAACCGCTCCAGTGTTCGTTTGAAAGCGTACCGAGACCAACTCTTCAAGGAGGTATCGGTACGCTTTTTTGGTCCGCTTTTGGTGCGCACTCGGGTGCGATTGTTACATTCACACCTGCCTAAACGAACCGCACCAAGTAGGAAAACAAACTCTAGTGCGATTCAACCAAACTAAATGAGGCAGGTGTGAAAGCACCCTAAGACTGTCTTATTTTAGGTGAGAACAGTCTGAGTTATACTAAAAATGACCTAGCTCTTCCAAGCTTTATAATAACTGTGAATGGGGGTCAAGATTTTGAATCCCAAAAAAGTGCATCCATTCATCATAAAAAGTATGTAGTCTGCAGCACTCCAGGGGTTGCATTCTCAAGTGATGTGACGTGTTTGTGAAAAAAAGATAACATATTCTTATGGTATGTATACTCATATTCACCTTGGATGGCTTGGAGGGGGTAAATCATGAGGTCATTTTCATTTTTGGGTGAACTATCCCTTTAAATGAACATGTTTTGGTGTCTCTCAATCCTGTCCCACCTTCTTGTCAGCAAGCTATATTGCTTTATGCCGCCTTTTCACCAATGAGGTGCAAATGAGGGCTTTGCTGTGATTGTTAGTGAGAAGCTACTGTGTTTCTTCCCATTAATGCCACACCCAGAGCATCCATCATTATTCCAGTGACACCCTCATGCTATGAGAACATTGATACGCATGGTTTCCAGGTCATTCCAGAGCTGATTATTAAGGAACAGCCAATTAAGATTGTCAGAGTATTGTCATCAATGTGCCCTTGGTCATCTAGCTAACGCTTTAAAGATTGTACTTCCTTATTTGTGTCTGTAAGGTACATAAAGCATGCCAGACCTTATTAACACTGACAAAGTAGAGTGTTTTGAGGCAAACTGCATAGACATCCCTGTAATTCAACAGACACGATACTCAAGAGGGCTAGGTAGCTTGCAGTCTTTTGGCTGGTTTACAAGTTGGATTTAAGGGGCGTTAATGTAACCAAACAAGCTTTGCAGCTTAGATCCTGCAGTGTGTAAATACACTCATGCACCCCCTCTCTTTCTCTCTTTGTTATTTGTTGTGTGCTAGTGCCAAGAAACACGGACAGAAATGCTTACCACTTCAAACAAAAGCAGCATTTGCATAAACTTGCTTGAATTATTCATTTTCCCCTAACCCCAGGTTTAGCGTATTGTAATATCATTATTATTTCATTAATTTGTTAACTGCTGCATTTGTATGTAACTGGATGAGGACTCCTCTACGTGTAAAAGCCAAAAAATAACTGTTCGCATTAGCATACGCTATATTAAATTTCTGTTGAGATCCTAGCAGTCTCTGTGGTGCTCATGGCAAACTCTTTGTTAGCGAGTGTTGATGATTTTGTTTAAGTGAAATGCCATGCTGATTACTACTGTTCCTACATAGGCAAGGGAGCACTCTGACCATCATGGAGATGATTTGGAATGCTCTTACAGATTCAGTATAATAGAATGATTCTTGAATGAACATGTAACACTTAAGACTGGAGTAATGAGACTGAAAATTATTTTTTAAATGAGATTTAAAATTATTAAAAAGAACATTATTTAGTGTATTTGGTGTAATGCAATGTGTTTATGTGGTTTAAGGTAGGCCTGTCATGATATAACGTCTTGTTGTGCGATAAATTTACCCATAAAAATTGTGATAAGCTATATTATTGTCATTTTAAGACCATTTTCTGCCCCTGAATGTATGATCATAATATAACATCATAATAATGCACACTTTCAATCGACAACAAACATTTAAATCTTTAAAATATTTAGACCATGGAAATTAATTGTCAAAATATTAGATACCTTAAAAAAGTTGAATAAATAGTAAATAAATATTTTCTTAGTAGAAAAATACAAATGCACAAAGAACTTTTGTGGAGATTTTTCTACTGATCTACTGATATTTCCCTTTTTTTCTCTGAAAAGGAAGGGTGCACATCTCTATTTAGCAGTCAGATCACTGTATGCGCAAAGGCACAGATCCATAAAAGGCCATATCTGCAGATTAAACTTTTTAGATATAAGAATTTTTTTTTAAACAAACACCTCTTGACTACGTAAACATTTTTTTTTCGTTATTGTGTTTTTGTTATTTTATATTATTTTTTTAACATATTGTGTTTTTTACCATTTTTGTTTTTTCATGTAAATATAATGGGCAATATATTGCATCATCAAAAATTATTGAGGTAATGTACATATATTGTGCGTTAAGGCGATTTATTGATTATAGCGACAGGCCTAGCTTAGTGTGCAAAAAATCATTTTTCACATACTGTACATTTTTGATTCTCCTCTAAGCCCTGCCTCCTGAAACAGGTCGATTTGTACAAAGCTCATTGTTCTGTAACAGCGAGGTGTGCTCTGATTGGCCAGCTATCCGGTGCACTGTGATTGGCCGAATACCGTAAACGTGTCGGAAATGTTACGCCTCTTAACATAACGTGACTCTGTGTCCCGGCACTATAACAACAAAACAATAAAACACATTACAAACAAGGCATTTGTTGCATCCATTGGGGACATCATTACTGATTATCATGACAGTACTGTATTTTTACTGTACGTGTCATGTTGCATTGCCTCATAAACATAACCCTATATTTATGCATTCATGCAACAACAAGCACTACCCTTCACAGCTGATTTACAGATCGTCTTTATGCACCAAGAGCTTGTAACACTATAAAAAGAAACGAAAATTTTTAATCACATCATACGACCCCTTTAAAATAAAAATAGTATTCAATTGTAATTGTAATCATATTTCTGTATTTATTTTATAAAACTAGATTAAAATGCTTTCTAAAACAGCCTTCCCTCCTGCTTAACCTTTTAATATCCATTATTCTAACTTTTCTGTCATGACTAATCCTAAATCTTAACATTTATCCAATCTACTATTTAATTTCCTCTCCTCAGGCATGCACAATATGCTTAATGTGTCCACCAAATGCTGATGCCTCCCTTGCTCCAGAGACAGTATGCACCTGTAGCAGCAACAAGCAGCGTTTCCTATGCAATTCCATTAGGATTTCATTATGATCTCCAGAGGCTGAGGCCTCTTTTAAATGTAATGAAAGGAATATTCAGTCTTGGGTCAAAGTCAGGGTGCCTTCGTTTTATCACATGACGTCGGTTTCACAAACTCATCGATCTAAAAGCCTGAGATGATGTGTTGTGATTTTGTGCTAGACTCCGGCCCTTCTCTGGTGCCTCAGACACAATTTAGTTTACACTACATGACCACTAGAACGCTGCTAGACTCTGATGTCAAGTTCTTCAATGATACTAACAGGTTCAAACGTATGCTGTGTTTTACTGCAGGTGACATGGACCGCTCCACTCATACCCAATGGAGAGGTTGAGCGGTACGAGATCCGCATGCCTGATCCACGGATCTCACACACCAACACATCTGTGCTGAACCGCACTGTTACCAACCTGCTGCCCTACACCAACTACAGCATCACTATCCTCGCCTGCTCAGGCGGTGGAGGTCATGTCGGAGGCTGCACTGAGAGCCCTCCAACGCTGGTAACTACATTACCCACAATTCCAGAAGGTCTGTCTTCCCTATCAGTAGTGGCAATCAGTGAATCTTTCCTGGCTGTTTCATGGCAACTCCCATCAAGGCCGAATGGGCCCAACATAAGGTAACCAGTTAATTTTAGTTATTTTAAATAACTAAATGAATAATAATTAAATAAAAGTTTTTCCTGGCACACTTTTAAGTAGTGTTACTTATTTATTTATTTATATATATTTGTTTATTTTCTATCTATCTATCTATCTATATATATATGTATTTTACTTGGCTGTAAAGTGTTTTTTATGGCTGTAAAATTGTCAAAAGTAAAATGGATTTTTTTTATTTATCTTGATTTAATTGTAGTATTAGTATTGCTATATTTAAATTATGTAGATATGAATTTAAAATATTTATATTATTATATATCAAAAAATGATGGAAATTAATGAATTGTTTTTCTAGTGCTGTCAAACTATTAATCATGACTAATTGCATGCAAAAAAATGTTTTTATGTATTTAAAATATATAAATACACACACATGCATGTATAAATTTCCGAAAAATATGTTTATATATTAAATACATTTTCTATAATATAAATTATATAAATTTACATAAATACTTGTAAAAATTATTTTCAAATATATATTGTATGTGTGTGTATATTATATACATACATAAATATACCATAATTATATTATGTAAACAAGCACTTTATTTTGGATGCAATTAATTGCAAAATAAAATTGAATTATTATTATTATATTTAATCTATATATCTGTGGTTGTAAAATGGATGTTTATGTACTTCAAAGTAAAATAAATTGTAACCCCAATTTGGAGTTATTATTTATATGGTAAAGAAATTTCTAAAAATCTCTTGGGAATAATCCATAACTCTGCCATTTTGTATGAGAACAGCAAGTGTCTCCCTAGGTTGTGAAGAGCGAGGAACAACATAAAAGTTCTTGTTCTTTCTCACTGTATATTTTAGTCTGTTTTTGAGCTGATTAGGTGGTAAATAAAGGTCTGTTCACGGCGGATGATTAAAATTCATGACTACTTTTCCCGCTGCTGCTCTGTTTGTTTAACTAGGCTTATAAAGCGCACATTAAGCTGAGCTCTCCTGATTACAGGCAAAATTAGCATTACTGTTGAGGGAGAAAGAAAGAGAGAGAGAGAAAAGACAAAAGCACAAACCCAGCGAAACAGCGGTGCGGGTGAAATGGCAGGAGGATTGTGGGAGTGGAGCAGGCTCTGATTATCTGGCTGTTTCCGCTGCCCTCAGATTTGAGCTGTTGAGACGGAAAACCCAGCAGCCCCTGGCCTCCCGTCCCCCTGAAGATTTGAATCTGTGGTACAATGTTTACGCAGGAACCAAATTGTTTCATGAAGATAAAGGCCTTAGCAGGTGAGATTACTGAAATTAGCTTTAATGCAAACTTTGCTTGTGTGTACAAAACGTTTTTGTGCACCGATGCCATCTTTTTAATGCTGTTCAAAGATACTTTGAGCAAATATTCCATAGAATTAAATTGTTTTCAGCTAATCTTTCTCTGGCACTCCTTGTGTGTACGCTGAAAGACTCCAACATAAAACCCCCGAATGTTTCTCGTGTATCACAGGTTCTGTCATTTAGATTCATGTCTGACTTCATTTAAATGTTTTCAGTCCTTGTAAAAGATTAACTTTGAGCTTGACTTTATGCAGCATAATTGACTTCTTCACACAGCTTCAATTTTGTTATTAAAATTGATAAAATAGATAGACACACAGTTAAATAGATTGTAAAAACAAACAAAAAAAACATTTTTCAGTAGTTATATTTTTAATAGTTGTTGAGTTAAAGGTTTGTTAATAATAATTTTAGAATTGGACCTTGTAATAAAGTGTGATTGATATTTTTTCTGTGCATGTAAATTATTTAATATGTACATGTAATGATATAAATATTATTTTATGTATTATAAAGGAAAGATTCTGTGATTGCGGCTTCAGAAAATGTTCATGTGCATAATGTTTTCAAATGTGTTACAGGTACACTTGGTACGAATACAAACTTCTTGTTCACAATGATGTTGGCTACGCTTCAGCGGAGGAGGCCACAGGGGTCACACTGGCTGGGCAACCCCTCACTCACACCAACATATCCATCCAAGTTCTCAATCATACAGCGATCCTGGTCAGCTGGTCCACCCCAGGTAAAATGCTAGATTCTCTATATTAAACTATCCTGGCCCCTGACCGAAAATGCATTTCAGGAAGGAAACTATGTTTAGAGAATTCGTTTTTGAGATTGACCTTTAGTGTCTCCTGTCTCTCTATATATTTTACCTTCCCAGCTCTGCAAGATTTGCAGGGAAGTGTGGAGGACTACATCCTTACGGTTCTGTCCACCCAGCACAGGCAGACTCTTACACTTGACCCCACTGTGACCTCTGTGGTCATCTCTGACCTGCAGCCCAGCACAGAGTACAAACTCTCCTTGACTGTATCCAACGGCGCTCACAACATTACCAGTCCGGAGGTCAGCTGCACTACTACAGATGGAGGTGAGCATATACCACATAGACGTTTGATACACACATCTATATTGACTGCCAAGCCACAAGGTCACAGATTTGTTGTATATTGTTAAACTCTCCCCTTTTGATTAAATCATGAACATAACTCAAAGCGTTTAATGCATGTAAGTACATGGACTGGCTGTACCGTTTATAATGTTCTTGTTTGTCCCTTAAAGGTATAGTTCATTAAAAAATGAAAATTCTATCATCATTTACTCAGCCTCAAGTAGTTTCAACTCTGTGTGAATTTCTTTGTTCTGCTGAACACAAAGAAGATCATTTGAAAAAAGTTTGTGACCAGGCTGTTTTGGGTCACCATTGACTTCAATAGTAATTATTGCCCTACTATGGAAGTGAATGGTAACATTGAAATTGTCTTTACAATTAAAGTATCTTTAAAAAATTATCTTTAAAAGTAAAAATTATTTAAGAAATTACTAAACATTTGAATACTAGTTTACATTTCAATAATATATTTCAGCTCACCCATGTAAATAAGTACTATATTTGCCACATTCTGTAGTAAAAAGTGTTGTTTTTTCCAATTAGTCTCATTTAAACTATACAGTATATAGGATCTTGTTTTCTGCAACATTGTAAGTAATATATAAGTTTGCAAAGCGTCTTAAATGGTAGTGGTTTCAGCTGAAATACGGAGTTTACTAGACCACAATTTGGATTAAATGTATTGGCTAATTATGGTTTTCCTGTCAACATTTCAAATGTTCCTGTGATTTCTGTCAGCCTGCCTCTCTCATATCATTCCAGCAGCCGCTGCTCTCAGAGATAAAAAACGGATGAGAAGAAGAACTGATTGATTGAATATTTTCCCTCTGTACTCTAAAGGCAAACCTCACAAGCTGCGGAAAATTTGCCTTTACCAAAATTTTGATATCTTGACCTCTGTGCTATGATCAATAGTCATTAAGCTGTCCTCTCACACAGTTAATGTACTGATGCACTGATAGCACAGGAAACAGATGAAAGCTCAGCAAACCTCTACACGCACACACACAGCACCGTGAGTTAAATTGTGCCTTACGCACTAAAAACTAAACAACTGGCTTTCCATAACATGCTTCAACTTCTCTCGCTCCCAACTATCAGTATAATTAAAAACATTAGAATATCATTTGCTCCTAAATAAAGGTTACAGGTCATTTACCAAAGAGCTAGTAGTTGTAGCTTCATTATTTTACAGCCTAAAGGGCAGCTTATTAAAAGCAGTTGAACTTAAAGATCATTCTGTGCTGCATGATAGTGTATATGTTAAGAACCTGCTAATTAAAAACTGGAATGAAGACAAGGTTGTCCATGTGAAGTCCTGCGTTAATAATACAGCAGCAGAAATTATATAGAAAGAGATGCTTCAGGAGAGCACTGATATCGGTCACATCCAAGTGTGTCTCATTGCTCTTTTGGTCAGTGATGGGGAGTAACAAATGACACTAAGCATTTTTTAATGTCTTAAGTAGTTTGGCTTGCATTATATACAGCCTTTTCAAGTAGTAAGCTACTTTTTCCAGTCAATAAGTCAATAACCAAATGTGCTCTCAGCTTAAAGGTGGCATTAGGTGGTTGTTAGTTGTTGCCAAAACTTGTATCTGTCTCTTAAAACCCTCAGTAAGATCTGCAGTAAGGGTACAAGCACTTTAACTTTACTAGACGATATCTTAGATGGGGTCTCTTCACTTGTTGACCTTTGTGTTAGCAGGATGTCTCCTGAAGAGAGAGTTTTTGAGGCTTTGAGCAGGAAGAACAGCAGTTATATTCTTTAGAGAGAGTGTAAGTGTCAGGACCCCTGCTCTGTATCGAATTCATTCCCCAGCTCGTCATGTCAGCCAATGGCTTGTTCAAAGCCGCTGCTGAGATATTTGATCTCTCAGCTGTCATTAGCACTACACTCATGTCTTTCAGCTCTCTTTCACAAACTAACTTCACTCGCCTCTGAAAAAAAGCTTTATCAATCATTCCCTTTTTACATTCTTTTAGAAGAGCCTTACAAAGTTGTCACAATAGCTGTTTACTAGAGTCACATCAAGCTGAAAAATAGGCTCTCTGGTCTTCTTTTGTAAGTCGGTGTGATTTGTCATGGGAAAGGAAGAGCTTGCAAAAAAAAAAAAAACAGAAGGGGAAAAAAGGAAAAGGCGAAAATGGTGCAAGCTGTAGAAAGAATCCCCCAGACTGGCCCAGTTAACCCCCTCTGCCCCCGGTGCAGCACTCCAATCCCTGTGCGCTTCTCCAGGACTGATTCAATTTGCCCACAAACCATCTGCGGGAGCCCCCAAAAGCAAAAAGGAACGTGAAAGAGTCACACTCAGCTTTTTCTCATTCTGCCAGCCCTCCCTGATGCTCCCTGATGTATTGCTGTCAGCATTCCCTGATGTACATATAAAATTACATTATTTATACACATGACTGCACTCAGGAACACGCATGAAACGGACACACGTGTACTGCTGCATCATTATTGGTTATTGTTGGAACTAACAACTGAGGGACAAATATATATAGATTACAAATAAAAAGATACATGAATCAAGCCCTGTCTAAACGGGGCATAATTATATTCATGTATATTATTTTTATGTTATATTTGAATGATGAGAAGAGATTCTAGATCATTTCTGTGAACGGTTTCCTTATACTGTAGTTCTCAACACTAAAAACTAGGATACGAGAAAGTATTTTAACATCAGAAAAATTACACAGATCAGCTTTAAGAAAATGCCTCAGTCTTTTTTTGTTTATCCCTTTCTCTCTGTCTCTCTTTCACGCTATTTTTCTAAGGCAGAAATAAAAGTGCTGCCCAAAGCCTTTTCAGAGACTATTAAGGATAGAATATGCTGTGTGTTTATGCTAGCGCTGGCATGATCTTGGTCTGGGCGAAAAAAAAAGAAAAGAATGAAAAACTGCTTTTCCTCCAGGTCTTTTTCAGTAGACGTTGTCGGTCATTGTATTACTCTTTGTAGAAACTACTGCAGACTTGAGGACCTCGAGCCTTCTCTGGGCCTCGTCTTGGGCAGAGGTTAAAGAGACCGATCTTGAGGATTGAGCTCTTGAAATGCGCTGGGGTTATGTCAATATGACTGTATGTTTTCATGAGGGCTTCAGTCCTCTGAGCTCTTCCGGGTGATTTAATGTGGGTTTCCCTCTGTGTTGCAGAACCCGAAGGGGTCTTTCCTCCAGAGGTGGTGGTCCTAAACAGCACAGTAGTGAGAGTGCTCTGGACAGCTCCTCTTGTTCCAAATGGTGCAGTCACACAGTACTCCATCTACCTAGATGACCGTCTCTATGAGTCTGCTAGCAATGGAACCGGATCACTGGAAGTGGAAGGACTCTTGCCGTTCACTGTACACAGTATTCAGGTGTGGCCCTCTGTCTAAACACACAAATTCATTGTTTTGTTTAGCATATATTAAATGTCTTAAGGCTACATTAAAAATCTAAGATTTAAAGGTTTTAGAATGGGTAAGTAAATAAACTAATAAAAGTGACTGCATGAAATACATATTTTAAATATTAAACGAATAATTGTTTCTGCTATAATGCACAAATCATTTGACTTTATGTTGATTCCTTTTGGTGAGAAGATTTCTCTAGTGTCTCAGATTATGAATCTTACTTTGTTTTGGATTTAACCTGCGCTTTGGGTCTGCTGTTGTCTGTGTTTAGGTGGAGGTGTGTACCGTGTATGCGTGTGTGAAGAGTAACAGCACTCAGGTGACCACGGTGGAGGACACACCGACTGAAATCACCAAACCTCAGATTCAAGTGCTTAGCTCTAGGTGAGTCAGTCAAGCAGACACAGACCGTGTTGTGAATGTACTTGTGTTATGGATAATCTTTTGGTTAAAGATATTCATCATCCCTTCAAAGGCTGGCTAGTGAGCCCAAGCAATCCATCTACCATCTACATCAGGGATACCTTCCTTCAAAGTTCAGCTCCAACTTTTATCTCATACAGCTCAACCAGTCCATTAAGATCTTCAGAAGAATTGAATAATTACATAAAGGTGTGTTTGATCAGGAACTGAACTCTACAGGTAGCTCTCCGGGAACAGCATTTGGCACACCTTAACTACATAGTTCCCCCAATTTTTATCGGTTAGATAGGGTAGATATCTATTATCTATCAGCCAATCATTTTCAAAATGGCTACTTTACAAAAACCACTGAACTACTGCCCCATACTCTATAAATAAATAAAATAGTAATATTAATATATTAATCATTAAAGTTCACAGTATTAAGTAATGTTAACAGAAGAAACGTAACATTTCAAAATGTATTCGTAAAAGTAAATGTTGAAATTAATACACGCTAACAGTCTTAATGTTACAAATGGACTCAAGTGTACAAGTGTTACCATTTCATTTCAACAGTCATGCTTAAAAATCTACACAAAGGACATAGCGTTAAAATTGCATACGGATTTTGTATGTATAATCACAGACTTTATTTGCTGCTTTTTTAGGACAATTAATGAATATCTAATCAACATAAATTATGACAGTCACGCAATGGTTAATAGTGCAGTGCTGTGTCTAGGAAAACTGGTGTCACACACACTGGACATGTCACATTTAACTCAAGCGTTGGTCCAAAACAGATGATTTAATCACCAAATATATATAAAATTATGTGGCATAGATGAGTTGAAGTTCTGTGTTTAAATAAACAGAAAACAGAAAATGTTTTGCTACAAAATGCATACCAAAAGGTTGAAGTCATTATGTACATTATGTACAATCATATTGACAATGATTTGGGACAAATCAATCGTTATTGGATTTTTGCCAATAGTTCCAGTGACCAACTATTTGTGGCAACCTCTATACAGTAGAATACCTTGAAAACAAGGATAATTCACCAAATTAGTCTTATTTTGTAATACATATGAAGTGTCTAAATTAATGTTTTATGCACAGCTACTAGCCATTTTATTTTCATTGTGTGACTATGGTTTTGCGCTGGAAAATATTTTGCAGTTGTCTTTGAACCCTGAACTTATTTGAACTTGAACATTCTGAGATGACATGTATCTTTAGCAGCTTGCAGTCAGTTGCAGCCAGTGTTGACCCGGTACACTTTTACTCAATATAACATGACCTTATACTTGCCACAGTGTAAGAACTGTAAAAATAGTTTTTTCGAAGGCACCATGCCTCTGTGTACCAACACAATAAGCCATAATTCACACATTTCCTACCGTGCTGTCTCCCACCCTCATGTCATATCACCAGTGTGCTGTACTCACTCCCAATAGAATACTAACTACTGATCGATTGGCCTGACATGGCTGGCCGTGGCCTACACATGCCCCAAACAGTTCATTTATTTGCCACGCTAGATTTGCTCGAGTGGAATTTAATCAATAGCTAATTCATTAATTCTGTCTCTGGTGCTATGTGGGGGCTGGGTGCAGGAATCGGCGGCTGGCTTAAGCCTTGATTGAAATATGACAAGTGCTGCAACCGATGGCTTACCCGCTGCCGCCGCCCAATATGAATTCCAGTTATTTCTCTCCATGAGGGATTAACGGTGGACAGCAATGACACCCTTCGTAATATAATACTAATGCATTTGTTATAGCAAAGCTGCTTCCCCATCCCCCACCCCTCCAGAAAGAAAGTAATCATGAATAATATTTTGTGTTGTAAAGGCGCACAGTAATCTCCAAACGATCCTCTGTCTGTACTTTAAAAGAGGAAGCCTTGTCGCATTTCATGAATTCCTAATCAGATACTAAGGTCTGTCAGCTTTAAGTCATCAGAGGCCTTCACTATCAATTAGCTTCCTCATCAGGGAGGGGGCAGAAGAGAGGAGAGAGACCCACGCAAACCGTAATTATGTCATTCTCCACGTCTTACGTGTGTGACAAGAGATTTGCAAAACACAAAAGAGATGGGCAAAAAGCAAAGGAAGCTAAATCACAGAGCGGTATGGATATTATCATGTGTGGAGAGGAGATGAAAAAGATGATGAAAACAAAAGCACATTTCCATAAGGTTATGGCTACAGTTAAGAAAGAAATAAGGCTCGTTTAATGGCTTTTTTGTTTTTTCTTCCTGTTGTCTGTCTGCAAAGATCTGCACCACCAGATGCAGATGTTTTGTTTTGTTTTGTTTTGTTTTGCTTTGCTTTGCTTTGCTTTGCTTTGCTTTGCTTTTGTGTTTTGTCTTGTCTTTTTGTTTGGTTTGGTTTTTGTTTCGACCTTTTTTCTTCTCTGGTTTGATTTGTGTTTTTGTCTTAGTCCTGCCCACTCTTTCTGTTCATTAAGATATCAAGCTGCTCCACCAAATGTGACATTTTGTTGCCTTGTCTTGTCTTATATTGTCTGGTTTGGTTTTTTGTTTTGTTTGGTTCTTTTTTCTTCCCTTCCCACTTTTTTACTTGCTTGCTTATTACTTATTTACTAGTTTATTAATGCAGTTTGTCACCACAGTTTTCACACTGTGTGCCATTTAAATATTAATGATAAAAAACTTACCTTAAAATGCAGCGTAATAAAAGACAATTTATTTAAATGTTGCTATTTCTCCTAAATTTAACTAAATATAACTTTGATACGTTATAATGCTTGTATTACAACTTGGGACTAATATTTTAATGACATAATATAGGTCTTAATATTTTACCCAATATCTCAAAGTCAGCAGTACTGAACAAAAATTGTTCTTTTCTGTGGAAAGCCAGCTCTCCTGCATGATGAGTGGAGAGGAAAATCAATACAAGAAGTACATCGGAAAAAGAAAAGATGACACACATCATAACTCATACTGCACAGCACAATCTATTTGGCTCTAGTATATCAAGTTGTATAAAGCGCTATATAACAAGGCAATTATAACCATTTTTTCTATTATATTACATGCTTCTTTCTCCTTGACAGTGCCATACTGTAACAAAAACAAAGTATAAACTAAAACCAGACTGACAATACAAACCAAGTTACGGGCAGTATTTGTGAAGGTGTAATATCTGTGTTCTGTATGTGTTAGATCAGTTAAACTAGAATGGACGTCACCTGGTAAACCCAATGGCATTCTGGGAGGATATGACGTTTGGCGGAGGACTCTGCAGCGGTGCGAAGAGAAGGAGTTTGCTCCTCAGGCTCACTGCTCATACCTGGAGTGCCCTGCAGAACAAGACTTCTGCGGCAAGAGCTGTTATAAGCCTGAGACGCAGGTAACTACTCACAAACCGCATTTAAACTCTTCATTCGTTTTCCTCGTAAAGTATTCCATGAAGAAACACTGACGTATTCATTGGAGTGGCTGGTATTTATCTATGAAGTACAGTCCCTGTGATTGTTTTCAGTAAACAGATTAACTTGTCTTCTGCAATTGCTGCCATCCTGGTGTTATTGAAATACAGCCAACTTGGCAAGCAAACACAGGCCATACGTCTCCACCAGCTTAAATCAGACAGTAATACACTAGAGACAAGCACACAAAGAGAACACAACTCAGATAAGGACAAGAGCTCTCAAAGCTGTAAAGCAGTATAATAGAAAAATGAATTTCACAGAGGCAACATGACACACTATTGTGATGATGTGTTAATGGAGCTTGTCTAGAATTCAGCATTATCCATAGTTTAACACCTTATGAGTTTGATTCTTTGAGTACTATGTAGCTATGTTATAGTTAGGGATATCAATTTAATTGGTTATTTTAAAAAGAATTAAATACATACAGTTAAACATGCTGTAAATATATACTAGGAGTTTTTGAACCTTGTTGACTTGAAGCCCCCATCAGCACATATCTAATCGAAACATAATGTAATTCATTTAATTAAAATGTTTAATGTCAGCATGTATCAGAAATTCACACTATGCTCTAAATGCATGTTATTGGACTAATCAATGCTTTTATGTCACTTTTAATTTTCATTCAAAGTGTCATTTGGTTGAGCTGCAAATATTTCTCTTTTAGTCTTTTAGTCCCTGGCCCTTTCTTACAGTTGACTTTAAGCTTGCATCCAATAAACAATCGATGCATTTTATTCTTCAATAATCCATTTTACTTGGATGCACGTTCCCTTTTAGTAGAAGTTTTAGTTGCTTAATATATCAGTGTACTTTTGCTCTGGTTAAAATTGTGTTTTGAGGGCAATTATATACTACTGTATATGCACAAGCTACCTTTTTGTACCCCCTATACATATAGTGGTTTTAATTCTCAGGAGTTTGATAAACCGGGTTCAAGTAGGTTCAAAAGTTCAGCCCTCTCTCAAAGGCACAGCAGAGGAGGTATTTACTGTATGCCATTTTTCTACTAGAAGCTGGGCCAGAAGGTAAGGACAATGTCAGTTGCTCAGGGCAATACAGATTTTTCAGACGCCACAAGAGTATCATCTCAGCGCTGTAGAGAATCTATCCTGCCCTGATTTCTCGCCAAGGTAGGCAGTGGAGTCCGGCTAAATATAGCCCGCCGCTGTGGAGCGAAGAGGTGGGCTTGATTTCTACCTGCGTGCACATGTGCCTCAGCAGGCCCCCTAGGGCTGAGGCATTGCCACCTCTTAACTTCCTAATTGCCTTGAGGAGTGCAAAACTTGTATGGACAATGTATTTGAATTGCATAGATTTTTTATGTGTTTTATTGTCGCAGGTATGCTGTGCAGGGACTGTTCACAGCTTAAATCATTCTCATCAGTGTTGTGAAGAGCGTTATGTTTCAACTCTAAAGGATTCTGGGAGTGTGTGTTGTGGAGGTCAGTTTGTCCAGCCTCTGTCTCAACACCAGTGTTGTGGAGGATATCATGTACTTGTCCCACCAGGTGTGTACTGCATTCAGCAAGTTAGGCTGTATAATATATAAGTAAAATATATAAATATCAATATTTCTTCCTTTTTGAACATACATACTGTACTGTAGTTGACTGATCTATATGTGTTTGTAGGAGAGGTCTGTTGTCCGGACTCTATGGAGCAGCGTGTATCTGTCGGTCTCGGGGACTCCTGCTGTGGTGGGAGTCCTTTCATTTCTGGAACCGGGCAGATCTGCTGTGGGGGGCGTCTTTATGATGGCTTCAGCTCTCAGTGCTGTGGAGGACAGCTAGTTCCTAGAGAGATGGTGTGCTGTGGAGATGCTGACCAAGGGACGCCCCATAAACACGTATCAGGTCAGTTTGGATAATGCATGCCTGCTGAATAATAGTTTGTTTCTTTCTTTCTCGCTTTAAAAAAATGTAAATTAAAATCGTAATAATCCCAAACCTGTGAACAGGAGTGCATTTTAGAGAAAAGGTTGTCCTGGTTCTCATATTTGATTTGGTTATCAGTGGTTTGCTTGTATTTCAAGAGCAATCAGACTTATCTGATTTACAGTTGTAGTCTATCATAACCTTCGGAAGTGAACCGCTATTGATGACATAAATAATCTCCCTTTCCCACATCACACTTATCATAATACAATCCATTTATCACAGCCCTTTGTCAGGGATCAGAATGGTATTGTTAGGGCCGCCTTAATTTCCTCTCCTCCTGCAAAACAGAAAATGTGGCACTAGTAAACTTTAAATGGGCCAGAGCACGGATGGCCACTTCATTGTGTCTAAGTTTAGCCCTCACTCCTTAGTGACTTTCTAATGACACTGTGGCGGAGTGTCAGAGGAGCTGAACCCTCTTGGGGTCACCCAGGCTCCCCCGCAGTGCCCTGCTAAAGTGGGCACAGATGGGCTGGATGGGCACTGGCCCTGGTGTCAGCCATCTTTGTCAGACTGGATGATGGAGCTGAGTCTATCTGAGCACCAACCATAGCTGTGCCAAGCTCACAGCAGGCTCCCAGAATGCAACAGAACTAATGGCCACCATGAGGTCAGTGGCACCAGTGTATTTATCATACAAACACTCTCTGAGTCGTTCGGTGGCTTCACTAGCATCCTGGGATTTGGTCCAGTAATCATTTTCAAGCTTTGGTTAATCACCCTGCCCTTGATATACAGTTTTTCAGATCTGTCCTCCTTTTTTAGGCAACTTAATCATTTGTTTCACTACCTACCTGGAGTTCTTTCAGAAGCTAGCAGAAACGTTTTCGCTCACATTACCTCACTTCATTTTCTCTTCCTTTGGTTCATCTTACTTAAATAAGGCAGATGAAGAAGTCATCGCTCATTAAAGAGAGCATCCTGGGGAGAGCATATGTTATGATGGATAGTACCGTTAGGATAACTAAAGGCCATTTGCCTGGTAGCCACACCGCTGGTGCACGGTGCTGGGGGCTCACGCCGCGAGCTCCACGCTGGCTCCTGACTCTGTCAGCCTGCTCTATTATTGAATGAGCTACTTAACCTTGATAAAGACACCCAGACTCCCTCAAGGTTCCTTCTCCTTTAGCGGCGGTGAGTGTCTCTGCAAATATAAGCTAATGGACAGATAACGCCGCATATGTCATAAGCTGATATCCTCTTCTATTGGCTGAGGAGGGTGTAATGTGCGATAGACTGTGACAAAATGTATTTGGCGAAAGTCTAATGGGTGCTTAATTAAATTTATTACTAGGCATATAGCTGCATATTTCTTTCATTTTTGATGATGATGATATATTATATGTGAGGCTAAGGGTTATAGGGATTTTACCATAGTTAAGCTATTTTAGCATTGTTTATTATGGAATGGTGTCTAACGTCCCTTAATTATGTTAAAATCACCGAAATGCATGATCTTACATGTCTAATTGTTTGGATTAAATGCCAACAACTGCAAAAGACACTGATGTGTGAAGACATTAATACTTTTAATTAAGCAAGGACACATTCGATCAATTAAAAGCAAAAAAAAAACAAAACATTAATGTATTTTATAATATTACAAAAACAACATATGTGGCCCTGAGGTTGCATGGATATATTTGTAGCAATAGCCAGCAATATGGGTCAAAATTACTGATTTTTCTTTTATGCTAAAATCAGGATGTTAAGTAAAGATCTTTTAAGTAAAGATATTTTGTTATCAATTAAATCAACTTAACTCAATTCTCAATATTTTGATTCCAGATTCAAATTCCAGATATCCAAATAGTTGTTTCTCACCCAAATATTGTCCTATCTTAACAAAATATACATTAATGGAAAGCTTATTTATTCAGATTTCATATAATATATTACTTTCAATGTTATGACTGGTTTTGTGGTCCGTTTTACTTGTTAAATAACAAGTAAAAAATTATTTTACTTGTTATTTAAGAAAAAAAAAAAAAAACATTCCGATGGATACGGGAAGCAAACCCCAGTCGCCCATGTGCTGACGCTGTCATCAAACCCCTAGACCACGACACAATGTATAAACTGGCACTCAGACTTTACTTAACTTAAAGATGAAACTTGAGCCCAAAAAAGAAAAAAAATATTATTTTTAATGTTCAGCCACTAGAAAAGTATCTACTTGTCACAGATTTTTAACAATTATCCCGGATAGCTCAACCACACAATACCACCGTTACAAAGGAAAAGACAAAAAGATCCATTCTGGGTCTCAAATTCCTTGCCCGACGTAAATGTTACGTAATTCTCTTCGAATTAATACAGCCTCTTCATCTGTGGGATCCTCCAAAAAAAGACAAGCCATTCTCGTAACTTTCTTATCTGTTTGTGTCCGAATTGTGGGTATTAAATGACTAAAGCTATGGCGAGAAATATCGCTCCGTCTTTAAAAAAGAGGAGGAGACCGACAGAAACTCAGAGTTTAGAGATTAAAACCTGCTCCCGACCAGGTTAGGTTCACAGAGTAAGTTACCATGGTAACTGACTCTGAGTAATAGTTACCTCTCTTTCAGAAACAGGCTTGAGTTACCCTGCTTTCCCGAGTTCGACAAACCTGCCTTTTTGAAACGGAAAACCCAGAGTTTCCCTTATCTCAGGGTTAACCTCCTTTCTGAAATAGGCCCCTGTGTATTAATTAAAGAATACAAAATATGTAGCCATTTTGTTTTTGTTTTGTTGTTGTTGTTCTTCATCTTGTACTATTTATTTATTTTTCAACATTGATTATAATTAGAAATGTTTTTAAAATGATTTTGAAGGATAATGACACTGAAGACTAAAGTAACGATGCTGAAAATTTAGCTTTGCCATGCATCACAGGAATAAATCACATTTTAAAATATATTAAAGTATAAAACATTTATTTTAGTTTGTACTTTTTGATCAAATAAATGGAACTTTAGTGAGCTTTGGAGACAATAAATAAATAAATAAATAAAATGTTACCAACCACTTTAATTTCATTTCAGTTGATTAGAATAGTGTTTTAATTTAAAGTCTTTTCACAGTTGCATAATACACATAATGCCTTGAAATGTGAATAGACCAATCAAATTTTAGCGTATTTATAGTGTGTTTGGGCCTGTCTTCAAGAGTGGGCTGCCAGAGAGAAATGTTTGTTTTTCTATCTGTGTTTCTGAACTGCTGTGACATTGTGTTTAAGCTGCACGTGCTCCTCCAGATTGTGGAAATAGAATCACAGGCGGTTTTCTGAGGATGTCCCACTGAGATCCAGCTGATGGCCGATGGAAATGTGATTACCGGGTCCCCAAAGTGCGATCTGTCACACATTACACTCTAGCCTGTCAGGACTCGCAGCGCTCTGGCGCAGCAGAGATGGAATTGTTAGAGACAGCCATCAGCTGTTTGAAAAGCTGCCTGTGAAACAATCCCTTAACCAGTATCAAAAGAACTGCTATTAGTCAAATTACAAAAAGAAAATGAACAATGTCACCTTTTGGGCACGGTGTATAAATCGCTAAAGAAACAATCGATCGGTCAATAAGCCAGATAATAAATCAATTACAACAACATTATGTGCCAAATGAAGTCTCTAGTATTTTGCTTTTTGATGGATGATTAAAGAGTTTTGTTTGACAATAAACACTTTTTTTTTTAAGCCAAATTGTATATTTTAATGTAAAAAAGAATTTTAATTATAATAAAATGTTAGATATTATCAATTTTTGTTTGTTATATTACATATAACACACAAGTAATTTTATTATTAAATTTATTTTTATTATTATTATTTATTGTAATTATTAAATATTTTACTGTTTGTTTAGATTTTGTTCTTTAATAAAAGTACATTTAATGGATTTAAAGTAGATTTAAATGTGAATGTGTAATAAATTGAACTAAATTTAATTAAACTTTTCAGTTTTTGAGACTCTAATTATCACAAGCAAATATAAAACACGTAACAGTCATCACAATATTAAAAAAGTTGCTTAATTATGACCCAAATTATATCCTAAATTTCACATCAGTTACAGAAACAAAGACATCTCTTTGAAGGTGAACTGTGAAACATTTCATCATCCTCTATGACAAGTTACAAAAGCCTTTAAACTGTCGAAATCAAATCGAGAATTTTTCCATTTGAGACATGATAAACATTTTAGACAATAGCCTTGAGTTATACAGGGTATTACTGCGAATGTCCCGCTGTCCTGTTTAAAGTTTAGATTTGGATTATAGGGTTTTCTGCATTTGGAGGCTTTGGTGTCATACGGAGAGCTCTTTTAATATCTGCTTATGTACAGAGCTTTGCTTAAAAGCACAGTGCCTGTATCGCAGTCAAGGTTAAATCTGAATATTTTACACCATTTAAGTGTTAAAAGCTTTAGAGCTGTGTATGTGTGAGTGAGAGAGAGAAGGATCATAAGAGTGGGTGTGGAAATGGCTGTGACTGTGTCAAAAAAGTGCAATAATTAAATATGTTCTCAAGGACACAATGACCATTTGCAAGTGGAAATGATCTCGGTGGCTGAACACGTCAGTGTCTGCATTGTATTTGTTACTGCACGAGCGCTTCATCATGGCTCATATGTCCTCATATTGTTCTTCCAAAACTGTCTTGCAAATGACGAGACGTGAATGCCAGAGAGGGAATCGTTCTGAACGCACACGTCTGGATTTTTTGCTGAGACGGATTGGAGATCATACAGATTAAGACCATTTTCTTTCAACGCAGTTATGATGATAGCTTTTCTTACTTTAATCATGGCTAATAATCTCTAAGTTAATATCCTTGAGCAATTAAAGCATTTTGCATGGCTCAACTACTAATCACAAAGTACAGACTCCTAATGCTCTGTACATGTTTGGTTTAGAAATAGTGGTGTCAGATCAGCGATGGGGACGTTTCTGATTTTAGTGTTTATGTTGTTTTAATAACAGAACTGTGAATAGTATGTTTATGTTAACTGTAAATGGTAGATAGACAGACAGACAGACCATTAATGTAAAATGCTTAAAAGCTCTAACCTGAAGAGATTTATACTTGACGTTAATGAATAGAATATTGAGTGAATAATCTTCTTTTTCTGATTGTGTAAGTAATGTTTATTTAAATATGAAAATGTGACTTTGCATTTAAAAAAAAAACTTGAGACGCTGGGAAGTTGAATGAAAAAAGCAAGGTCTATAGGCTTTTTCTTTTTTTAAGTTGAACTTTTAAACTGAGAATCTTATGCTTAGAACGCTGTGTCATGAAAAAGACTTAAGTACGGTTCATAAAGTGCATGTTGAAATAGAAAAACAATGGAAAGGCTGTGCAGTTGAATGCAAATGTGCAGTCTTTGTGAACAGCTGCTTACGGTTTAATTATTTTTATTCCAAAAGTAGAAGTTTGGGTTTGGATTAAGGTCCGGATGAGGTCCTCAAAAAAAAAAAAAAAAACCTTGAGCAACCCAGTGATATTTAAAAGTACCATTTGTTGCGTTTCCATCATGTGCATTAAAAATCTCCCCCTTTTGTTCCTCATTTCAGATTCCCCAAAGAGCAGTGAAAATATTACTGCTGCCTAAGCACTAACTGTCACATGCAACCGCGGCCAATGGATGAAACCAAGAAAGTCAGTTTAATGCGCTGTCCTTTCACCTCTCCCTCAGGAATGCCTGGAATAAATAAATGAATAAAACAGCCAGGGAACAATGTTTTTAAAGCAACCGTTTGATAGCTTTGAAACATTCCTTTTTTCTGTTCTCCCAGAGGCTAAAGTGTATATTATACACTTATACCAGGATAATTCACATTCAACTGACAAATGAGTTAAAGATGCCTACAAATGATAATTCAAAAGGAAAAAAGCACCTTTTTTTAAAGACTGTTATGTCCACTATGTAAAGACCGAGCATTATGATGATCTTTTGCTCCATGAGTATGACTATGAATGTGCTCAGGCATTATTTTTTTAAAAAGTGCTTTTGTTTGTTCGAAGTTTTAGTTTTACTAACCAAAAGCTTGTGTAAGCCACAGCACACATTTTTATCAGTTGCTCATTGCATGCTAAATATTTACTTATCATTAAGTGAATGAACCTTAATTCACACAGCCTAAGCACCTTATGCTCGCCTGCGTTCACTCGCACTCTAATGAATGTATGCAAATCCATCATAAATCTGAAGATTAGCTAAATCATTTTGCGGTGCTTGAAAAAACAAAGCATGAGCTAAAAGGGTGCTAGTGTTTTTTGCGCCAGATTTAGAGGGGCTAGTGGCTTTCCCTCCTGTTCCTATTCATAGCGCGACAAAGGTGGAGATGAAGGAAAATGAATTGGTTTAGCTGACAGGCCAAGGTCAAGTGCGGAAAAAGAAACAGAGGGACATCCCCAGCCCAAGAGGTCAGGGTGTCAAAGTTCACTGGTCTTTAAATGAAATATCATGAAAAATGCAGTGGGGCAAGGATGGGACGAGCTATTTTGGAAAAATTGTTGAGCTGTTTATTTGCAAGTCATTGGAGCTGAAGTAATGCACCCTGGGAATTGCCACCAAACGCAGCGCTGCAACATCTGCTGTCCCTAAGTGAGTTAGAGCACGTCAGACATCTTTATGTCACTGCAGAGCCATGATGGATGCGGCCCCTAGAAAACGTTGCATAAAAATCTGCTGCGCCGTTTTGGCCGTTAAGTGAAATTACTATTTAAATTAATGGCGCTGTCACAGTTTATCTGTGCAAAGAATGAACGCTGATTAGGGTATTAAACAATTAGCAATTTATCATACTAGGGGTTGATGGTAATTATAGTAGTGATGGTTTACCCAAGGAAATAAACCAGGAGTCACTTCCTGTTAGAAGAATATTAAACTGCATTCCAGAGAATTCTGTTCCTTTTTCCCTCTGCCATGATCTTAATGCTAACGAGTGACAATTCAAATAGAGCATGACCAAATAAAACAAACAAAAAGAGTATATTAGAACTGTTTAACTTTCTTGGTCCTTAAAGGAATAGTTCCCCCAAAAATGAACATAATGTTATCATTTACTCACCCTGTAGTAGTTTCAAATCTGTATTAAGATATTTTGAAGAAAGTTTGTAAACAGGCTGTTTTTGCTCACCATTGACTTTCATAGTATTTTTTTGTCCTACTCTTTGAGAGTGAATAAATGATTTCAATTTTCATAAATTTTTATTTTGATGGTATATGCCTGAAAATACAATTTTATAGTTTACATATTAATGCATGCTTTTTCTCAAAATGTAATATATTTTTTATAAAGACTGCACTATTATTATTATTATTTTTTTTTTTTTCAAAAAATATAAATTTTTATATTTTAATATATATATATGTAAAATGTCATGTATTACTGTGGTGGCAAAGTGGAAAAAATAGAAACATTTACTTAAAGTTTAAAGAAGCAGAAATTATCTGAAAATAGAAATCATAATATTCTTAATGTTTTCACTGCATAAATATATACACTATATTACCAAAAGTATTCGCTCACCTGCCTTTACTCATTCTATGAACTGAAGTGCCATCCCA
>JAUMHR010000072.1:10938067-10956041 GCA_032361145.1 Enteromius fasciolatus | reverse complement strand
TTATATATATATTTATGTATTTATTTATTTATATATATATAAAAAAAAAAAATATATATATATATATATATATAACATTTTACTGACCCCAAATGTTTGAATGGTAGTGTAAAGGCAGGTATTTCAACCCCTCTCAAACGTAGCTGTGTTTGCAAGGCTGGTGTGTGTATGTTGAGTCAGGTATCTAAAAGTGCGGTGATGCTTTTAGAGGTAATAGGAGAGGATGCAGATGTGGGTGCTGAGCACTGATGGCTGATGGGAGGAGACAGTGGCCATATCGCCAGGTGAAGCTGATTCCTCACGCAGCACAGATGTCTGCACCTTTTACATGCAACTCTCCAGCATTCACTGGAAACGTTCATATTCTTGATTTTAAAAATGGGCCAACCACAAATGTTAAAGATGCATTATTAGTTGTCTTTTTGATTTAGTGAAGTACCAGAATGTTGTCTAAATGAACTCCATGTGCCATGCAAACATTTTTTTTTTTTTACTCTGAATTGACATTCATAACTTTCCTGCACTAAATGGATTATGATGATTAAGGCTCTCTTGTCTATTAAAAGCATCAACATCCTACAAGTGTGGATTGTTTTACATAGGATTCATCTGCTGTGGAGAGTACTACATCAACACATCCACTTCCTGGTGCTGCACTGGTCCAGAGGGAGAGTCTAAAGTCCACGTGTTGGAGAACAGGACAGCATCGCTGAAGTGCTGCTGGTCAGAGGTGATTGATCAGGAGGAAGAGTGCTGTAATGGAGTGGGCTTCAATCCCCTCACATCTGTGTGTGCTGACAGAGCCCCGGCCAGCATCCTCATCCCGGTAATTAACACTTTCACTCAGAGTGACATATTCACTGTATGCTCGTTCAGCAATAGTTCTTCAGGATGAAGACTTAGTCAAGACTTTGCCCTCAAGCTGTTCTGTAGCGTTACGCCAGTTTCTCAAACTCAGATTAAGCCAGTGCTTTGCCAAAATTTGCCAAAACAGATTATGGATAGACTAGTAGCTAGACTTTTGACTAAATGTCTGGTCCACGTTTCAAATTAAGAACAGCTACTGATAGGTAAAAACTGTTTTTGAGGTTTAGATGCAGGTTTATCGGAAATCACTGATCACACTACAATAGATAGAAATTTCTAATGTATTCAAATCAGCCCTGTGTGAAAAACAAGTGTTCTTTATTCTTTTAAAAAGAGTATTTACTATTGAAATATAACTAAATGTGAAATTTGTGTATTCTTTATATCATATTTAGTTACTTAAGATTAGTAGAGCTTAAGTACATCATTACATGTAATTTAAGAATTCAGTCGTCTTTGAAATATAGCTAAAGTGTACTCCCAAGCATTTATGGTAAACTAAAATATATTTTAATACATTTTATACTGAAATGTGTAAAGGTATGCCATGTATTAAAATATATTTGTAATTACACAAATATGTTACATTTAGAAGTTAATAAGAATGCCATATTTTCCATAAAAATAAAACAAGTAAAGTGCCACTGTTATTGATTTTTGAAAATGACCTTTCATGCGGTGTATAACACAACTCTAAGTGAATTTAAAGCATCCTGCAAAGTTTTAAATCTAAAAGTGCACCGTGTATAAAGTTATTGTCTCGAGTTATTAAATCATTAAAAACTAGGCGTTTTTAAAAGGAGTCTCAATCCGTTTCATGATGATGTCATCATGAAGCATTAGCATATTGACCGCCCACTTGCTGATCTTTTTACGTTGGTCTGAATGAATTCTTTGCCGTTAGGTACGGCTTTTGGAGCACCCAAACACTGCTTTAAATGTAATCAACCAATTACCAGAGGACGAATCATTTGGGAGTCATTGAACAAAAAAGGTTCAAATAAATGCATATTATATAAAAAATGAAATAGTTTTTTGACCTTGCATGCATGTCAACATTTTGTTTCATCACCCATAATAGGGACACTTCAAACTGAACCAGAAAGCTGTTCTGGTCATGGATGTCTAAGGATGAATGTCTGTGGATGTGTTAAGTTACTAAAAGCTCTGATGGCAGAACCAGTGACTATAGTTATCAAAAGTGTTGATTGTAGAAATTTTGCACCTTATAATCAGGGGTGCATTTCTCAAAACAATGGTTGTTAGCTTCACTGAACTATTGGTAATGATGGAACTTGTGACCGTAGCTGCTTTTGGGAAATGCACCCCAGATTAGAGCTGTCTGATCCAGATTTTATATTCAGTGTGCATTACACAACCAGCAAAGAGACTGTAATTAGCTTTTAGATTTAGCGCTGATAAATGATCAGTGTTAAAGCCCGTTACTGGATAGGTGTTTTAGTAAAATAGTTGAGTTTTAACTCAAGCTGCCATGATGTAAAGTGGAGGTTGGAAATATGAGGCACAGAGCAGTGATGTATCTGCTCCTCTCCTCAGGAAGTAGGCACTCACAGTCACACTTCATTAATCAGATTTGCTCGCTGTAACACAAGCTCATCGCGCACCCAGCTTGAGCTCACAAGGAAAAGAAAGAGACCAAGAAAAGAAAACTGGGATGGCGGTCATTAACTTGTAATTATGTCATTAAGGGGCATCCGTGCTATTTATTGAGACAGAGGACTCCATACACACCCGCTGGCAGGGGTACTTTGACACACAACAGTTGTCTGATGACTGTTGTCACTAATGAGAGTGTGTGTGTGCATGTGTCCTTTAGGAGAGATGCCGGCCCAGTACGGTGTGTCCTGTGTCGGCGGCCGCAGGAGCTTACTGTGGCTTGTGTGATTTTAGCTCGGTACAGTCCATCTGTACATGGATACCAGGCGAGCCGTTCTCCGCACACTCTTCATCTTCCTCTGCTACGGCCACCACCCAAACAGAAGCTCCTTCTGCTGCCGCCCACAGCCAGCTCTGCCCATCCTCAGAGGAGCTGATATACAGTGGAGTGGCAAACCGATACAGTTTCACGGGTAAACAATCTACTTGGTTTAGAGTATATACAGTATAAATATATGTATGAAAAAACAGTTTTTACAAATTTTTTAAATAATCTTTTTTATGTTTTTCAATTAATCTCAATCAAACTGCAAATGGGTTATTTTTGATTACGTTAAAAAAAATAAAATGCGGATAAACACAATAAAAACATAATAAAATAATTAATAATAAAACTTTTTTTTTCACAAATAAATTCTTCACATGCTGTGTATATTTATTTATATATATATATATATATATATACACACACACACTTTAATTTAATAACTATATTTTACCTTTTTTTTTTTTTACTTTTTTTTCACCATTTTTATTTTTTTATGTATATTAACTGGACCAATGTTGTAACAAAAAGTACACTCTAACTATCAAAACACATTTTAAATAATAGTTATTGAAATTAAATGTTTGTATATTACATGACAAATAAAATAAAATATAAACTATTTAACAAGCTAAATAGACATGTTTAAAAATAACAAAAAAGACAGAAAAACAACATTAGTAAAACAAGCTAAACAACTAAAACTTAAAAAACGAATGTAATATATATATATATATATAAAATTTTATATATAGAGATTCATAAATAAATGATGTTTTTAAATACAATAAAAACATTAAAACATAATAAATAATAAAACTTAATTTGTTTTCACAAATAAATTCTTCATATATATTTATATATATACCTGTATATATGTTTTTTTTTGTTTGTTTTTTACTCATGTCGCCATGAGTAAATAAGCTTATTGAATATCTAAAAATGCAGAAATGTTCCTGTAATGAGGTAGGTTTGGATGTTGGAGAAGGGCAATAGAAACTAGTTTATAAAAACCATGTGGATTGTCCCCATAAAACATGGAAACACAATGCGCGTGTGTGTATATGTGTGTTTGTTGCCCTCTTCTGTTTTTTTCTAATATTTAAAATGTGAAAGCATAAATTATGATTATGTGTGTCCCATAATAATACATATTTATATAAAAGCAGGGCCATCATTTTTTCCCGAGCCCTATGAATTTAAGCAACAGCCCTGCAAACTAGAGCCAAATGCATCTAATAAACAAGAATTGGTATATCCCCAACATGCTCTTTTATGTGAAGACATCAAAATGAATGGCTCACACACACACAAAAAAGTAAGTGTCAGTCATTTCATGGATGTTCCTCACACTGTAAACATCTGCACATTTCATGTGTTCACAAGACCAGATGCTTTAGTGTGTATTAATTGTCATGAGTCATAAATCTCACCTGCTATTTCAGACTCATCATTAAAACTTTAAGGGCGTTTAGAGCGCCCCCTTGACTTGCACACTTATTTATCTTTTCAGGGGGGTGTGCTGGCCCCTCGTACTGGCTCAAGCTCATCTGAGGTGTTATTTATTTAGTTAGTTACGTCTGTTTAATCAAGACTAATGCCGGAGTTGAGGGGGCTGGCTGGCACGAGGAGAGTGATTCTAGTCAGCGCTGTGACACCATCTGGGCAGAAGCGTATAAACCTGTCGTGGCCCTGCACTCCTCCAGATGTTTCTCACGCCCCCATACCCGCACCCCGGAGAAAGATGACACTGAGTGCTCTCGGACAAATGCTGCACAAGCGTTGATTTGCCAGCCACACATATATGAACGATTTCACTTCCTCCTGACTTTGTGTAGCAAACACCCTTGAGGCCTATTTTGGGTATTGTGAATTGTGAAAGTCATCACGAAATCAAAAATTACCCTGATTAAATCTAACCTTATGTGCCTAATTTTGTGTCCATTTTATGTAATTTAAAAAAAATTCTAATCCAAACAGAATAACTTTCTTTTTTGACAACACCCTCCACCAAAATCCACCGTACTGTCAAATACTGTCAAATTTTAAGAGTTCTAATTAATTTTATTTCATGTTGACTTTAGGAGGATTTTGTACTAAATTTCTCCATTAAAATTACTTTCAGCTGAATGCAGTTCTGAATGCTAGTCACTAGTAGTAGTAGGCCTAGTAGTATGTTTTTTTTATTAACAAAAAAAAAAATAGGAATTTGGTATTTCTTTGGTGTTTAAATAGTTTAACAATTTCACTAATGTATGTATTTTATTTTATTTATTTACTTGAATATAAACCTTTAGTTCCCTTTCAGTCGGTCACTACGAGTCACATCGGTGGCGGCTGAATCGGGATCTCGCCAGAGAGACCAATCTACTTGAAGTGTAACAAAACAAACCAATGGGCATTGGCATGCACTGATTGTATTCAGCTGCAACTGATCGCTGTGTGAGTATAAGTGAGCAGCTGGTGAATGCATCATATATCCGCAATCACTTTGGAGGCAAGCGGTGGTGAGTTACTACTGCTCATTCTCTTCGAGTAAGCTGACGGAACAAGTGCGGGTGTTACAGCGTTGCAGCTGTGGATATGGTCTCACAAGGATCATCTTGCCGTCCAGACAGCCACACCAGAAGTCAGCACTAAAGAGCAAACTCTGAAAGAGCAACATGGGCGATCGCATCTTTTTAAAGAAGTAATTTCCCCCATGCGTTTCTGGGTCCGGTCTTTCCTGGCGCCTAAGGAATGGTCACAATCTCTGCCTCACTTATCTGTGCTCGTGGACGGTGCATGTGCTCAGTTTGGAGACATGACCATCTTGGAGCTGAACAAAAAACTCCACTGTGTCAATCATGGCGGAGTCCCTCTGCCTCTTGTCCTGGCACCTGGGATGGCACTGTGTCCAGTGATATCAGAGATGATTTGAAGATCAAATCCTCAAAAGGGGGTTCTCACTGCTCAAGCACTCCTTAGCCGGTGGAGTTGCTGTTGGTGCGGGCACGCTGCGGGACAAAGTGTACCAGTCGTTTCCTTCTGTGCCCCTCCTGATGACCAGATGTCAATCGCAGCCCTTCTGGTATGATCCCAGAGATGACAACTATGCTTTTCTGGGCTGCCGAGATTTTCAGAAGCATCTGGAGGTAGAAGCATCTGAGGTCCCTTCGTGCCCCCCATATTCCAGGAAAGTTCCAGTGAGCTGTCTTGAGGAGCACTTCCTGGAGAGTGAAGACTCCATCCCCAGGTCGTCCAGCAGGAGATGATTCGGAGATGCACAGGTAGACCTGTTTGCATCTCAAAAAACCACCCTTTGCCAGTGTTCTATTTTCGAACCGAGGTAACGCTCGGCACAGATGCACTGGCACACAGCCGGCCACAGGGCATACAGAAGTATGCCTTTCCCCCAGTGAACCTTCTAGCACAGAAACTGGTATGGTAGCATTGCCTGAGCAAGACCCAGAGATGATGACTGTGCTTTCCCGGGCTGCCCAGACAGTCGGGTTCGTGTGGAATCCTCCACCACGTCCCAATCCTTCATGGCTGAATGAGTGGTTTCTCTGTGGGGGTTGGCTGGTTTTCAGCGCTCCCCACCAGTGCCATTCTTCCCGGAAGTGCATGAGGAGCTTACGAGATCAGTAACTGCAGTATCAGGAATATGGACGGATCCCCAGCTGCACTGGCATATCAATTGCTTTGAGTTGCCGCCTCAGAGGGTGCCTTCAGGGCAAGATCCGCATGTCACAACTTGCCCGTCACCTCCTCCTCTGGGGTCAGAAGCATCTGAGGTACCTTCGTATCCACATTCTGGGAATGTTCCAGTGAGCTGTCTCTAGCAGCACTTCCTGGAGAGTGGAGACTCTATCCCAAGGTGGTCCAGCTGATCTGGAGATGGTTTGGAGATGCATAGGTAGACCCATTGCCAGTGTTCTATTTTCTAACCAAGGTAACGCTCGGCACAGATGCACTGGCACACAGCTGGCCACAGGGCCTACAGAAATATACCTTTCCCCCAGTGAGCTTTCTAGCACAGACTCTGTGCAAGATCAGGGAGGACGAGGAGTATGTCCGGTTAGTGGCTCTATATTGGCCCAGCAGAACCTGGTTCCCAGAACAGGGCACCCTTTGGCACCTGCATCCAGACCTGTAACAGGCATTTTTGGTCCTGATCCTGATTCGTCGGTCACCGACGTGACTCGTAGTGACTGACTAAAAGGGAATGTCTTGGTTATGTATGTAACGCTCCTTCAGGGAATGGAGACGTCCCGTCCCGTTGCCATAGCCGCTGTACCTCAGTTGAGCTGCTGGGCGTAGCTCGGCTCCTCAGTGAAAACATAAATGATGCATGGAATTAGTGCATGCCAATGCCCATTGGCTTGTTTAGTTACACTCAAAGTAGATTGGTCTCTCTGGCGAGATCCCGATTCGTTGGTCACCGACGTGATGTCTCCGTTCCCTCCTTCAGGGAATGAGGGTTACATACGTAAGACGTTATGTAATTAAGTTGAATTTTACATATGTTGATTTTGGTTTAGTTTTTTTTTTTTTTATTGGTAAGTAAGTTTACTTGGTTAAATTTTATTAATTTTATTATCATTATTATTTGTTTTTATTAGCAAAATAAAATACTAAATACATTGGTATTGCATAATATACAATCAAATGCATATAACTTAATTTTATTTTAATGTAATTTAAAATTTAATTTTACATATGCTGTTTTTGTTATAATATTTTAGCTTGTGAAGGTAAGGGTGAAGAAGGGTGTTTATTCATCATGTCAGTCCTATGAGTACCGCCTACACCTGTCTGATGAAAATCATTTCAGAGATTTACACCTATGACTCCCCAAACACACGTTTACAACAAACCGCTGCATTTCTGATAACAAAAAGTATTACAGTAAACGCAGGGTCCCTGGCTACTCTTTAAACTTTAAACTGACACACTTTAGAGACACTCCTGTGGTGCCGTCAAGAGGTTTCATAGAAATTTTGAGACGTGTGTGTTTTTGTGACCGAGTGTATTCTCTGATCTGTCATTTCAGACTCTGAACTGGACCCTTTCACCAGTTATGAGTATAGGATAGGTGCCTGGAACAGCTTTGGCCATGGGTTCAGTCCCTCTTCTCGTGTCACTACTAAAGAAGATGCACCTTGGGGTCTGTCTCCTCCTCACTGGAGCCATGTGGGTCTTCGTGATGACATCATCCAGCTTACATGGTCAGCTCCAAACAAGCCCAATGGTAATTGGTGGTATTTGACTTGCATTCAATTCTTCTGTAATAAAATGAAACAAATCCTTAATTTAAGATAAAGATTTAATTTACATTATAGTGTAACATCTTAGAAATTTAATGTCTTTATAGTTATGAACTTTTTGAATTAATAATCAATCCTACATAGTTTTATTCTTTTTTCCTTCTCAAATCAGATAAATTCATAATGTATACTTTTTTTGGTTTCTTGCTCTCTCATGGTAATATTGTCAAATGTTTATTCAGTAGAAGGTTTGGTTATGTAAATGATTAATCACGAAGTGAATCAGTTTGTGTAATTCATGCCTGAAGTCGTGACTCTCAGAAGATTTACTCACATTTCCCCCAACAAACTAAAAGAGAGGCTTTTTCTTCAGGCTGTAATGATATGACTCAGACAGAGTGGAACTAGCTGATTGTTTTATCATCTCTCCTCTGAAGACCTGCCTGTTATTAAGCGTAATCTGCATAGCTTGACAGAATAATTTATGAAGAAGGAAATTCACATGCGCATAAACACTAAGTGAGAATAACAAGCTTCATTTTAGGGAACTTCTGTGCCACTTAATATGTAAAGAAACATGCTGATTGCTCATTAGGACTTCACTCTGTGTGCTAATCAAACGGCTTGCCACCCAATCTGTTGTGATTTAAAAAAAAGTTTGTCCAGTGGTTTCACTATTATACTAAACGAAATAGGTGTTAAAGCTACTTTTTGACCCTGTGTGTTTTTTGTACTGTGATAGGTGAGATAAGTCACTATGTGATCCTTCGTGATGGACAGGAGCGCTACCGTGGCACTGATCATAGCTTCACTGATGCAGGAGGAATCCGACCTTTTCAGGAGTACATGTACCAGCTCAGAGCCTGTACTGCCGCCGGCTGCACAGACAGCTCAAAAGTGAGTCTGTTTCTCATCAGCCTCTCATCTTATTCCTTGTAGGCAGAAAATCATGTACGTTGCACAAGTATAGCATATAATGTATGTTCTTCTAGTGGTACCAAATGATATTGCAAAAATAATGACTGGTTTGCAACAGGTTTCCTCAACACAACCTGCCATCTGTTGACCAAATAGAGAATCCTGCCTAAAACATACAATGTCAGATGAGACAAGATTGCTATATCGGCTGGTAGGGATGTTCCTGTCTGGCACAGCAACATAGTATAACATTGGTTCAACATTTATATAACAAATCAGTTTTAATGCAACCAAAGTGTTGCACTTTTTGGGGAAAGAATTTTACTAATTACTTCTAGTTTCTGCTCTGTAAACTTGAACAGTAAAACATTATTTTAACATCTGTTATGAGTATAAAACTTCAGAAACCCTCCACCATCCCCAGCTCCACCTGTATGGAAAAAGTTGCACCTTTAAGACACTTACAGTCACTGCATATTTTCCTTTGTCTTTGTTACGGTCCTACTTGCAAGTATTACAAGCGTTGTGTTTAAGTGCTACAAAATGCTTGTAAAGGATTGCAGGAGTTGTACTCCCCCTTCCAATGTTATGTCGCTAGTGCCAAGTAAACAGGATATTTTTAATGGCAAGCTAATGGAAGCAGAGCAACAGCTGACTTCCTGCCATAATTGTTGTCTCCTTGTAATAGCTGTCAGTGGCTCAGCTGATGAAAGAGCAAATTAAGCTGTCTATCTTCTCTTTTTATGTCTAATTTAGGATCCGATTATCAATAACACACAGATCTGCTAGAGGCAAAGTAAAAAGAACCTCCCAGAGCAGCGTTAGGTCCATTTCTCTTTCCGCACACCTCCGGGGTCTTGCCCAGCACACCAATTGGCCACCAATGATCCACTACTTCTTTCTTCTTCCCCCTTGCACGATCGTTTTTAAGTGGAGCAGGATTAACTTGTACACCTGCAAGCATTGCCCAAACAGTTGCAATTATTGTCCGACCCAATACAAGGGGAGCAATTACCACGGGGCACCCTGTTGTCGCTCAGCGGGACCCTGCTCAGCCAGCTCTGTCGGTGGGAATGAGGAACCTGATTTAATCTTTGTGGACACTCTGCAGGCTCACAAGCACATCAGGCCAGCACCGGGCCGGCCTACACGTAGCCGAAAAAAAAACACCTTAACCACCTCTCGCAGCCCTTTCCTAATAGTCTGCCACTCCTAAAGACAAGAGTTGAAACCACTAGTGACATTCTATTAGAGCAGGATATCCAAGCCTCCATTAGGGCAAATTGCTCTGTAATTCTTTTTGGTGTGTGTGCAGGTTGTGGCAGTGACTGTCCAGGGGGAGCCAGAGGGAATCGTTGCTCCGTTGGTGAGCGTGTTGGGGCCCAGGGCCCTGAGGATCAGCTGGGCAGTTCCAGCCAAACAGAACGGTATCATCCGGGAGTACCGCATCAATCAGAGTGGAGTTGGAGTCATCCACACGCATACAGAGGGAGAGATGGCTTACAATGTCACAGGTATCACCCGTTAAGTACCTTTCAAAGTTTAAGGGTCAGTAAGACTTTTTTTGATGCAAGGATGCATTAAATATGACTAGAGTACAAAATATAAATAAATAAATAAATCCTGTTCTTTTGAACTTTGTTCTTTAATAAATCCTGAAAAATGCCATTGCTTACACAAAGGTTTTAAGCAGTACAACTGTTTTTAATAACATTATTAATAATACTGTAAATATTTACTGATCACCAAATAGCATTTAATGATTTCTAAAGTTCAGCTTCACTGTTACAATAATAACTTACATTTTAAAATATGTTAAAACAGAAGACGTTTCTCCTAAATTGTAAGATTTCTTCTGTATTTCTAATCAAACAAATCAGACCAAACAAATTGAGTCGTCTTTCAAAAACATTTTAAAATACCAAATTAATTTTTTTTTTTATTTAACCGTAAATAATAAATAAAAAAAATAAATTATGCACAATAATAGAGTGCTATATTTGAATATGATCTGTAGACAATTTTGGAATTTATTTATTCCTTGTACGTATTTTTCATATTTTAATGATTTGTTTTAGAACCAGAATGTAAATAATGTAAACATTTTCATTATAAATATCATTATAAATATTTTTGTATCCCGGGTGTTCGTTTTCACTTTAATTGTTATTTCTAATTTCTTATGCTACAGTCCACAGAATGAAAAATGTGAATTTATGTAGCAGATGAAATAATAGTGGAGTATATACTGTAACTAAAATGTATTAACATTGAAGTAAAACTTATACCTATAGACTATTAAGCAGCAACACTTATGTTAAACTTTACCATAAGGAGGTATTGAAAGTACTGAATGCAAGAAAGAATTAAAAAGGACAGTCAGAGAGCGAGTGATGAATCAGTTTAGCAGCTGAGAGCAGCCACCCCCTGCATGCTGCCTCATGCTGGCCCTGACGGCAGCAGCGGTGAGAGTAAGAGAGTGAGGATCCGCCGTGTCTCCTCCACGTGCCCTGCCTTTATTTATGCATGCTGTTTCTGGAAGCAATCTAATGACTGAATTTACACCTGATTCCCGCAATGAGCAGCCAGCCTGCCCATCACTCCTGAGGCCTCCGCTGATTTGTGGGGCTTCTTTTATCTGCCTGGGAGAGGAGCAGTGTTCCTGGCCCTGAGCCATCCGTCACCACCGTAAGGGTACGCACACGGCGCACTCCCACTTTCAGTGCCGCCCGACTCGGCGCAGCCCAGCACATGGCAATGGACAGCTGCACAACAGCCAGCACACACAGAGAGAGGGATTTAGATGAAGTGCTCACAAATATCGTTCCAAGGAGGATTTACATTTTTCTCTGAGCAGTATCTATTTTATCAGCTTTTTTTCTTTTCTAGAAGTTATGATTATCATCTTGATGATCTTTTTTTTTTTTTCACATTTTTGTACACAGTGTTTTAAAATAGTCACTGATGATAATGTAAGGTTTAGAGGTTTTAGTGGCTTTTTTGATCATATACTGGCACAAGCATTAATGCAGTTTGTTATTATAATTAATATGTGATGTAACTGAATTCAGTAAATTACTGGTAGTCAGTAAATTAAAGGTATTTTAAGGTGTCCTTGTTTCACATTACATCTGCTTACTATTATAAAATACAAAATATGCAAATAACCATAAGCCAAACCGTAATCCTAACCCCAATTATGTAGTAAGCACATGTAGTTAATTAATATTATTCTACTTAAATGTATAATAACACTGTTACAAGGAAATTTTAAAATGAAGTGTAACCATTATTATTGTTATTATGAACCAAATATTGACATACGCAATACTGCAATTTATGATTATAATTAGTATATAATAAAATGAAATCAAAAAAGAAATCAGGTAAAATTAATAATTTTAAGGCATTATTGTTATTTTATCTTATGTAGTAATATTATTATCAAGAAGAAGAAAAATTCAATTTTATTTTTCATTCTATTTTTTACGCACCGTCTTTGTTTTTTGCGCACAAATATGCAGGCACTACTTATTCTTTCTGCAATATTGTATTGCTTTTCCCAGCAAATACTGATGTGCAGCTGCTGTTAATACAGTTTATTGCAATCAGTGGATAATCAGTTGGTGGCACGTATAATAATAGCAGTAGTAGAAATAATAATAATAATGAATAATGTTATGTATTTATTAATTAGATTTTTAATCTTAGTAGAATATGTCTTGTTTTCTTTGAATGATCATTTTGAACAGGCTTCGGTTCAAATATCACATTTGTGGTGAAAGTTTCTGTCTCTACGGACCATATGAAACGCATAATTGATGCAGAGAGAAAAAGCGAGACCGTTTCTCGCTCAAGCCTGTCGACGCTATCACTGATATGATTATCAAACCTGAGTCGGGCAGGAGCATCTGATCTCTTTCCAGTCAGGATTAATCTGAATGAATCGCATGCAGAGAGCTGCTCCTCAGAGAGGTACTGTAGCTGACTCTGGGTATGCTAACATCCAGGAGGCAAAAAATCAAGCTCATATAATTGAATAAATTGTACTTGTTTTGTTTGTTTTTGAGAGCATTCTGACTAAATGTAGTTTAAACACCTCGTAGGCAGAGTCTTCCTGAAAGCAAGCGATGTTTAAGCAGCAGGTTTCCTGTGCTCCTGTTCTTTCTGAGGAATCTCCTGCTGCGTAGTTCTTGCTTTTCTCTCCGAACACGAGCTCAGACCTCCCTGCCTTTAGCAGCGCTCAGCCACTGGCTGTCTGTCTGCGCACTCCAGAGGGGCCGCTGGGAAGCACCACGTCTTTGTAAATAAGCTTGAAATCAGCAGGGACCTTCAAATGGCTGGAGCTCCTTTGCAACTCGCTGTCGACCGAAGATATTTCAGCAAGCAGCGGCCGTAAGGGGCTTTCCGAGTTCTCTCTGTTCCTCTGAAGGCCCTGAAGTTGGCAGCGGAGGAACGCACCAAACCAATCAGCCGGTCCTGGATCCCGGGGTGAGCGGGGAGGGAGGGGATCTGATGGCAGATTTGGCTGGCTGGCAGTGTGGCGTGTTTAAGACTTGGCTGGGGGTGATGGCAGGTGTAGGCGGAGTCGCTGGCTGGGATGTGAAGTGGTGGCGATGCCGTTCAAACGCTGGCAGCGGCTGCAAATGCCTTTGCTCGGGGTTTCCTTTGTGGAGAGGCTCTAAAGCCGCGCTGAGACTTTCATGTCCCTCTGCGCGGAGCTGGTAAATCCTACCAGTGTTTTGCGGCGTACGCCGACTCCACCGGCCTGAGCGTCTGTGATTCAGCGCCGACTGCTGCTGGGAAGCACCTCTGTGCTCCTTAAAACCCCCAAACTTCCTGCCCTCCCTCACTTGACATGATTAAGCACGCACACACACAAGCCTCCTGCTTGCATTCGCTGTGGCAACAAAGCCACCGCTTTAAACGCCACATTAGAGTCACTGGATTAGAGATTTGGCTTTTTTCTATGTGGCGCCTATGAAGAAACTCATACCCAAACTTTCATCTCGAAGTAAGTAGCATTGAGATCATTGCATATTATGCAATTATTTTTTTATTATGTAATATAATATTATCTGCCCATACCATCAAAGACTGAAACTGACTGAAGTTGCATAGAATTGAAAGTGAACATGTTCAAACATTTCTTTGCTGCCCTTTGGAGCTGTGCGCACATTCACACGCTTTGTGAGAGCCAGCCTTTCATATGACAGCACTCCTAGTGACAAAGACAGTTCCTGTCCTCTTTGTTATTGTAATGAATGGAGACCAAATAAATGAAAGGCATCAATAATTAAAGCATTATTAGTTTTAACTGTGACTTTAAAACACTGGGAAAATGCAGTAAATGAGTAAAGGTTTAAAGCTTTATTTTTATTTGTGTGTGTGTGTGTGTGTAAAAATAACTAAAAACAAATAGTGTTAGGAATATTGTCCTAATTACAGGTATTAAATTTATTTTAGATTATTTCTATTGTGTAATTAAGATTATAGTGTACACCATATACCCTAAATAGGTCAGAAAAGGGTGATTTATTAATTTATATATTTAGAATGATAAATTGCAGCATGGCATGTGCTTCAAGTAATTGCATAAAACATTAATTGAGTATTTTCATAAAAATATTTTCATTTAAATGTGTCTTTGAGATAAAACTCTTAATATTATGTATTCCCTTCATCATTGCAAATTAGTTTCTGTGAAATTAACTATCGAATCCCCAAAGTATCTGAAATATGTATAGCTTTTCATTAACTGATGTGAATTATTGCTCTCAATTATAGAAATTACATTGCAAGTCATGCGTTTAATTGGACATTTGTAAATGAATTAATAATTTATTAATATACAGTACTAGCATTTATATTTCTGTTTCCCACTAGAGTGCCGTGAATCTTAATAAAGTGTAATGCTAGAGAATTGTAGCATAATTGACAATTAAAACCAGAATGTCTTCATGACATAATAAGCAACAATCTCATGAAAGTGTTTAATGTCGCTAGTTAGTTTTTACCCGACACCAGCAGCATCCCGAGTTCCCTTTACCTGGCTTATCTGTCTCCCGTGTGCAGCTGCTTTATCAGGGTTCACAGAGGTCTGCCCATGTCCTGATAGAAGAGAAGAACCTCTGCCTCCTAAATTATGCGTGAGCGGGAGGAAACTGATCCTATAAAAGGCATCAGGGGTAGTCTCCTAGCTTGGCCGACACGTGGAGCCCACAGATCGCTTCATAATCCCCTCCAGACAGAAAAAAAACATTAAGTAATTGTAGACAGGAAGTGGGCACTTAATTATTTAAAGGTTTTATCAATGTGGCAGGTAAAATGAGCAAGCATTGCAGGCCTTTTCACATCAGGTCGTCACGTTCAGGGATTGTACCTATCATCTTCTCATATTCTCTAATGCAAACAGTAAATGGCAGCTTGTCAATAAAATACCTTTTTATATGGTTTATTACCTCACACTTCCTCACGGTGCTGTACAGAGCAATTTGGATGACAGTTAGGGCATTGTTTCACTTTGTGTTAGCCGTGTGCTACAAATGGGCCGCTGTGTGCTTAGAGGGGTTAGAGCTAAAATGATTGATTTTTTTTAAAAACTCCTGTTTATTTATATATTTATTTATTTGCCATTTTGATTAAAGGTGCATGTGTCTTTAATAGGCTAAGAGTGCCCCCTTCAGTTTGCATGAGAATTCAAAATCTTACTCGGGTGATGTTGTTAAAGGACTTTTGTATTTGCTTCGTTATTTTTGTTGTTTAATTATTATTGGAGTATAGTATACATGCATATTAATAATCACAAATTCCTGTTTGTTTTTAGGCAGAACATGCTTCCTGTAACACAAATTTGAGTCTATGAAAGTAGTATTGTTATGTAAAAACGTGAAAATAAAATTGCCTTTACTATAATAATAATAGTAATAATAACAGTTTGAAATATAAATGCTTTTACTGCTATTTTTGTTCTAAAGTTAACCTCAATATAAGACTTCTGAATAAAGTAATCTTCCTATTAGTTTCCCAATTAGATTGATCTCTAACTTAGGTTGGATTTACGTCATGCAAATGCCGTCACCCTCCTGAACACCTAATGCTATAATAACTTACCCCTCAACACTATAATAACTTAGCCCTTCTAGAATACACACCTGGACATGTTTTGCATGGCGATGTGTGAAGTGAAGCTTTAAAGGCAGTATTCAGCGGTTGTCCCCTGTGTTTAGTATGCTCAACAGAATTCTTTACTTAACCCAAACACAGCTCAACGTTCTGAAAACATTGATCTGTGTTTGGGTTAAATGAGAGAGGCCGTCAAGCATACTAAGCAGCAGCGCGGGTGCATGCGTTCCTCCAGATGTGGAGGCAGTGCTCCACGGACACAGACGCGGCTTTACGGGGTGTGCAGAGTTCAGGATTAGAGTGAGATTTAAAGTGCTTCAGGATTAGAACCAGATTTAGAGTTCTGACTGCTGAAGCTGCATCTTTGTCACAGGTGCTGTGTTCGACACCATATTACTCACACTTTAGATTTATTTGTTTTGTTTTTTTAGATATATATCTAAATTAATCTCAAAATAATTATATTTGTAATTGATTTGAAGTTAATACATTTTCATCTACCTGTATGTTTTAGTAGTAGCATGTGTACACTGTTTTTAATGAAACAAAGCATTTTTTGTTGATATTGTTACTGTAGCTGTCCATTACTTCACTCCATAATATTAAACTAAACAGTCTAAGAATATTTTTTGGTGTCATGTGAAGTATATTAATGATTGCTTTTATACATTTAAATCAAATGAATTGCTAGTTTTAAACCAGATTGTAATGTTTCACTGGAATTTTCATGGTTAAATATAGAAATCTGGTTATAAATATATATTTTATAATAAGTTCATTACCTGCTGTGTAATCGATGTAAATGTAGTGAGGCATTATGTCTGTCGACTGTTTTTGCAGGTCTGGAGCCTCATGCCAACTACAGCTTCATTGTTGTTGCATGCACTGCAGCTGGTTGCGGAGCAAGTCAGCCATCTATGGGCCACACACTGGAAGATGCACCAGCAGGTTAATGCACAGGCATATACACACACTCACATATATTACAGTAAAAACATTGCAGTTCTTTTAACTGCATATATAGGCAATCTTTTTACAGTAAGCCTTCTCAACAGTTCTGTTCCTGAGCTTTTTGTAACCCTATTCTGTATGTATACAATTGTGGCCTTCTATCATCCCTTGTCTTATCCTGTCACCTTTATTTTCTCTCTCTAGGTGTGTGGGCAGTTCCCAGGCATGTCCAGGTGAACTCCTCAGCAGTGGAGCTTCACTGGAGCCAGCCGCTCAAACCCAATGGCATGCTCGCTCAGTATCGTCTGCTGCGTGACGGAGTGGTCGTCTTCAGCGGTGACGGAGGAAAAATGAGCTACACAGACACTGGCCTTCAGCCTAACAGCAGGTTTGTCAGCCATCTTTAACAAGCCATTAGCACTTGATTATTGATGACATCTAATCCTATGTGTGTCTTAAAGAATCCTGGGACTCTACAATAACAGAGCTCTTCAGTAACAGAGCTGCTCTGATACCAAATCATTAAATGTTTTTAAGAGGAGTGAGAGGGGAGGCTAGCTAGTGAGCAGCAGCGTTGGCTTGAAAAGTTGCATTGATCGCGTTCCCCTTGTGACTCAGGATAGGACAAAAACAAAACTTTTCTGCTGTTTTCTGTCTGTAGTTGCAGGTTTTTTTTGCTAACATACATTTATAAATAATAAATATTATTAATTGCATTTTCTACATTTTATAAAATAAAAATATTGCATAATATTTCAAAATGTGAAAATCTCTCTGTACAATATGTGTATATATATATATATATATATATGTATATATAGTATCTATTCAATAAATTATATATATTATATAGTAAGTATAACATTATAATATTGTAATATAAGAAAATATAATAAAAAAAATTGTGTATTTGTATATTACC
>JAUMHR010000072.1:10908259-10930268 GCA_032361145.1 Enteromius fasciolatus | reverse complement strand
CCGACAAGCAATTCCGACAAGAGAGAAGATAACCTTTGGTAGACTTAAATTTATAGCATGCTGTGTATACATTTATGAATCTGAAGTTTAGTTTATTTTGTGCTTTAAAGGTGGGGTAGCCAATGTTTATATTTGAAATTACTAAAACAAACATGCCCCTAACCCAAAAGGGTCTCGGCTTCTATTTTGATAGCTCCACACCACACATGCTAACACAAGATTATTACACAGTGGACGCAAGCAGCACAGCGCAGCACGATAAAACTATACTATAGTATATAATCAGTGATGCTGTTGCTTTTTATTTATAATACATTGGCACAAATTTCAAATGATTTTCTGCAGACTTTTTTCCTCTTTTGTTTGTTATCCACCATTTCTATCTTTACTGTATGTTGCTTGGCTTGTCATGTCAATCCTGTGCACTGAGCACTCTCTCTTCCACATCATGAGTAGCTGATTCAGTTTTCTAAAGCTTTTTGAAAAAATATGTACCCTACCTTTAAGTAAATAACATATAATTCACCGCTTGAGCTGAGGCACTGCAGGTATCTGTCACATAACATTAAAGAATCACAAAATGGTATTTATTGTTTAAATTTCTTAAAAAAAAAATCACAAAATTTGTTTCATATCAGAAGTAACCTGCTCTGTCTTGTCTGTTGGCGCATTGTTAGTTTTCTCTTTACTCAGCAGTGTATTTTTCTAGTTTGAGCAACAGAAACATCATTAAACTGGATGGAAAGAAGGAATCGTCAGAATAACAATGGAATATTCATAGCTATATTAGCCACAGTACTTGGATAAAGTTTGTCCTGTCAGCACAGGGTAATTTTAAGCCTCTGTGGGCATGTTAACCAGTACTTTTTATTAGCACTCCTATCTCAATCTCCGCAAATGCACTTCCATACAAAGATGCTGTCAGGCTAATGTCAGTGCAGCGCTTGCATGGGGATAAATGTGTGTGTAGATGTGTGGCATGTTTGAAAGGAAGGCTGAAAACGTAGTCGAACACAAACAGTAATTATGCCGTGACCTTGAGGTGAACAGGCCAATCACTGCTGGTTACACTTGTCAACATTTCCTCTCTAGTTCCTGTCTAACTGACAGCAGGAAAGCGCAGAATGGAGTGCGGAGTGCTTATGTGGATATCAGCTGTATATCAGTGACTGTGGTATCTGAGCGCAGAGAAGAGAGAGAGAGAGAGGCTGATCGGCAGCTCTAAATGGAAGATGACATTGCCCTGCTGACTTTGATTATTCCAGGCACATTCAGAGCTGTTTGAGAGCAATATGAAACAGAATGCCATGATGCTTGCACCCCGCACAGAGGGAATAAAGCTAAGACTGACATGGCACGATCACATCAGAATGCTTTGCTCCGCTGTTACAGAAGCATCCTTCAAGGAGAACGGAGAGCAGTGCGCTGGGGAGTAGCTAACTCTATCATTACGCTGCCATCATTGCCCTTATGGTCGGAAACAACACAGCCGACCGTGCTTGAACCTTTATTGCTGCACATTGTGAGCGCCAATTTAAACCATTCAGATTTGACTTGAAGGATTCCAGACAATGATCAGATTAAACCATAAATTGAGACGTCTTCCCAAAGTTTTCTCTCTTGGATGGCAGCAAAAACATTGTTTACAGAATCCATGTGATTGTGTGTGTGTATGTGTGTCAGCAACAAGGTACGATTTCAGTCAAGGACAACGCAGCTTGTTGACCAGTGTCATTCATATGCAAGGTCAGATCAGTCTAAGCCCGCATAAATCTTAAGAAAATATAATTAGCATAGCCACAGATTCCGGGGCATTCCGATGTACGCATGAGTGGATTTCATCTTAGCCCTGATTTGGGAGCGGGATAAACTCTGGCAAATACATCACATTCGGGGGGCAGAGAATTCACTCGTGGCTTAAAGGACTTGGTGTATTATTCTATCTGCTCATCGTAATACCGGCGATCAGCACTGCGCTAAATGTAATCGGTTTAATGTGCTATTGTGTATGTATTCAGCTCATTGGAGGTTATCTGAGATTGTTAAGTGTGTGTCCCCTCCTCAGGGATGTTTGTCCTCCATGCGTTTAACTTATATTACACAGGAGAATGAAGTATTACCTGGGAAAGTCCTTGCCTGCTGTACAGAATTATTGTTAATCAGTTCCTAAGAAGAATTCATCTGTGGTCATATTGCATGCGTACAGTTGATACAGAAGATGCTGGTGAGACTGTACAAGCATCGATTAACTACTTATTCATCTAGTTGTTATAGCCTCAAGAAGCTGAACTTCTTAAATAGGTCATGTCATATGATAAATCAAATTCTTGTTGAATTTAGATTTATCGATATGTAAATAGATTGCGTTAATCAGCAAAAATGTCTCAGTTCAAAAATAAGTTTATCCAATGGGAGAAAAAAAATGACATAGAGTTATGTTAAGACATTTTATTATGCGTCTTTGTAGTCACTGCATCATGACTGACCTGTGACCCTGCTTATGTCATAATCTGAATTCTCAAAAAATCTGTTTTTCTTTGTAGGAGATGTCCTTACATCATATAATTCTAGAAATAAATATTAATTTGCTTTACTGGCGAGGATGTTTAAATAAATAATGGGCTCATTTTCCACAAATGGATTTGTTTCTTGAGGATCTTAATGAAAAGTCTATAGCATACTGTTTACAACAAGCCATTTTGGTGCATTTCCCTTTAAATTCTAAGAAGCTCTGCTCACCCCGCCCCTCTCTTCTGTGGGGTGATGGTCAGTTCTCTGAGACAGTAAACTTTAGCCACATTCATTGTGAAACTTGCAAACTAGCACATTAATGATATAAAAAAAATTATACTCACTTGTTCTAGAGGTAAAGATGAATTATGAACTATTTGTGCAAACATACATTTAGGTAGATAGGAAGATGTATTCCCTTCAAAAAAAAAGCTAATGTCTCTTCAGCAGCTCATATGTCAGAAGTAAATAATATGTTCACTATCACATCCAACAACAAAACAACTCGTTTAGGAAAAATTGTAGCAAATTAGCTCAAATAAAAATAAATCAAATCAGAATCATTTTAAGATTCTATAGGGAATTTGCACAGAATCACTGTTTTTCGGCGGATCACTGAGTCGGTCTGCGACACTGAACGAGCCGTATAACATCCAACTCTGCGCTGGATATTAAAATCCAGATTATAGTGTAAACACTATTAATAAGCACAGTAGCAAGATGTAAGGGAGTTGGCATTTCGGATAGTGATGGGAAGATCATTCCACCGGCCAGGAACTGTGTAAGAGAATGTTCTGGAAAGAGATTTTGTGCCTCTTTGTGATGGTACAACGAGGCGTCGCTCACTGGCGGATCTCAGAGTTCTGGAGGGAGTGTAGAGTGGAAGCAGTGAGTGGAGGTAAGCAGGAGCTGAGCCGGAGATTGTTCCATATGCAAGCATCAGTGTCTTGAATTTGATGCGAGCTGCAATTGGGAGCCAGTGCAGGGAGATGAAGAGAGGTGTGACATGGGCCCTTTTGGGCTCGTTGAAGACCAGTCGTGCTGCTGCGTTCTGAATCTAAAGAACTAACTAACACGTAAACACATGCATTCCCACATTCATATGAGTTGCTGATTACGTTTGTGGTCCTTGCTGCAAAAAGGGGTTTCCCGAGGTTGCTGGAAGTAAGTCGTTGTGGAAGTCTTGGGAGTCGATGACTGGGCGGTGGCTGAAGGAGAAGCGAGTCACGGTCCGTTTGAATTTTGATGAAGGCAAAACTTACACAAACTCTCACAGACAGAAAAGAAAGCAAAGAAATAAAGAAACTATATTAGACTGGTTTTCTTCTCATCGTGGCTAGGCAGCAGCAGGCATGCACGCTGGAGCACGTGGAACGGCTCCTTAAAGAACGCAAAAGGTGGCAGAGAGCATGGCAAAAGCACAGAGCTAAGAGCATAGACTAAGAGCTGAGTCTAAGAGCCGTGAGCAAAGAGCTAAGGCTAAGAGCATAGTTTAAATAGTGTCTTGAGCTTTTAATCTCATCTTTGGACACATCCCAAAATCGTGTTTTAACCAATAGATATCATTCTAGCTCAGGGTCTGGTGACATTTCTCTTCCCAAATCGTAAATTTAAATGTTATCTTTTCAGTCAAATGGTCTGAAATTTCCCGCTCTTGCAAAATTTTAGACATGATTTCTATGACGTGAATATGATACATTTGACTAAGAATTGGTGGGAAGAAACATTTCAAGATTGAAGCAAAACCATACTAAACATGGATATTAAAATATAAACCATTCAATAGTTATTCAAATACATATACAATGAGTGATTAACACATGATAATTAAATATGTGGGATACATATACTGTAATATGCAGTTATGCATATTAGGTTTTTAAGTCAGGTTTAGTGTATTTTCAGCCTGGATAGGCCGATTTATGACTTCCTGTTGTCTTGAGGCATCTTTGTGGAATTTCGGCTCCTCGTCTTTCAATGTTCCGATCGAATCTTACGTGTCTGATAGACTCTGATATGCTACAATATTCTGATCTATACACGTCGAAACAATAGTGGACTGATGATAGCTCACTCAGGGCTGGTCTAAAGGAAAATGCCAGCGTCCATCAACAGTCGTGAAAGATGCCATGGCCTGTGTGACAGGGGGCATAATTTATCATTTTATCATTATCATTATAGAGTGGTTGCGTACACACACTACCAACACACATTCAAAAACATGTAAAAGTGAATATTGTATTTGATGACAAATGCATGAAAATAATGTCTATTACGACGTTTGCTTCCTGAAGCAGAAGGTCTTGTGTTCCAGATGCAGTGTCCGTATGTGTGTGTAACAGACTGCTGATCGCAGCTGTGTGCTGTAGTTTAGCGCCATGGTGTGAGACGTTCCTCTCCCCTGCCAGCCTTTGTTTGGCTTTATTTTAATGCGGTGGGTGAGATTAGGCCGTTGCAGTGCAAGTGGGGCCGGCAGGGGCCACATTAGATCGGTGAATGTCATTTTCTCCAGCAGCATGGAAGCCAGGCCTCTAATGTGGAGGAATTAACGAAGCTTGAGCAAAGCCCAGCGCTCTGCCTCTGCTCCTCACCCTCCTCTGTGTGTTCTTCCTCATCTCTGCAACCTTCCTTTGGCACCCCTACTGGATTTGTTTGTTTTGTGGACTGCAGCTGCATTTAAAGGGTCTTTAAAGAAGCGTGTTTTGTCATGTTTATGTAATCTTTCATTCTACAGTAGTATTTCTGGTTTTTAATGTAATATTAACTTTGTTTCCTCCAGACGACCAGTTGGGACTCAAGAGGAGCTACTGGTGTTCATCTGGACTGAGGGTCCCCTAGAGTTCATCGATGCTTCAGATTCCCTTCTACCATTCAGTGAATATGAATACAGAGTCACTGCCGTCAACTCTAAAGGCTCTGCATCCAGCTTCTGGACCTCCGTCCGAACTCTTGAGGCAAAACCACAGGGTATGGGTGCACCCTCGGCCCACCCCACCAGTGCCTACTCTCTTCTGCTGAGCTGGACCCAGCCTAACATGCCAAACGGAGTGATCTCCAAGTACAAAGTGGTGTACCAGAAACTACCCAATGATCCTACGTTCAACTCCACTACTGTTACCGCTCTTACAGTTCTGGTAATACTCTTTCCTCTCATCAGTTCAGTATGTTGTCCAATACATTGTGTGAGAAGTTATAAATGAACCATGTGCAAAGAAGCAAGACGATGGAGTAATGATCCATGAAATAGCACTCACAAAAAATATTTTTTTCACAATCTATCTAATAGAGAGGTAACAATTTTTTTCTGTTGTTAGACAGAAACAAGAACCAAAGAAACTGTGATTATCTGTTGGCAAACTATGGTATTAGCTCTGAGACGCTACTTTCTTTTTTTAAGATTTATTTTTTGGCAACTTTGCCAACCCTAAATACTGCTTTGGCATTCTAGTATGACCAAAAAAAACTTTTTTAAAAGATAAAAAAAATAAATAATTGTATATATATAGTATTACATTATGTATTTATATATATATATAACTTTAGAATATTGCTGTTTTACTGAAAAACAATAAATAAATGAAATTATAGAATCAAACTTTTTAAAGACCAAACTGTTGAACAGTAAACTAATTAAAAAAGCATGTAAAATGTGAAAGCATGCCCCAGCCTTTTAATTATCTTGTTTAATTCAATTACGTAGTTTGCTTAGATTATTTTGATGGTTTATTTTGAGCCTACTTTGAGTGTACATTGACCCATTGTTGTGTTTTTGGCTTCAATTGCTTCTAGTTCTCTGCTCAGCTTCAGCACGTGAAGTTTCTAGCATCAGCATCTGTCTGAGATCATTCATCAGCGATCAGCCCATTGCTCGCATGTTTAAACAGATTCCTCATTCGCTGATGTCTCCACCTATAAAAGTATCCGCTGTGATTCATGGCGTTCTCATGTTTGACACTGAGGAAAAATAGTGTGCTGCTTTCCTCGCAGATGCTCACAACTGCATCATGGCCAAATTAAAGGCTTCAGCTTGAGTTCCTGTTCAAAACAAGTGTGAACAGAGCCAGCTTGCCCCCTGATAGCAGCAACACCATAGGGGAATGAATCCAGAACCCACTGAGGAGTTCAGCTTCTCCCGCAGAGCACCAGATAGATGCCTGCCTAATAGACAAATTAATTATTTTGATAGCAATTAATGAACGTCATCCAGGATAGGCCTTTTATCAGCACCCCTCTTTTCTTTGAGAGTAATTTACAGTTCAGCTTCTATTCTCTTGGCAGTCCTTTCAGGTTTTCTTGACCTCCAGAGGTCGGCTTCAGTGGTGAACGTGTGACGTCAGATTGCAGTTAATCAGCTTGTAATTAATTTTCCACGTGTCCTCAGCCCTCTTGAGTTATGACCCTGGCCTCCTAATAGCTGATGCAAATTTATCATTTTGCAAATTGTACAATTTTGTAATGCAACTTATGATTTATTTTTATACATGTATTTTTATACTTTTGACAAAAAAAAAATATATATATTTTTATACATTTAATTAAAAAAAATAATTATAATTTTATAAATTATTTAATATATAATGTAAATTTTATAATAATGCATTTTTGGAAATAAATATTTTATAATAGAAATAGCACTAGTATTTTCAGTTTAATTTTTAGATAGAACCAGACTAATTATTTGTCATTTAAAGGAGGGAGTTTACAATATGAAGGTACATTTACCCACGATGCCCTGAGTTTTTCCATGGTCATCTGCTGAAGACAATGCCCAATTGCGTAACAAGCTGCCACAGGAAAACTGTAGTGTGGGTATTAGTGCAATTTCTCACGGCTACATTTATAATCTATCGATCCTGCTGAATCTTTTTTTGGACACTGACTTTGTGCTATATCAGCTGTCCGCCTGCCATGTCAATACTTGGCCTGAAATGGGGCATCAAATTGATTTAGTTGTTGCCAACTGTTGAGTGGCTACAGGTTAATGTTCTCTGGTCGAGTGAAGTTGTTTTCATGTCTGAGAATGAACTACAAAATATACATTCCAATTTGTATTTTAATATTATATATTACATTATATAATTTTATTAGATTAGATTATATACACTTTATTGTCCAAAATGAGTAAATTTGTCTTGGACACTGGAGCCCGGATACACATTATACTATATTATTAACAAGTAGTTGCAATATGCACATTAATAGCTGGTTATAGCTATTAATTATAAGAATATAAATAAAAATATAGTTTTTAATAATGTTTAAATAATGTTTTGAAAAATAATGTTTTGAAACATTTATTTTATCACTGAACAAATTCATTGAACAATGATGCATTGCATTCATTTTAACTGATGCATTTGAGACTGGATAATTTGATCTTGGTTACTTATTTACATAAGAAGAAAATGCCAATATTCTTGTTGTTGTTTTATATTTCAGTTAGCCTTTTGCTTATTTTAAGTTTTTGTTTTACTATATATATATATAACTTTAATAATTTCAGTTGTAGCGTAGTGTTAGTGTACCTAATTATACCTATATCTGTAAGTTGCTTGTAAAACATTTTTAATTTTACATCTAATAGGTGATTTATGTTTAAACTTTATTTAAATTACCAGAAACAACTTTTTTCAATTTTAAATCTTAGTTAATGATAAAAGCACTTGAAATGAAATGAGTCTGATCGTGGAGCAGATGGTGTAATGCTGTCCAGTAGTGCTTTAGCAGAGAGTAGAGCTTGTGGTCTTCTGTGGTCTGAGCATGCCCATACTGTTTTTTTTTTTTTTTTGGTGGGTGGGGCTGCTATTGATCCCTGGCTGTGCTGTGTGCTGTACCTCGTGCCAGTGCGTGTGATTAATGTGGACGTCATGGCGGCGGGACTGAATGAGGCTACAGAGCACAGGCGGTCGGAGCCGCCAAAAGCTTCCTCCCTCACCATGTGTGCAGACGCCCCTCATTACCAAACACTTATCAGGCCTACATGAGAGATTAGGCAGGCCCAGTCACAGCCAGCACCAGACCTGTCCCATCCCTTCCTCTCTTCCTTCTTAACGCTATCGCCTTTTCCCTCTGCTTTCTGTACGTAGCTTCCAGCGCTCTCTCCGCCTCTCGTACTCTCTCTCTACCCCTCCTGATCTTTCCAGATGTTGCTCAGCAGCCCCATGAGAACCCCAGCGATGGGAGATGTATTAATACATCCTATTGATTAGATCAGGACCCCTGACAGTCATTTGCAGAGATACCATCTGGCTGCTGTTCCAATGCCTTCACCCAAACAGGACATGACACCTTATTAATCTCCACCGCCGCTCTATAGATGCTTCGCCTTTTGCGCACAGAAGCCCGACTCTGTCGGAGTGGCAAGCGGAGATGCAGGCAGACCTGAAGGGTGCAAGAAATTAAGGTTATTACACAAATTGAGCCATATGGTCCAAATATTTCAGAGCTGAAATTTACTAGGCAATAAAAATTGCTCCTGCCTTCCTAATGGTGTAAATTACAGTTTAACCATGGCTCTAATGATGTCCTTCTGCTGCCTGTAACCACTCTAACATGAAGGACATTGTTTAAAAAATGCACAGGAAAAAAAAATAGGGGGGGGTTTGAAACTCCGGCAGCATGTTTACAATCTGTTAGTTTATCATTAAGAACACAGTGAAGAGTGCATAAACATGATGGCGGCGCGTTGGACCGTGTCTTTGTGTAGACTCGTATACACACTGTTGAAGCAGAACCGCGAGGAGCTCGTTTGGGCCCTGGTGGAACCCGTGCTCATTTGCCGAAAGGACACACAGAGGGGAGCTCCCGACGGCCTGTGGATTTTGATAGTGGATTCCTCTGAGCTTTCACAAACTTTAATCTCATTTCTTGTTTCAGACCAGGCTGGTGACACAATTGAGGATGTGTTGCCTTTGGTGGTTACAACTTATATGTGCATGTATACGTAATATGTGTATATATATATATATACACTATATACAGTGTGTATATGTACTGTATATATATATATATACACACACACACACCATTTTTTACAACATTATACAGATTGTGTACTTTTTTTTTAATTATACTGACATCTTCTACAATATACTATGGACATAATATATGGACTATATTATATTGGCCAAACAATACACTGAAAAAGGTTTATCCTGCTGTTATATTGTCTAGAATCTGCTTTCAGATTGCAGTACTGAGTAAACACTCTGAGAAAGCCTTTTAAATCTAATTTCTCGTTTAAAGAGCTAAAGTTAGTGGTGTACTTGACTGCATGTGCTTTTATTTTCTGAAAACAGCTTCTATCATTCACAGTCTTGATTGTGATACTCAGATCGCCACATTCAGAAGAGGTAAACGGTACTTTCGTCTGTTTCTTTATGTGTGTGTTTGCATGCATGAGGGGTTTCCTTCATCAGACACCGGCCCAGTCTGAAGAACAGCTCAGTGATTCAAGAGCCCTCCATCTGATTGAGGCTTGGCTTGAACAGAACTTTACATCTAAACCACAAATAATTAATAGTGTCAAGGCATCTCAGGATCTGTTGTTAGTACGGCAGAACAAAAGGGAAGAATCTTTGAAATGATGCTCTGAGTTTCTCAACAGTTAAACTAAGGTGCTGACAGGAATGAGAGATTTACTCACCCTCAAATTTGTATGACATTCTTTATTCTGCATAAACAGCCTATGAACAGCAGAGGTAAGCTAGTTTTCAAAGATGTATCATGAATACCTCTTTGCTTAATATGTTTTAATATACTAGTGTAGATAACATTTTTATTAGATTCAAGAATCTAAACATTAGACATGCAGGGATATTCAGAAATAAAAGATAATACTTAACAACAAAATGCATCAGCGCATTATTTTATCAGCCTGAAATACTCCTACATTTCCGACAGAGTTTGAGTGTAGGTTGCTTAAAACATGACCAAAGGCTCCGTTTGATGCTTTTTGATGAGGCATTTCCCAGGCCCTGTAGCTGTTAGCGTGATACTAATAAAATCCAGCTCAGGCTGAAGTCAGCAATGGCAGGCCGGGACAGTATGTCTACTGTATGCAAATGAAGCAGTCCCACACCTTTGAAGGGTCAGGAATCTCCACTTTCATCTAATCAGCATAATTGTTGTGACAAATCCACATGGTTATTCTTAATTAAAATCATCCCCTGGCCCAAGCAGCCCCCAGCGCTGTCACAGGAAATAACACATATGTAAGCAGCTGATGAGACAAGGGAGACCTGTGCTCAGTTGAAAGAGGCTTTAAAAGACTTCTTTCCCCTTTACAAATGACTGATTCCCTGAGCTGATGCTAAATGTGCTTCTGACTCTGATACCTCTTTAATGTTTAAACCAGCGAAGCTTCTTTCTGCCTCAATTACAGAAAGTCCGAGTTCAGTGCTTTTGTCCAGAAACCTGACTGCTGTTGGCCTCCGTAGAGAGGTGCATTTGCAATGGATCTTAAAATAAAGTACTGTTTAGAATTTAAAGCGTGTGTTTACATAATATGCATAATACCTGACACGTTCTCTTTTCAAATAAGAAATGTAATTCTGTAATGTTGAGAATTTGATGTATGGTGGATCTGCGCACACTCAAAAGGCAGGATAACCAATTCTCTTAATCAAAACTTAAACACTTCCCATTTTAGGGATCTGTGCCATAAACATTTATTTGGAAATCTATAACAAAAATCAATTCTCTTAGTCGCTTTTTAATGGCTGCCTTGAGTATCCTGGATGAGGGAGCGCCTGCTTGTTAATGTCTTGGTGCCGGTGTTTAGGAAAGTGTTTGATAGCATTGCCATCTAGGGGCAGGATATAAGTCTCTGTGCTGAAATAAAGTGAAATGAAACAGCTGTCTCTATTGACAATGTGCATATGTTTGCTGGTTTATAGTCCAAATGTTCTCAATTTTTCAACCACGTAAAAAGGTAGTGTTTTAAATGCTTCAGTGCCTCCCAGCGATGTAATGTATTGGGGTGTTAAAATCTGCATAGGAACAGCAGAGAGGGGTCTGTCATTTTATTAATTATGCTAAGATTTATGTTGTGTTTTTTCTGGTCGAATGAATTTTTATTTTTAAGGAATGAATAATATGTCTGTTAAAAAGCAAACATGTATTTACACAACTAATATTCAGCATGAATGCTGACAGTTACATGTCTATTTAGTTATCAATTCATATTTAGCTTTTTAATATTTATATTTTGAACCTCCATATGGTGATTTATACGGTTTTTATATTTGATTTATTTAGTTTTTTTATTTATTTTTTGGTGGTGTTGTTTTTTTTGTTTGCAATTTTGTATCTATTCATAACTACTGCATTCGTGAAAATTAATATATAATGTATTTAATGAAATGTGTATTATGTAATGTATACTGTAGATAATAAGTTATTATTATTACTATATTAAAACTCCATTTTCGAATTATTAAATTGTATTTTCTTTGTATTAATTGCTTAGTTTTAGCAATAATAATGGTAATATTGCGATTTTTCTTTTTTCGTGTTGTAGGGTAATATTTTTCAAGCTCACGTGTTTGGGTTGGAGCCATACACCACATATGATGTGCGTATAGAAGCAGTTAATGGAGCAGGTCAGGTGTCGAGTCCTTGGACCACCATTCAGACCCGTGAAGCTTCTCCAAGTGGCCTGGCTAACTTCAGCGTGGAGAAGAGAGAACACGGCCGAGCACTGCTGCTACAGTGGGCTGAACCAGCCTCTCCAAATGGACTCATCAAAGTATGACTTCTTCAATTACCATAACACTGCAATAAAAGCTTCAGAATCCGCGATCATTTACCATATTTATATCCACAGATGTACAATATCTTCATTGAGGATAACCTGGAGTTCAGCGGGCTTGCTCGCCAGTTCCTGTTCCGTCGTCTGGAACCCTACACTGTGTACACTCTCGTTCTCGAAGCTTGCACCGAAGCGGGCTGTACAAGGACAGCACCTCAAAGTGTAACCACTGAAGAAGCTGATCCGTCCTCTCAACTGGCTCCTACGGTACAGCAGGTCCAATCTCGCAGCGTGGAGCTCCGCTGGTTTCCACCTGCCAAGCCCAACGGCAGGATCCTGCAGTACCAGGTTCTGGCTCTAAGTCTCGAGGATGGCAGGGTACGGAGTGATGAAGATGACTCGATGAGGGCCAAGATTGTGTTCATCCAGAACGACACCCAGGCTAACAGCTTCTCCTATAATATGTCTGGCCTTCTGCCCTGGAGCAGATACAAGTTTCGAGTGCGTGTTTCGAATGCGGCAGGACATACCGATAGCCCGTGGCTCACAGTTCAAACCAAACAAGCTCCTCCTAGAGGTTTGGCTCCTCCGGCTGTCAGTCATGTAGAGGGCAAGCCTAATGTAGTGTTCGTAGCTTGGACACCTCCTTTGGAGCCCAATGGTGTTCTTTTGACTTACAGGATTCAGAGGGATAACGTTGGCTTCCATTTCAGCTTTGACTCGAGTGTGTTCAACTACACTGATGTAGATTTAACCGCATACAATTTCTACAGTTACGCAGTCATTGCCTGCACCGTGGCAGGGTGTGTTACCAGTGAGCCAACGCAAATCAGGACGTTAGAAGCCGCCCCTGCCAATGTAGATCCACCTATGGTGTCTGATGTCACTTCCTATTCACTAAATATGTCGTGGACTGTTCCATCCATCCAAAATGGTGAGATTGTGGTCTATATTCTTAAAATGAACAATGAAGAGGTCTACCGAGGGAAAAAGTTAAGTGCACAGGTTTTGGATCTACAGCCACATGTTTCCTACATCCTGGTCTTGATGGCTTGCACCAATGGCGGCTGCACTGCCAGTTCGCCCACTTTAGTCCAAACAAGAGAAGCACCTCCCTCAGGGATGCCCGCCCCAATTCTTAAAGTCACAGGCCCTGAATCGGTTGAGGTCACATGGAGAGAGCCCATCCAGCCCAATGGAGTAATCATAGGGTACGAGCTCCATCGAAACGGGAGCCTCATTTACACTGGCATGGACACCCGTTACCACGACTTCACCTTACTTCCAAGCGTTGCGTACAGCTACATCGTCACTGCCAATAACAGTCAAGGCACCACTACCAGTCCACCAACGGTGGCCCGAACGCAGCCTTCAGCGCCCTCTGGTGTGGCTCCCCCAAGATTGCAGGCTCTAGGGCCATTCAGCGTTATGGTGCAGTGGGACCCCCCTGCAAGACCTAATGGGGTCATCATCAGTTACTCGCTTTACAAACGGGACCCAGTTGAGCCCAACATGAAGCGCTTCATTTTTGCTTCGCACCATAGTGCGTTTCAAAGCCAAAGTTTCTCTCTTACTGCACTGAAGCCTTACTACAGGTAAAATACCAGCATGCATCAGGTATTTTGGTATGTATTGTAAGAATTGATTTGAGATGTATTGTAAAGAATTGAAAGTAGATATTTTCCTCTATTATATATTGTTTAAATGCAAAACTAAATTAGCTGGTCAGACTTTTTCAGTTGCTGCACCAAAGACAGACACACTGATAAATCCAAACGAAAGGAGGAAGAAAAGGACAGAGAGGGAATCTTAAAGTCAACCTTCAGTCTTTTCTAATGTTTCCATCCTTGGCATAGACAAAGACGGTCAGAAGGAGGAGGCACTCAAATGAGGAATGACTAAAGTCTGGAGCTGTACACATATGTTGAAGTGAAAAACCAGATAAGTGGGTGATGATAATAGTTCATCAACATTATCAACTCGCCACTCATTGCCTCTTTCAGACGACCTTCCCATTATCCTCCTGCTCTCCTCTCTTTTCTCTCTTTTCTCCTTCAGTCCTTCGCTGGTGACCTTCTGAAGGAGAAAACATTTAGTCCGTTGTCTGTACTGTTTATAAATAACAGCACGTTTTACTAGGATAAACACAAAAAAATATGTTTATATTCCGAAATATTCAAAATCAATTAAAGAAAGTAAAACTGGTAAAAAAAATTTAAAACGTAATTATTTATTTCTGTGGTGTAATTTATTATTTTTTTTCATATGTGCCCTGTTGATATTTTTACCTATTGTTTTTCTTTATTTTTATATATTTTTATTTAATGTTTATGTGTATTATTTGTTTGTGTATTTTTTTAAAGATATGAGGTAAGAGTGGAGGCTTGCACCCTGTTAGGCTGCGCTGCTAGTGACTGGTCTTCGATACAGACGCTGGAGTCGCCTCCTGCTGGACAACCTGCCCCACTGCTGGAGCTGCAAACTAACCCTAAGGGCATACAGACAGTCTTTCTGCTGTCCTGGTCTCCTCCAGCTGAGCCGAATGGGAAACTTTTACAATACGAGCTGTACAGAAAACACGCTTCAGACAAGGAAAGCCGTTCTGTACCTACACTGATCTACCGCAACTCCTCAACCTCCTGCCACGATGAGAGTCTCCTGCCCTACACAGCCTATGAATACCAGGTCACATCGCTGTTTCTCATTTGACACAGAGATTTTACACTCCAAATGTTAGAATTTGCTGTCATTAGTGCATTATAATATAATAATTTATACCTAAATTATTATATCACAAAGAATGAACAGACGTTTTCTCAAGAATTCAAATGATTCAAAAGATTTTCCCAGTGTTATTTATACAATAATATAAATAATAAAGTATCGCAGTATTTTATATTATAGCATTTATTAGTGTTCTGAATTGGCTTTTAGTTTAATATTTTTCATTTTAATTTTAGTTTATTTTAAAAATTAAATATAATGTAATATAATATAATAAAATAATAGGTCTATTTAACTTTTTATCTATTTTTAAATTTATAAATTTTGTCATTTTGTAATGCTAGTTGCCAAAACTTTGAATTAAGTTTTTTTTTGACATTTATATAATTTCTTTCAGCTTTATTTCAATTAACAAAAACTATTTTGAATAGTTTTAATTTCAGCAAGTTTAGTTTTTAGCATAATGCATCCTGAATATGAAATCATCTCTCTAGACTTTGACACTTCATACTTGATTCTTATGATACATGATATTTTAGCATAATCATGTAACTAAACATGATTAAATCTGCCATATAAACTTGTCCTTAAGGAATGTTTAATTAGCATGTTTATTTGTTGGTGTTGTGTTAACGCTCTGCTCATCTGTACTCTCTCATTCACACAGACAGGCGTTTAATCTAACTCACTATATTCATCGCACCACCGTCGCCTTACAAGACCTTTCTTAATTGACAGCCTAGCCTTTGGAGCAAAATAACATTAGCATTTGACTGTCAGGCCTGAGAGGCGTGGGCTGATCAGGACTAAATTGATAGAGTTTGCCTGATTGTTCCATCTTATTTATGAGCGGTAATTTATGACAGCTGGCGGGCGGAGCTGAGTGATGACGGACAAGCGACAGGGCCATTAATCTGGGCCTGGCTGAACGCTGACGATTACGATCGAAGCCATTGAATTAGCTGTTAGGCCTCCCAAATGTACAAGTATTGGAAAGACCTTTTAATGCTATTGGCTTTCCCCGGGGAGGTTGCTAACTATTCTGAGACGTCTGATATTTAACCATATAAATGTCTGTTTGTTGACTGTTTGTGTGTTTGAAGGAGTCAGGACGACCACTTTCTTGAATGCTCTTGTCCTAATGTCATGGAGTCGTCTCCCTTTTTGTTGTGTTTCATTTCCTTCGTTCTCGCACAAGGGCATGTGTCTCTGTGAAATCAAACCCATCCCATGTTAAGAGGCTACATATTTTATTGACACTTTTATGTCAAATCTTAATTAGCCTAGTGCTCATAACAGAAAAAGGAACTTTTGGCCCCGTGTCCATGACTGGGGGCGTGGCCATAGCCAATGAGGGCCTGTCGCCGGGCAGATTCGGCCCTAGCAGTGTACACCCACATCCATTAGAGCTCGCTCATGAAATAGTTTTATTTTCCCGCGTTAATTACAGCTCTGTATGCAAGTGCTTCGGTGGTAATAAAACGTCTGCACCGCATACAAGGGCATGAAGATGTCCTGGCTGACTCCACTTTAAAACGTAGCGGCCATATCTCTTTTCACCAAATTCCTATCCGAGAATCGGCATGATTTATCAGTGAGAAATTAAGGTTATCGCATTTCTTTGTCCTGTGCTCATCCGCTTTTGGACCGTCACTCTTTCCTCCAAACTGTCTTCCTGCCGACGTGACCTTTTCTCTCTTTGGGTGACAAGAGGCTGTTTCTGTGACCGCCCTCTTTCTCTTCTGTCACACCTCCGTCGCCCCCTTTAGGCTCCGACACGTCTAGTCGTCACTTTGGCAGTGAAACGGGTTCGGATAGGAATGTGAAATCAGCCGGTGCCTCGTGCAGTCCGTGCGTATTGCCACTTAGATCTATCATCTGGATTGATCACGGTGTAATTGCCTATTATTGAGGCTAATTTAACCCTATCCACAGGAACATCCATCTGCCGCTGCTATTATAACTGACAATCTACAAATTACTTACTCATGCAAATAGCGACCCCAGCTGACCTTTTCCTACTCTTCCTGTGTAATTATACAAACAGCTCATCTAGTAAATAAGATTACTTCACCTTTCCATGTGTTCATTTACTCCTTGATGAAGGTGAAATTTAATTTTCATGTAGATTCAGGCTGGAGTGATTCTGTAATGGATGCTGATGTTTTGGCTATTAATGACAGCAGGGCTTCAAGAGCGCAAGACTACTGACTCCTCAAAGTAGTCGAATGGGTAGTTTCCTTTTGCCAGGTGGGTTCATCAGGTGAAGGTGACTCCTCTTTCAGAGGAGGATGGTGTAGAGTCTCCGTTCTGTCTGCTGGGCCATTTCAGAGCTGGTGTGGGTATCAAAGACCGGTTTTATATCGGCCCTGCAGGTGTGAGAGAGACCACAGGCATGTCGACACACACACCTGTAGCTTTGCACTTTAAAGTTCTTTTCTTTACTTGGGTATAGCTGCACTAGTTGGTATCGAAAAAAATGGCAGGGTGATTAAAAACAGCAGGAAAATTGTGATACATGATGGGGCTGTGGTCTAGCAAGCAGCGAAAAAGAGAGTCAAAAATGCTTCTGCAACTCCTGCAATCTTTGTATTCCTGCCTATAGTAAGTGGGAACAAGGGGTGATGCCAAAATCAAAAATGCATTATGAGTGCTGAAGTTTTTAGCTAAACGGAATGTCAAAACCCCCCTTTTTGTTTTCTTTGGAGCTGATTTTTTTTTAAATCTGATTTCTACTGCAAAGACACTTCTACTGCAGGTTTTACTTTTTTTTGTAAAAAAACAAATTATTGAAAAAACATTAATTGCATTAAAAACGTTTAAAACTGGAAGTTAAATATGCTTAAAATAACTATAATGCCTTGTAGTGTACAAGTAATGTTGATGCTTGTTTGCGGTGTCGAACAGTCAATGTGAGCATTCTTGTCATGTCGCGTCACATCACCAAAGTGTTTGATAGGTCCACTATGTGGCGACGTCATGACTCCAACTCCAACCTTGAAAGACATGTTGCACGGATACAGTAGGCAGCTTTAAGGCCATCTTGCCTGTGGCAAGTTTCCCCTTTAATAATTAAATAAGCAAAGCTCCAAGTTAAATACAAAGAGGTTTTTTTTTTATTAAGTTTTTTTATTAAGTCATTTTCCATGTTTTTGTGCACATTCTGTCATATTAAGTAGCTTGAAATGTTATAGAGTGATCAAAATGATTAGAACACATGACCTTTTTTTAGGTAAAGTGAGTCATACTGTTTTTAGCCACTTTTGACTTTAATATTGATTGATATCGAGGTCTGGACTTTAAGACTTTACACTGGCTTTTATTTTTAATGTTGCTGCAGATTCCCTCCATCACAGGTTGTTCAGGCAATAGTTCGTTTTATGAGTATTATAATATTCAATTCAACAAAAACCTCTTAAATATACCAAGTGTTCTAACAATTTTTGCCATCACTGTATATGTGTGACTACTATATTAGTGAATAATAATAATATAGCATTATACTGTATATATATATATATATATATATATATATTATAAATGTGTTACATATTTCTATGTAAATCTACAAGCGTTATTATGTAAATGCCTGATTTCATGTGGTTTAATTTTGATTATCCAGGTGTGGGCTGTAAACTCAGCAGGTCGTGCTGGTAGTCCCTGGGCTCAAGGTCACACAGGTCCAGCTCCTCCAGAGGGCTTGAGCCCTCCTAAATTCCTGCACATCCATGCCACCTCGGCTGTAGTGGATATCAGCCCACCCACCAAGCCAAACGGGATTGTCAGCCTCTACAGAGTCTTCACACAAAACAAAGACTCATACCAGCTGGTACATCAAGTACAATAGATGTATTCTTACTTATACATATATTTATATGTATAAGTGACTGAGTTTTGATTATTAGAATGTAGTCGAAAATTAAGACAAGCTTTTCTGTGCCTGCAGCTGTCAGAGGGGATGTCCCACCAGCAGACTCTGCACGGTCTTAGGCCCTTCACTGTGTATGCTGTTGGTGTGGAGGCCTGCACCTGTTTCCTGTGCTGCAGCCAAGGTCCCTTGAGTGAGCTCCGCACCCAGGCCTCTGCCCCGGCCCAGCAGCCCCCGCCTCGTCTAGTCGCCCTCACGTCTCGCTCAGTTCTGGTGGAGTGGGACATGCCTCTTCAGCCTAATGGCATCATTGAAAGGTGCAGATCTCAGAGAAAAAAATATTTTGCATAACATAAAAAATAAATAACTTAATATAATCAAGAATTTTAGCATAATCATGATTCTTATTTAAGGGTGAAGTGTGTGGTTCATTCTGTGTTAAAATATTTCCTTATGTATTTAAAGTTTCAAAATATTGCCCTGTTCATGTGAGCAGTTTAGCCTAGCAACACAACAACCAATGGCATGCGTTTGGGCAGGATTCCAGGACACTCTTTTCTAAGCAATGTCAGACTGAGGAAGTGTTTAAAAACATTTTATTACTCTTGCAAATCCATTTGGTGCCATTAGTAGCATGGAAATTACCCACTTTACCCTATATTAAATAAACTTTGTATGTACACTACTTTTTTATTATCTTACTTATTATTATAATTGATATCTATATATCTATAATATATATATAGTTTTTGTGAAACCCTTAAAAGATATCATACTGACACTGAACGTTTGAATGTAGACCCGTAGCATAAATGTTTGTCCTATTCACTTTGATCTGTGTAGTTGTGAGCTCCACGTGAGATCATCCTGTCCTCAGCCGCTGCAGCCTGTCCCTGTAAGCTGTGTCACTGGCCCTGTGGACATCACGTTTTTTGGACTGGGGCAGAGCTTCAACATCACTGGTCTGCTGCCCTATGCCAGCTATGAGCTGTGTGTTGTGTCTTACAATAACATGGGCAGCACTGTGTCTGACTGGGTCTCCATCACCACACTCAAAGAGCGTAAGTACTCTCTTCAAAACTCTTTTATGGCTCTGACTGCTAACAAATTATAAATGCCACACAAGTCATTCACCATCTAAAATTCTTTATCAAACCCCTCTCTTGCTGTTTCTTTGTAGCTCCTCAGTATAAGGAGCCATTTGCGGTGCACAGTAACCTCACCACAGTGTTTGTGGACTGGAGCGGTTCTTTCTCTCTGAATGGGCCTCTGAGAGAATACAGCCTAACCGAGAACAACCTGCGCATCTACAGTGGCTTCCATAGCTCACTGGACATCCCACGCACTTCTGATAAAAGTATGCCCATAGGGTTATACTATAGCCTCAGCCTGGGATTAATCTTTTTTTTTCTTATTGTGAAGCTCACTGTTTTTTTTTCATTGTGTCCTTTCTCATCATCTCTTTTGTCACTTTTCTCTTCAGCCTTTGCATTTCAAGTTACCTGCACCACTGACAGCGGCAGCGCCAGCTCTCCTGTCATTAAATACAACACGGCCACTGGTATAGGTACGCTTACTCCAGCCTGGCTGGTGACTGGGCAATACCTCCATTCTCTCACGGCAGAATAAAAATAGATCATTCCTTTTCAGTATGGAAAATTAAAAAGTAAAGATGTTACCCTGGACTGCAAAACCAGTAATAAGGGACAATTTTTTGAGATGTATACATGATCTGAAATCTGAATAGATAAGCATTTCATTGATGTATTTATTGATAGGATAGGGCAATATTTGGCTGAGATACAATATTTGCGTATCTGGAATCTGAGGGTGCAAATCAAAATTGAGATATTGAGAAAATTGGCTTTAAAGTAGTCCAAATGAAGTCCTTAGCAATGCATACTACTACTATATCATCTTTAACATATCTTTAAATATATTTTCTTTCTGTTAATATTTAATTAACAGAATATTATCTTGACGTAACAAACTAATGTTTTTTTACGTAAATATTTATTATTTTAACCCATTCAATGTATTGTTGACCCATGATATTTCTGACTGGTTTTCTGGTCCAGGGTCACGTTTTTATGTTTCTCATATGGTGCACATATATGTTATTAATGGTATAATGTAAATGTTGTGAGATAATACAAAAATACACACAGTCATGATTCCATATCTCAATTTATTCTTAATATTAAAAATGATTAATTATGAGTAAAAGATAATTTGTTTTATTCAGTATTACTGATATTAAAACCTAGTTGTCTTAGCTGTAAAGTAGAGGTAAACTCTTGAGTATTTGTATTGTGTTTTTATCTGTGCTCTATTTTTAACTGTTATGATTATTTCCTTTTATGTAAAGCACTTTGAATTACTATTGTGTATGAAATGTGATATATGAATAAACTTGCCTTGCCTTACCTTATCTGGGCATCTCATCTGTTCCCCACAGATGCCGTGGAGTCGAGTTCTGGAGGTAAAACAGGTTTGTATGGGGCTGAATACAAGTTCTATACAGAGCTGTGGTTCATCATTCTCATGGCGTTCCTGGGGCTGCTGCTGCTGGCTCTGCTAATGGGTCTGGTGCTGAGAAGAGCCCTAAGCAAGCCCCCCTTTATCAGGGAGAGACCTCCAATAGTGCCCCTTCAGAGGAGAAGTACCAAGTATCCACCTAATGACAACTATCTGGTGAGAAACATTTGTTTGAAATTCACAAGGTCTGTAACACTTGCTCTAGTGTTCTACCATTTTTTTTTAATCAATTTGCAAATGTGTATGTTAGACCGCAGAGGTGAAATACAAAAGATGCCTTTTTTCCGTTTTCAGTAATGTTTACACTCAAAGCTGTGACATGCACTTCCTTCAAATGTCCAGAAGAGGGAGTAATAACCCTGCTTTCCCTCATTCCTTCCGTCATAAGGCACTGACACTGTTCAGATTAGCATATTACTATTTATGCGCTACCAACCAAAAGGTTGGGTTAATTAAGATTTAATTGATTTCTTTTTGTATTATTTTATTTTATTACTTTATTTTATTTATGAGTATATCCTGAAAAAAAAATACTGAATAGGTGACAATAAAATTAGTGTTACAAAATATTATTTCTGTTCATCATAGAATCCTAAAAAACTAACTGGAAAATGTAC
>JAUMHR010000072.1:10894571-10907807 GCA_032361145.1 Enteromius fasciolatus | reverse complement strand
ATACTTTTTTCTCTCCAGGTATACGGTTACAGGGAATCCTACAAATCACACCCTGCATGCATATATATATATATATATATAGAGAGAGAGAGAGAGAGAGAGAGAGAGAGAGAGATACACATAGTGGAAAATTACAAATTGGACTGTGTCCTATGATGTGACAAATGAAAAAATAATAAAAAATTAACATACAAATAACACGAGAAAAACGTATCTTCACTCGTAAAGTTACAAATAGCATACAAAGAGAGGTTTATCTTCAGTGTTAGGGTTTGTTTTTGCTGTCACACCACAGATTTGTCAACTTCCCATGTATAAACCCAGAATAAGCAGAAAATACACCTTTGATGTATTTCTCTTTTCTTGTACTTTATTATCAGACATAGATTATCTTTTGCTGTAGTATATGCTTAGCACTGATGCAAAAAGGAAACAGTCTGTTCTGAAAATAGCACTGTATTATTATAGCTTTAAATAGAGTCTTATGACTGGCTGTGTAGCTATGAAATATTACCGCTATCATAAAGTATTAATGAACTGAGTCTCCAAATTATTCATGCCAACATAGAGAGGAAGTTTATCTTTTCTGTCTCTGAAGACACATGAGTGAGGAAGACAGTCAATCTGGTAGACATGACCTGTATTAATGGAAATGTTAGCTTATGTGGTGTTGTGCCTGCTAGACCGAGCAATAGTGTGAACACATTTGTGATGATGCCAATGAATCAAGTGTCTTAAATGTTATTCTCCCAAAATGGTCATCATTGTTACATGTGAATGTTTTTTGTTTTTTTTTACCAGAGGTTGTTTTAAACCTGTAAAGTGTGAATATATTTAATTATACATGCATTGTTATAATTTCACAGATATTAGCAAAAACAAAACAGCACTATCCTAAAAATAAAAAAAAAGACATTTTTACATTTTTTTATTTAGGAATATCAGTATTATTTATTGTTGCAATAATTATTATTTTTTATTATATATATATATATATATAAAACTCATTCTGAGATGAATAAGAGGTTTGCGGTTATGTTGTGTCGTAAGCTCATATATGGACAATCGTTGTTATAGAGAGTTGTGAAATGTAGAAGAAAGTTGTTCGTAATGTTGATGTTACCATGCTTATTAAAAAAATATCAAAGAGTCTGAGAAACTGCTTCGTTTACTGTACTTTATTGTGAAACCGGAAATGTACAGAAGCTCAGTACCGATCTGTAGTGCGTGTACCAGTTTCTTTTTAACACATTTCATGTAGCATAAACTTTCCTCTTGCAGCCACTGTGCAGCTGGTAAGCCTAAGTCTTATTAGATAAAACACAAAGACTCTTGTCTGGACATCAAACCGGGTTATGACTGCATTTCTGAAAGCAAGCATACTCATACTATCATCAATTAAATATTCCCCAACAGTGAGACATCTCAGAGAGCAAATAAATGGCACAAGTAGCTGATTAAATTACAATGTAAATTGCTCACAACAGAAATGTATTATGCATTTAGAAATTTTTTCTAGATTTATAAGCAACATACTTTTGAGAAATGAAACTGCATGCTGCTGTCAAAAGCACCTTCTACCATTCATTCTGATGTTTTAGGCAGTACAGCCTACTGTCAGCACGATCACTGATTGCATAGCATTAAATGAGATCTTTTCCTTTATAGAAAATAAGTACTTTGTTAAAGGCATTCATTTAAATACAAAAACAACAATAATAATCTCACTTAGCAACATATAACTACATTAATAACCTATACTGGATGTGTATCACTCAGATACTGTACATTTTCTCTGGTAGGATATAACCTGTACACAAAGTGGAATGGCTGGAAAGAAAGTGACCATGCTCATCAGTTGACGATGCAAAATTAGCTTCATGACAAATATAAATAATTCTTTACAATATATTCTTAACGGTAATGAAAATGCAAATGATAAAATTATACTTATGATGGCATTATTCACATGTTAATCTAGGCGTTATGCAAGTATGTATCGTATGCATTTTAAATACAGAGCTAATCTGTATCAAATTCGATTTTGAACTGCATATCACCTTTAAATCTGGCAACTCTTTGTAAAACATACTCTTCTTTTATCTTGATATCCTGTCATAAAAACTGACCCCACTTCACTTAAATCAGTTGCATAATGTGATAATCCAACTAACTTTCACATCAGAAAGAGAGAAAAAAGCTAAATCTGTTTTGATTTCTCACAGCAGTATCTATCCAAACTAGCAAAAGGCACTGAGTAAATCCCCCATAAATGGATAGAGCAAGTAAAACTTCCCTGCGGATGTATGCTGAAAGTTCAGAGAGCACAAATCGTCTGAAAGGCTTAATGAAGAAAGAAACGGATTATGTCAAAGAAGGCTTCTGATTCCTGCAGCCTTCACAGAAGCAGTGGAGTCTATTAACCTGCCTTCAAACCTGATCATTAGCTGAAGTTCAGCCCTTTCATTATAAAGGGATGAAAGTTAAGACAGACAATAAAGTGCATCACAGTGTTTTGAGGGTACTGTTAGTGGCCAGTAGCATCAGCATGCTAATCTACTTAAATCTTTCATTTACAATAGCAAACCATTTCAGCAAAAATCCACCCAAAATCTGAAGTCTTTCAGGAACACAGAAGTAGAAGTGTCCAAACTGATCTTTTCAATACAATGAAAGCAAATGCAAGAAAGTACTGTAATTGTATTACTCAAAGCTCTGAATATAACGTATTAAACCTGCTTTCGTTGTACGGAGCAGAGCGCAAAGACGTTCTGATAAACTTTTCCTTTGAAGAAAGTCCTATGGGTTTTAAATGGCATGAGGGTGAGGAAATTCCCTTCACGTTTCCGTTTTAGGGTGGACTATCTACTGGGCAAAAACAATAAAAATGTTACATTTTGCAGTGCAGGTGTAGAAAGCTTAAACTCTATAATAATAATGAATCTAGTTACTCTTTATTAATTAATGAAAAGGAAATGTATCTGATTTTTAATCCTGGAATAAGCCGCAAAGAGAAGTTAAATGAATTCTTTTAACTGGTGAACAGACCGGTAAAGTTGACATGGCATTTGTTTTGTGCATCTTTACACAGTGAGTGAGTTTTTTAGCTGCCAGCTGCTCAAACCTTCACATCTACGTTCTAAAACAATTGACTTTTGAAATCCTCCATTCATCTACTTCCTTTTTCCTCTCATTGATTATTGTATTTGGCGCGTCATCTGCTGTAAACCGTCACTCACATGCTGTGTCAGGAGCCTTGCGATGGCGTGGGGAAGTGGACACTTTAGTTGGCGAGGGTGAGGCGGTGCTGGACGAGTCGCTGCCCCCTCCATCAGCTCCTGCCGGTGGGGGGCTCAGCTGTGGAACCGGAGGGGCCTTTTTCCTGCTTAGAAAATTAGCTTCAAATGCCCCCCTCCTCCTGCATCCATCCTGTCTGGAATCTGCAGCACCTTCCTCCATCAAATGGGCCCGTCGCCGCTGGTCTCCAGGGCTGTCTGGGGGTTTGCGTGCGGCTGCAGACTGGCTTTCGGATGATCTGGACCCCCAGAGATCAAAGGTAGAGTTCCTTTTGTCTGAGTCCTCAGTGTTGTTCTCTCCTGCTGACTGATGCATCTCGTCCTCCATGGATCCGCAATGTCCGTTGTTCTCCAGCAGGGCCTTGGTCAGGTTTAAGTTGTGGAAGTCTCTGTAGCTGTGGAAGCTCTCTGTGCGTCGAGCGCGGGCCAGCAAGGGGCTCTCTCGGTACGGACGCAAGGCTCCATAGGTGGCCGTCTCAGGGATGGGCTCCTGAGCCTGCAGCTGAAGACTAAAAAAGACAAAATAACATTTTGTGTGGCTAAATGATTACAAATGTATTCTTAAAATTCATTAGGAGCATTAATTTACCCAAAGAATCACAATTTTAATATAACTTGTTTACAATATTACTAAATTCATATTTTTCCATACAACTTTTCATAAGAGACCAAGGCCTCTTGGTTTTTTAACATCTGTCGTAACTATGAAGTACATGTGCATTTTTGGCTAAGCTATCCCTTTACATGGATAGATCACTCAGAATTAATTGCTTACCTATGTTCATCTTTAGAACACAAATTAAGATTCTGATTCTGCACAGTCAGCAATGTAACTGCCACATTCAGGAAATGTAAATAGGACATCGTTAAAACAGTCCATATGACATCAGCGATTCAACTGTAATTTTTTTTACATCAGAGCATATGTTGTGGTAGGAAAGTCCTTTTTTTTTGCATGCAAAAAAATAAACTCAAAGCTTTATGAAGTTTTGATTGAACCAGTGATGTCACATGGACTATTTTAACAATGTTCACCTGTCCTGGCTAGAGAGCTCTCAGATTTCATCATAAAGGGGTCCTATATTTTTCACTTTTTTAATTTTAGGCAGCGTGTAGTCCCTTTTCAAGAATACAACAAATGGCTCGTTTGGACTACATCATTTTTTTTACGGTATTTGAGATGTCACAAAAGTGGTCTATTAGAATATCATTAAAATTATTCCCGCCTATGGAAATTTCAAAATCAAAACCTGGTGTGGATTTTCTGTCTTGCATGTGATTTGAATTTGTGATAGGAGCACTGCTTTGTGTACAGCTGTCACCAGGCTACCACTCCAAGAGCCTCCCACTGGCAGAGAATAAATTTGCTTTTAGTCATTCACAACACATTACGATTGTTCAGAAAGCCCGGAACTAATTGAGCTGTCTGTGCCAGGCTGGGGAGAACGGTATTTTAATAATGTAAAGGATAATGCATTTTTCAGAGTATGAAGCATTTTTCACCAAACATGATAGCATACACCCCCAAAACAAAAACAAAACTTGTTTTAGCTTGAATACCACAATGACAGCCAAATTCAGGGTCTATTTTTTAATATTTCAGACTTTTCAGAGTTTTTCCAGTTTTTGGACTGCAGTACCTGGAGCAGGACTCTCGTAGCCGGCTGTGCTGCAGCACGGAGGGGGCAGGGCTGATGTTGGGTGTGGCACAGCGAGATGTGCTCAAATCACATTGGTCAAGGAGCTTCAGCAGCTCCTCCTCAGTTGGACCTCCCACCTCTGCAGACAGGTAACATCATTTCACAACTTCATCAAACAGACAATTTATTTTACTTTTTTTGTCCTCCGTAATAATCAGACCTGGTTCCCGTTTGGCTTTGTCTTCACACTTGTTGACCGTGTCCATGGCGGTGGTGAGGTCCCACATCTGAATGCTCCCGCTTGCATGGCCAGTGAAGAGATAACGGCGGGGTCTGGAGCCCATGCGGCTCGAGCCTTCACATTCTCTCACTGTAAAACACGTGATGGTGGTGGCATCTACAGCCTGCACCTCACAGATTCTGAAATACAGGTATAAAAAACACATTAAATATTAAATATTTATTTATTTAAAAATGTATTTAGCATAGTATGCAATGTGAGAATTAAATGTCTCAAACTGTACCTTTTTCCCGTAGAGGAAAGACGAACAAAGAGTTTGTTGGTAATAGGAATGACTTTCTGAATGAACACCTGTTGGTCATCTCTCTCTCCAAATGGACCTGAATGGAAACAGCAGATGAAGTGATATTTATCAGGTTTGCTTAAGTTACAACAGGGTAATAGCAGCCTTTCAGATCTACTTGCACTGCTACAGTATATTGAAAAGCTATGGGAAAGTCTCTCACCAATGTCATTGCCGGATGAATAGCTGCTGTGGCTCTCTGTCTCCTCCAGTGAGATGATCTTAAAGGAGGCCAGTGGAGTAGATCCTGGCTGAGTGGAGATCATGCCTCTGAAGCGAGTCACCGTCCATGTGCGTACGTGATTATTGTCAGCACACACTTCCATTCCAAAAAAAACAGGTTGAAATTACAGACCACCACCATTTTGCGTTTCATCATCCTATATCTGAGTAGTTTTTACCTGAAACTAAGTGCTTTTCTGAGAGCATAATCTTAGTGACGGGGCTGCGGTGGACCGTGAAGGTCTGGAAGAGCTGTGGACCAGATCCAACAGTCTCTGGATGCTGCACGATGACACGCACGGCCCCTGAGCTGGTCCCATAGGCTATCTCAATCCAGTTCCCACTCACACCTGCAAACACAGTGAGATCAGTGACTGACCAGTCTAACCACTTCATTCATCTTGGTAAGACTAGTCAACCATCATTGAACAGACTGGTTTTAGGAGTCAGGTAGACACTGAGGGCTGTGATGGCATCGTTCGATGGGTCGTGGTACAGCTCTGTCACCAACAAGTCATTGTCCTTCATTCTCAGCGGAAACTTCTGCATGTCTGAGAGTGGAGAGAATATGGTTAGGTCTTTTAACATATTACATGTACTTATTAGAGGTATTTCAAATGTTATAGTGACGACATTTCAAACGTGAAATGGACTTAATTCTTGTATGTTTAAATACAAAAACTTAAGTTTATATACACTACTGTTCAGAATATTTTGTTGTTGAATGGAGTAAAAACAGTAATATTGTTAGTAATAATTATTACATTTCTATTTTAATATACTTCAAAACATAATGTACTGTATTGCTTTGATGCAAACTGAATTTTCAGCACCCATTACTTCATTATTCAGTGTCACATGATCTATTAGAAATCATTGTAATATGCTGATTTGGTGCTCAAGAAACATTTATTGTTAATATATATATAAGACATTAAGATATTTAAGCAACTTTTACAAAAATGCCTTACTATGTTAAACTAATTAAATTGATGCCTTTATGCAATTGTAATTACATTTTCAACACTGATTCTGCCGGTTGCACATCTCATTAACCACCCACGTCATAGAAAAATGAATTCAATGCAATCCCAGAAAAGATAAGCAGCTTACCAATATAGTAAATTGAGCCATTGTTACAGCCCAGCAAGAGGAAGGAGCCAGCAGTGTCACAGCTCGTGATGGGCACCACATCCTGCACCTGTACAAGTGATGCATTGCAAATTAAGTCATCAAATCTACCCCCAGTACTAAGTTTGAATGTAGTATAAAATAGGGCTGTGCAATATGGACAAAATAATCATATTGCGATTTTTTTAACTAATATTGCGATTGCGATTTTATTTGCGATTTTGGCAACTGTTTTTGCTTTTTCAAACAAGCTTCATACATGCATTCTAAATGTATTCAGTGCATAAGAAGTGCATAACAAAACATTTCACAATGAATGAAATAACATTTACTGACAATGTGCGCATGCATCATATCTGTGCACATATGATAGGTAATTGCGTCTGTAATTTCTTTGTGCCGTTTCTGAATAAAAATCTAAATAAATTAATAGATAAAATTGCAGCCTTATGCGATTTAGAAATTGCATACGCTTAAATTGCAATTTGTTTTTGCGTTTGCAATCAATTGCACAGCCCTAGTATAAAATTGTAATTGCTTTACCTGCCAGTGCTGGGTGACAGCGTTCCACACGCCTACCTTTCCCGTGTGACTGGTGGCAACCAACTGACTCCCAATGAAGAACAGAGAGTCGACTGGTACTCCAAGACTGAACACACCTTCACAAAGAAAATATTATCATATGTATGCACTTATGCGATTTCAAGTTTTCCTTTCTCTTTGGAGTGTTACAAGCTGTTGGTGCATAGATAAGATCACTAAAGTTACAAAGACTAAAGTTTCAAAACCAATATAATATTCAAAACCGATATTCTTTATAAAAGTTATGACTTGTCTTAACAATAAAATGGCTCATTTAAAAACGCCCCCACTTTTCTACGTTAATGTGTGGGTTTATTTTCATAACGCTGCCCAAATATTTACACAAAGAAAGAAGACAGTACTATTATTTTCGCTGTAGTGTTGCTGCGGATGCCATGTTCTGCAAACGCTGTATTTCATTGTGAAAGTGAAACTACAAAAGAGGACACAACTAGACATCAGCGGTTGAGTAGTATTTACAACACTGTTCCAGAACAGTCCAAGCCAAATATTAGATTGTGTTCAGTGCATTCACAGAGGACTGATTCCTGAACCTGGGAGCAGGCTAAGCTGGCTGGGCACAGAGACTATAAAGTGGAGCAGTTCTACCTCTGCAAGGACAGTCTGGACTCAGTTTGTTCTTATTAAAAGAACTTGCTACTTACTATTTAAACGTGAGTTTTAAGCAATATAGAGTAGTGCTTGAAAAAATAATATATGGTAAAATAATGTTTTTTTTTTTGTCATATGACACCTTTAAATCGTGCCAAAAATGTCTTTTTTTTTACCTATTTCATTGCCGCTTCCTCCATCCTGGATACTCCACAATATAATGCTGCTCTCTGATGAGGCTGCCACCATCTTGTCTTTATCTCCATGTGGGCCGCCTACAACTTTTGCATTGAGGGCCACCCGCTCAATGGCCCAGTCCAGGTAAGGGCTGGAAAACACTTGCTGCCAGCCGGATGATTCCTTTATCCTAAAGAACAATCCTAGTCTGGTGAGTATCACCCTTATTATTTTAAATTTCAAAGTCATGTGGTCTATAGCTTTACCTGTAACATATGACAAAATGTGCATAAGCTGCTACAATCCAGTTATGATGGCCAGCGACAATCAGCACCTTCCTAGGGTCCACTGGTGATCCTATTGTAATAAAAAAAAGCAATACCTCAGTATGTTGACGGTAGACATTGGCTTCTGTATTGTGGGAAAAAAATACTAAGAATGGTTATGGTCAACTGGGTTTGTAACAACTTGAGGATGAGTAAACAGATTTTCAATGACTTTCAAATATTTTTTTTGATGAACTATCCCTTTAAAATCTAAACTAACAGACACTTGCTGTCTGTTTGGTTAAAAAACATGATTTATCAAAGAAAGTAATTAGCATAAAAACATTCAGTTCAGTGGACCCTGTAATATCTGTAACAGAATTTTAATGAATGTATTACTAAAAAACAAGTAATTGTGTTTTAAGTTTATGCAAAAACACAAAAAACATAATAATAATAATAATAATATGATAATGCAACAAGCTCATTTTGTGTTGTTTTTTACTTTTGAAAAGGCTCAGTAAAATTTGCCCTGTGATATAAATGCACCAAAATGCAATAAAATAGTTAAAAGGAAGGCCTGTCCATTAACTTGTTTTCCCCATTTCTCTTTCATCATTCTTCTCACATGACTTCGCTGAGCACAGAGGATATAAAAGGCCTTTTAATATGACCTCACCCTGCCTACTGCACCAGTGCTTGTAAGGGGAATACTTTGTCTTCATGGCACCCCCACCCCTCTCCCCTTCGCATGCCCATACCAGAACGGAGCACATGCTGTTCTCCAGTCTGCATTGAGCCAGGCCTGTTCTAATGTCCTCTGTACTCTTTACTGCTGCATCTAATACAGAATTCAAAATCCGCATCACATTTCCGAAACTATTACATAACATGGTTTATTAACGCTGTTAATACAAATATATTCATATTGAGTTTTTAATTTTTTTAATAATCTTCTTTGCATAAAAACATATAAATATATATTTTCCCCCACAGCATCTTTTAACAACTTAATTTCAGTTAATTTTACTCACCCAGTCTTTGAGGTCCCTCTGCCCCAGAGGGCCCAGGAAGAGAAGACTGAGGGCAAGAACGAGGGAAGCCCCCCTCTGCACCACCGGGACCTGAGCGCTCCTCTGGACCTGAAACAGCTGCACCCTGCCCTCCGGCACTGCTCCGTGCTGGGAGAGCTGAAGTACAAAAATACCAGCCTCATCCTGATGTATTATATTTGGCACAGAGGATGAAACTGTGACTTCAACAGATCTACTCTCAGCCTACCTGGTGGAGGGAGGTAGCCATGAAACAACACACTTCCACATGACGATCGCTCCAGTTCTTCACAAAGCAGTAAGCGTCGGACTAACCATATCAGTGACAAATAGAAATGTAAGGTAAGAAGTACTCATGCATAAATTAGGTACTACACCTAATTCAGACACATGTCTTTTTCTATTACATACCTAAGGGAGTAATACCATAGAACTCGGCTTCATGTCGCAGGATACTTATGTTAACCCCCCTATCAGAGAAAGCATGAATATTACACACATGAAACTATATATTTTTGGGATAACAAATAGGCATATGTTATGTCTCACCTTAAGTCCAATTCTTTAGTTCGAAGAAAGTTTAAAATAGGTGCAAATGCTGTTGGGTCTCTGTCAATAAATATCTAAAAACAAAGAAAAAAATCCCTTTCAGTGCTGGATACATTTCTGATTTATTTGCTACTGGAAAACTTTTCTAATTGTTATTTTTAACAAAGAACCCACAAAACACAGTTATTCAGTATTCATTAAGGTTGTTTTTTTTTCTGGAATTCATTTATAAAACTTAATTATGTAAAACATTTTTGTGACTTCTACTCACAGCTCCAGTTTCATCCCGTAGTGTTGATATTCTTCCACTGAGTAAGCTAGGCACAAAAATATAGACAGAACAATGGTTACAGGTTTATGAATTATGCATACAAAGAGTATTATTCTGAAACATCTATAAAGCCTTTATGTTATGACAAGTCACGTTTTCCAGACTGATGTATGTAGCATGCTGCAACTTTTATAAGCAAAGAAAAGGAGCAGAAAAAACAACATGCTATGGTGCTGCTCCAGACAATCTTACCTTGAGAAGAAAGAGTCAGGAATCCATGTCAGAGTCTGCCTTGATGTGCTAAATCTGAAAATACGTAGATAAGATTTAAGATACAATCACTTCTCATTTGTCTTTCACTTTTTGAGCTAGAATGATCTAGTTTTAAGTAACTGTTCATTAAGAAGAGTTCATATAGTGCACAGTTTTATTATAGTACCTTAAGTAACTATGATATGTTGGGGGAAATTGTTACTTCTAGGATATTTCTATTGTTTATACATGTATAAATAGTAGTAGTTTAGTGGCTTTTTGAATGCTATGATGACATCTTGTAGTCAAACATGTGGAAGCTGGGGGTGAAACAAGGAACTGAATACATTTAGTCCCATTAACACGATAATAGTTGTGGTTAGGTTATAGTTTAGCGGTCACACGTGTGTGTCGTTACATATTAACGCTGATATCTTCACAACAAAGTCAAAATCCGCTGCACGTTGACGTAGCCTTTGATCTCAAACACAACTGTTTTGACTTCGAGTTCGCGTAAAAAACTCATGACGTAAGCATACCTCGTTCCTCCGACATTCAGCTGGATGATGTCACCCATTCCAGATGTTGAGCTGTTCCCAATTCCAGCCATCCTCTAATTCCGTACAGTTATACACGCGATTTGATTATCCAGCTCGAGCATCGATCAAGCTCAAGTCCTCAAGATTCTCTTTAATCTTCCTCACGACCCAGCGAGCCCATAAATTATCCGTCACGAGGACGTACGAAAAGGATATGTTCGTACACAGTGTTCTCCATATTCAGAACTCTGATAAACAACTCATAACACGGCCTGCCACTATCACGGCCTGTTTCTGTAGCCTATGGGACTTGGGATCGCTACGTTCAGTGTTGTGGACGCCATAGAGCGATGCTAGAACGTTGTGGAATCATCAGAGCGTCAGCCAATCGAATAGCGTCATTCCTGAGATAGGACGCAGACCCCGCCCAGTGTTTTGGGAGTGTGTCTTGAGGAGAAAGCAGGACTACTCACATGTACGGTCTTAAAGGTGTACCCTGTTATTTATGTTTACAAATTAAAAAGCACTTAAAACATAATTATAAAAATACATTTACAATAGTATGAGATGAAGGTGCTACAGGGGTTCTCTCTTGATAACAAATTGTATGTGTTACTAATAATAAAAAGGCGCTACGGGGATCTAGATAACCAGCTATTATGTATTATAATTACCATAGTAATAACTTAGTGATTTAAGTGTGTGCTCAAGGCGAGCTGAGGTGACTTACTCCATGTAAAATAAAACTTTTTATTTCAACTTGCTGTAATTGTCATTGACTGTATAACTTATGTTGGCTATACTATGCAGCACAAAGCTACTATGTATTACCAATACTGCAAAAATGCATGTGTACTGCGAAACTACTATGCAACTACTGAAAGCTGCTTTTATTGACTTTAGTAGTAAGTAAAATAATAGACAGAAACTCGAGCACAAGTATTGACTGAAACATTTATTGCAGAAAATGGTGTTATTCAGGATTAAGGCATACGTCTTTCCTCTTTTTCTTCAGAATTTCTCATCCTGTTGTAGTAACACTGCAGTGGAACACAGGTGATTTTCTATCTGACCTTGTTCGAACAAGCAGACAAAAACACAAGGTGGGAATAATAAAAGAAAACTATTCCTTTATTTCACAGGTTTCACTAAACCCTGAATGGCATTTATTAATTCCTCAACCAAATATCATTATGATTTTACTACTTCCTCAGTTCTATATCCGTACTGTATCTCTATCACAGTTTTAGCCTCTTGGGTATTTGATTGGCTTATGAAGTCATAAGAATAAACAACATCGCAGAAACTTTAAAGCCTGCTAAAGTTTCATTAAGAGGTTGGACATCTCAGTCAGGTTATAAAAGGTGATGTGAAAGGTGAAGAGCATGTATATGGTACAAGTGACTTATCGGGGTTAATGCAAATTAGATTCTGGCCAAGAATTGCCATAAAATTCAAATTTGGAAGTATCTTGATTTATTTTAATACACTAGTTCACACAAATAACCATGCAAATTTTTTTCTGGGTAGCAAGCTGGAGCATAAATATTATATTAGGAACAAATACTCAGAATGGAATGCTTTACACTTTCGTGAACACAATTTAAAAAATAAAAATAATTTTGTAGTAAACAAAACTTGTTAATGTACAAATTAAATATTATGCTCATATTAAAAGCAAAACTTTTATACTGAATACTTACACAAATGTAACAAAAACTTAATGCAAAAGACTTGACGTGGTTAAGCCACTGGAGTCTGGCCATATCCAAAATATTACCTTACTGCATATAACAAGAATAGGAAATGTCAAGTGCATTAAGTGTCACTAAGCCACAGTAATATTCTTCAGTTTAAATATAATATAAATGTGTGTTGGTAAGATGCACTCATTTGAAATTAGCATAGTCCGAGTAGATGTCAACAAAATCTTGCACAACTCTGTAGCAGAAGTCATATTGTTCCTGGAAAGACAAATGAAATTACATTATATCATAATTCACACAGTCAAAAGCCAAAACATCTACTCATTCTCTATTATTTTATTATTATTATTATTATTA
>JAUMHR010000072.1:10846906-10883776 GCA_032361145.1 Enteromius fasciolatus | reverse complement strand
TAAAAATTCTTAAATGTCCTAAATTAGCAAAGGTCTAGTCCTGGCTTAATCTAATCCCTATCCGGGAAACCAGCCCATACTGTTTAACCAGTGATGCTGTAATCCAGCAGCAAATAATAAGCATTTCATATAGTAACATTATATATTTGTATTATTTTGTATTTGTATTTTTGCACTTATTTATATATTCATTTATTTATTTATTATGTAAATCTGAGATGAAAAAATACAACATTTTAAAAGAATGCTAAAGCTCTGACCATTGATGGGCAAGGAGAAGAAGCATCCCACCCATAAAATGTTTAGCAACAACCCTGGTCATAATATACTGTGTAAAACTGGGTCAGTCACTTTTGGTCATCTCAGGGCCCCGACCAGATCACATGAATGCAAATTAAATCGAGAACATTGTCAATCAAAACCAAGTGACAGTTACTCTGGCTCTAACAGCACTAAAAAAACAACATTATTTTTTACATGTACCATTATTGTGAATTATGACAGTGTCTAGCCATACGCTTACATTAAGGTTAATTTAGTATATCTGGTTACAATCAATCTTATCGACTTTTACTCATTTCTGGATGGCCATAAATTTTCATTCAGCAAATAGAATACATGCATATCATCAAACCTTTATTTGAGACATGCAACCATTCTTTTTTTATTCCCATGAGCCGACTGTATTGTACTTTACAGTCAACACAGAGACTTCCGGAAGCTGCTTGAGTCAATGGCCTTCATGACAAATTCTCATGAAAAAATCATGCAGACAACAATGAAACAGTCCCCCGAAAGACTAAACAACATACTGAAACACTACAAGGAACAAGCAGCATCTCAAGCAGTAAAACCTGATCTGACTGTCAATACACGCTGTGACCTTGAGAAATGCATGTTGCTGCGCTCTGCAGATCTTTCATATGGAAATTGAATGCATATTGCTGGTGCTTAATAGTTTGAATAAGGAACAGTGTGAGAGAGCAACACTGATGAATTAAGACAGGAGGAAGTGCCTGTACCATTCATAATAATCCAGCCTCTGCTTTTTATTGTTAGCATTACTGTATGTATGTATGACAAACATTTTTCCCATTCATTCGCAGAGGAAAACAAAACACACTTTCTGTCTCTAAGAGATGCAATAAGCTCCTCATCATCCACTAACTAGAACCTTTAAATACAAAACAGGAAGAGCCCAATAGACTTCCTGTGTTAAGGGGAGGGGGGCTAGATCTATACCCAGGATGTTGCCTCCCTTTAACTGCTTTGATCCATTAAGACTTTTTTGCTTTTCAAGACAATCCAAATAACATTAGTGTTAATTAATTTTCCAAAACTTGGTGTCAAATCAAAGTGTTCGTTTTTATTCATGACATTAATAAATCCTTCTGACCAAAAATGAGTGTGGATGAGTAATGTAGTCTCTTCAAACACAGGAAACAGATTGGATGGAGGTGTTAGCTGTACACAGAGAGATGCTGACCAGCACACAGAAGGCTGATTCTGCACTATAACTGACCTCTATGCAAGAACGTGACTACCAGCGTTTATTTTCGAGATGCGTTTAATGCAGAACAAATGCAAATGCTGATGCATAGTAAAAAAGCCTCTTCCATAAGCTACGAGAGCTTCCACTTCTGTTAATTTTGCATGTGCATTACCAGTCTATGACTTATAGTCTATAAATTATCTATCTAAAATTTACTTAACCTTCACAAATGTGGTTTACCACATCGGTAATGGATAATTCCTGAACCGATATAGACCGAAAATCCATAACACTGGCTGAATCTCTAGAAGAAAAATTATTTGTAACAACTTCACATTACTCGCATGCAATCGAATGTCCTATAATAAGATTAAATCGATGAGAGACCTGAAACATAATCACATTAGTGGAAAAGGTCAGAGGCATTTGTTTCTTGTGAAATATCTGCTACCTGAGTTCACATTATGGAACAAGTACAGATAATGAATCAGATTCCCGTAAGTCTTTTAAATCTGCCATTTCATTTATACTGACCTCTTGGCCTTGTCAGCTACGAGGGTCTTAAAACCGAAGTGTTTACCAACATCTTAAGCTTTCAGATTAGAGTGCTGCGCACAAGTAATTATGAAATTAATCTCCATTTAAGCGCATGTCGCTTTAATCCTGCTGGCTGTGCTTTCTCTCTTTCTCTCTACCAGAAACAAGGTCACATCACACCATTGTTATACATATTACATAAACGTCAGGAAAATGCATCTGTGATATATGCTAATATTATTAAAATCCATTTTACTAGACATTTATTCATTGCTATAATAGGATTCAACGCACAGTGTGCTTTCTATGGAATGCTTTTGAGACTTAAAACAGCTTTGCTTTAATCTCTGAGAGATAAAAAGGCTCAAAGCAAGAGAGGGATAGAAAGATTTATGACTTAAGATGTTTGCAAAAATGGTTATCAATGAATAATCTGGACTTTGGAAAACTATTATTGCAGTGGATGTGCGGTTTAATATAGCCTGTAGATCACAGTCATTCTCAGCTGGTGGGTAGTGACCAGAAAAATGAATTGCTGGTCTGTTTGATAGGGTCTTGAGTGCAAAATTAATTTAATAAAAGGCTATTTTGTTAAAACTATTGCCATTGTTTAAATGTTTTTAGGTATTTTTTCCAGCTGTTTTTTTGTTTTTGTTAATTTAGTAGTATTAATATATTTATATTAATATATTTTATGTTTAATAATGAAGACATTTTTTTTACTTTAGTATGTTTAGTGCAGTGGGATACAGCATGATAAAAGTAAATCTGAAACCTGGACCAAAATACAAAATTGCAATATAAAAAGTCAAAGTTATATACTATTTCGACTTGACCTTAGCCCATAATAATTATTTTTGTATCAATGGAATCTGGTTGATTCTGTTCAAATAATATTTTGGACTTTAATATAATCTGTTAATTTACATGTTTTCATATCTAAACATCTTTCAAAGTGGCTAAAGTATTTGTGGCAAGAATGGAGATGAATATACGAGTGGCATCACTCTCTGCCTCACCCTCAGGGCAAAATCTATCGGCCTCTTTTTCCAAACGTCACATCCACACAAACAGACTCATGAGAACTGCCTTATGCAACTTTTTATGTTCCAATAATAAATGCAGAAACTCAAGCGATGAAAGGGTCAGTCAACTCTTTTCATCTATATGTCATTAGTGTAAACACAGGATGTTGATCCAATAATGCAATAACACTATTCTCCCTCCTTGTTTAACACTTAAAGGTGCAGGAACATAAAATAATTACATTTAAAATTAAACATAGAACTAGTTTTCAGTACTCAAATGTTTTATGTTGTTCTTCAAAATATTGTTTTCTTTTTTAGTTTTATAATGTGTAGCCTAAACAGCATGTAAAGATATCAACATCTTGCTGTGTTACTTTGAGATCTTTTTTTTTTAATTGTATATTTTAGTCATGTGGTCCGAGAATTTGCAGAAACCTCCTTTCGACATTTTAATGTACAGTAAAAAAAAAACGTGTACCCTACTATACAGATACCATTTAAGGGTTAAAATCAGTGTACGAGCTACAGCATGTTTGAACACCAGGCGTGTGCAATATTTTCGGGCAACATAGGTGCTGTACGAGACAACTGAAAAATATTGCTGCACGCAAAATGCTGTCTAGACAGGCAGCTCAGTAGATGTTGAAACACACCCCACTGACTCGTGTTCCTTCTAAACACGTATTGCAATTATTAAACCTACAGTAATTGCGTGAAGCGTAAACACTGAGACAAAAACGTAAAAGGGATAACTAAATATCGTGTTTAAACGTTAATTTGAGTAAACGACAAAATGGGCGATGCTAAGAGAATGAATTATTTCGAACTCATCATCACGAACGTGACTGAGACCGTTGTAAAACATATTTCCTTTTGCCGGAGGAAAACTACGCAAAGGATAAATGCACTCTTTTTTTTGCAAAGTAATAATTGCAGTATTACCAGTGTGATGTCCCGGTCGCTGTAAAGTGTCGGTAAAATCCAATGCTGATGGTTGTTGAGGATGCTGTGCAGTAGTGTCAGTGGTCCCTCCTCTAGTCCACGAGCGCCGGTCCGTGTGATGATGATGATGCGCCGTCGGTGCGTCACTCTCATTTATGGTGGAAAATTTTCCCCAGTCGGTTATTCGGTCATCTACAAGTACAGGTACTCTAGATAGGCTATTGAATACTGGATATAATGGGATTATTTAAGGTGTTGGCCAGACAGGAAAATATCTGGTTTGAAAAACGTTAATAATAATTGGGAAAAAACGAAAATGATTACATTTTATATTTGTAAAAAAAAAATATTATTTTTAAACTATATTATTTAAATCATATACAATTTAGATTATATCTCTATGAGGAACGACAACTTGACTTATAATAACTAATTATCTGCAGTTGGACATACCTCTAGTGTCCAGAGCCATACATGACAGCAGTTTCAGGCCAGCAATCATTTTCAGAAGTTAGGTTATATTTTAGTATTTGAAGTTCTTCTGAACCACAGCACCATCGGCCAGCAATCTCTGATTTATTAACTAATCCAGATCTCAGCCAACTATTTTCTTTTTCTGAATGACCAAACTCAATTTAGCTAAACAATGCCGTTTATTTTCTTTTGATTGACACCAAAGTAAAAGGCCAGAGGTGTCAGGAGGAGAGGAATAAATGATTGTTAAATAGATGTGAGTGTGTGGCATTATCCAGTGTCCATGAAATCAATAATTAGGATATATCGATAATAATATTGTTATAATATAAAAGTTTACTTACATTTTATTAGGCATAAATTAACAACATTATGTTCTAGTTAGTAGATGATTGAGTTGTGACTAAATACCAATTGGACAAAATATTGATTCGTCTTCCTGTTGTTTTGACCAGCAGGCTCAGTTAACGGATGCAGTGTTCTGTGCAGTATCATAATGCTGATCTAACAGTCCATCTAAAATATTTTTAGTGAAGAATAATTTGGGGAAAGACTACCATCAATCAAAGACTACCATTATTTCATTTCTGTGAATATGAAACAACACATGAGAATATTTCAAGTAGGACAATATGAAAAGATTAATGTAAATAAAATCCTTATTTTTAAATGACAAGCAGCAGACACAAACTCAGTCAATCCAAACATCATGCATAGATAACACGTTATTTCTGAATGCCACAAAAAAAACTTTGTATAAACCTCAAGAATTCTACATTTGTTTAAGTTTACATTTTTAGTACTATGAGAGAAAAGGATTTTAAACCACGTAACTTTCACTTCCGCTGCTGTAGGTGTCGCTGGCGTTACTTTTCCATTTCAATCCAAAACAGAACGAAGAAAAACACGAGCTTGTCAACAAGAGCTAACGTTATCTGTCAAAGCTGCAAAAATGTTGACAGATCGCCCTCATCTAAACTATCAAAACGTTTACGTTTCATAATCAATGTGAACTTTTCCCGGTGGTAAGTTTTGTGGAAACTAAAAAGCTCAGGTGGTTCACCGCGTAGTGTTCGCTAACTAGAAAACATACACATCTCTGACAGCGAATTGTAAACGACTGTTCTTTTGTTATTGTCTTTTGATATTTATTCAGAGTGCTTAGGCCACAAATACATTACTTGGATGTGCACTGTCCTGCATTAATACGACGTGTTTAATACGACGAGACCGTTGTAATGTTAATGTTATCAGTTGGCGAAGATGCTCTCTTATGTTGTGTATATGTACACGCCTTATATTTGAGGCGTGGTAAATGTTTAAAAAAATAGGCTTTGGGTGTGTTCACTATTTAGTTCACTAGACTATGCAGATGTTTGGATGTAAAAGATACTTTAAGTGTCAGTGCGGAGTGGACGTGTTGTGTTGTGAAACATCAATGACTAACGTTAGCTGTATCTGTGTGACTGTCCGCGTGATTAAGTTGAGCAATGAAAGATTCAAGCTTTATAGTAACTTCCACATTATGATCATAAACATTTCCTTTTATAGTCTTGCATTTGGAAATGGACTTTTGAAATCGCTTTTTTTTTTTTTATCATCATCAGTGGGAGCACAGATCCGTAGGGTGACCATGGCCACCCATCCAGCACCTCTGCCCTTGAGAGAGTTCTGCCCTCTCTACTACCTTCTCAATGCCATCCCTGCTAAAGTCCAGAAAGGTTTCCGTTCTGTCTTGGTCTACTTGACTGCACTGGACAGCAACAATGATTATATAGCCATTGGCAGCAGCATCGGCATGCTGTACCTTTACTGCAGGAGAGTAAGCCAAATGAACAAATACAATTTAGAGGTAAGTCTGCTTGTGCTTCCTCTCTCTTATGCAGCACTCACTGTTGATCTCTTCTGCTTAGGTAGTGTTTTATGCAATATTTCTTGTATCTTCTGATTTTAAAGGGCAAATGTGAGGCCATTACTGCAGTGAAATTGCTGAGTTGTTTCGATGATCTTGTGGCTGTCGGGACGGCATCAGGCCGGGTTGCTTTCTTTCAGCTTGTGTCACCATTGCCTGGTAGAAATAAACAGGTACAAAATTATCTCTTATTACAGTTTTCAAGTAGCAGGGGTTTCATTATATAAGTGATTAGGTTTAATTTAACTCTATTATTCGCAATTGCAAAAAAAACGCATTTTAAGCACATGCAATTTCTAAATCGCATAAGGCTGCAATTTTATCTATTAATTTATTTAGATATTTATTCCGAATTTTTTATTCAGAAACGGCACAAAGAAATTACCGACGCAATTACCTATCATATGTGCACAGATATGATGCATGCGCAGTAAATCAGTAAATGTTATTTAATTCATTGTGAAATGTTTTGTTATGCACTTCTTATGAACTGAATACATTTAGAATTGTATGAAACTTGTTTGAAAAAGCAAAAACGGTTGCCAAAATCGCAAATAAAATCGCAATCGCAATATTAGTTAAAAAAATCGCAATATGATTATTTTGTCCATATTTCACAGCCCTATTAGGCAATATAAAAATCCTGACCAGAACGCATCCTGGGAAAATGACACGTATGGTCATCCTATTTGTTTATGATCAAAGTAGCCATTTTTGTGTCCCTACAAGAAAAAAACATAAAGACACATTTTTCTAACTGATGATCTGCTTATTAATGAATAAATTGCATTAGTCAATGGACCATGGTGTCACATTTTTTTGTTGTCCTTTACAGCTGAGAAGGTTTGATGTTGTGGGCTTACACAAAAGCACCATTACTGCATTAGCATGGAGTGCTAATGGCATGAAGCTCTTCTCTGGTGATGATAAAGGGAAGGTGGTCTATTCTGCTGTGGACTTGGACCAAGTAAGACTTTTATAAGGAGTCACTTGAGTGTATTTCAGATATTTGCAGTTACGGAGAATTGAAATGTTTCTGTCTGTCTGCAATTGGATTTTGTTTTACGGTTTCATGCATTGGTCTTTCAGGGAGTGTGTAATCCAGTGGTCCTGTTTGAAGAGCCTTCAGCAATAGTTCAGTTGGAATATAGTCAGAAAGTACTTTTGGTTTCTTCCCATCAGCGCTCGATGCTCTTCTACACGCAAGAGCAGTCGCATCATCAGCTGGGCACTAAACCACGTAAAAGGTACAAAACCCTCAGTCCATCTTTGCCTAAACGTATTGTCAGGGAGTGTATGCGGTATTCTTATTATCTGGCTTTCTTTCTACAGCAGTGGCAAGTTTGGTGCCTGCTTCCAACCAGCTCTGTGCAAGCAGAGCGATCTGGTGGTGTATGCAGCCAGGCCAGGGTTGCGTCTGTGGAGGACGGATGTGCGAGGACGTGTCGGGGAGACCCATGTCCTAAAGCCACTTTTTAATCAGGATATACCTCAGTTTGAGCTGTTTCCTCGTTCAGGCCCCAACGGGGGCTACAGACCTTCAGAAAGACAGTTGGGAATGGTCAGCTGCTTCCTGAAGGAGGGCTGGGTCCTCAGCTGGAATGAATATAGTGTTTATGTTGTGGACTGTACCAATCAAGTACGAATGCACACATTGAATCTTAATTATATTAGTAATTGAAATGTTGCCAATGCAAACTTAACTTGTGCCGTTTTTCCTACTTATTTCGTTTGCTAATTAAGGTCATCATTGGAGGATTGGAAAGCAGTGGAGATATTGTGTCTGTGTCATGCACTGAGAATGAAATCTTCATTCTGAAAGGAGATCGGGACATTTTGCGGATCTCAAATTGCCCTGAGGGATTGGTTTCCAACTGTGAGTGTGAGTTGCAGTACTGATGCCGTATTGGCAGTTTCAGTCATGCACTTTGCTCCATCAGCAGTACTCCGATATTAAGGGATAGGAAAAAGCCTCTTTTGCCCTTGGCAGTTTAAAAATTGCTGTGTTTTTACTAAATCATCATTTATAATATTCCTTTTTACACATTTGTATTTTAAACTGTCATTTGAAAATACAGAAATTATTCAAATATGCTGGTGCATATGAAACATTTCTTACTATTATCTGAAAATAAAGCATTTACCTCAATGAAATAGAAATCTTGTGTAAAATAATAAATCTCTCTTTTGGTCAATTTAAAAGGCTAGTTCACTCAAAAATTCAAAATCTGTCATCATTTACTCACTCAAACATTGTTCCTTACTTTTAATTTCTTTCTTCTGATTTCATCAAGAAGATGTTTTTGAAGAAATGGGGAAACCAATTAGTTGCTGGTCCCCATTGACTTGCATAAAATATTTTTGGGGGCTAAAGTGTCCATTTAATTACAAAGGTATAAAAAAAGTTTCAACTGCTAGCCCCAAAAATGTCACACTATAAATGTTTTGCTTTAAATTTGCTGTGAGAAGATTTCCTATGAAAATATTCCTTCTGTGAAGATGCTTTTGGCAAGTGTTTTTTTATTTTTTTTCTCTCAGTATTGGACCACTCCTACCGTTTTACATCTCCTCTTTCCACACCCACTATTTTGCTGCCTCCAAATGGCGCTGTTGAAACCGCTCAGCCAATCAGGACCATGCCCATTATTACAGAACAGGAGACCCAATCCAGTCCTAACTCAGAGGAGGTGCATGATGGGGTTGAGGAGTCAGAGGAGGTGCAGGAGGAGCAGCATCCTGAGGAATTCAGCCATGTGGTAGAGGCTCTGGAGGTGGAAGAGGACTTGGAGCAGCAGCGGGCCAGTTTGGGTACAATGGAGTCCCGCAGCCGCAGCAGCTCAATCACTTCATGGGAGAGCACGCAGGGCATGTTTACCACCACGGAGGCCTCAGAGCTCTCCTCCAGCCGATACAGCACCATCACCCAAGAAGACTTTCAGCAGGAGCTAGTGGTCAAGGCCATCAAGCTGAAGAAGAAAGGCAAAAGAAGACGGCAGGGTAAGAGGATCAGTATCACAGTGTACATTTGATTAGATTCCATGCACTGATGTTCTCCATACATTCTTGCAGATAGTGGGAACCATGTCAATGATCGCAGCAGCTGGTCAGAGAGTGTTTTCAGCCAGGACGGTGCAAGCAGTGACGTTCTAAATACGCCAATGAGCGAGCCTCCTTCAGACCATACCAGCCTCCTGTGCAGCAGCCTTGACCTGCACAGCGCCGACTCACCGGACCAGGACAGTTCTGTCTGTGGAGAATCCCACAATTCCTATGCCTTTCCCATTCTGAGCCCATCAGAACCCTTACAGAGCAAAGAGCCTCATCAGGATCCACTTAACCAAACAGCAGAGACCCTACCGCCTTGCCCTACACCACTGTCTCTACAAGACATGGAGTGTCAGGTGTACAGTGAAAACGTGTTTGCAGAAAACGAGCAAATTGCTGCTACGCCTGACGTGGACATGCTGCTGGAATGTACCTTCTCATACATGCAGGAAGCTGATGAGCAGGACATGCTGAAGGAATATGTAAAGGAGAACAAAGACTCCCTGGAGAATTCAGAGGAACATTTTAATCAGAGTTTACATGGAGACTTTAATTTGGATTTATCTTATGATCCCATTAGGCCACTAGGTTACTCTCCAGAACCTGAGCCAACGCCATCTAGTGACGAGGAGGACATCTATGCGCATGGAGTGGCATCTAGTGCTAGTCTGGGGGACGGACTGAATGCCCTGAGCTTGCAGAGCTCATCTGCTAAGCAGAATGAGGACGAAGAGATGCAGCTCCTCAAAGCTGACCAGGTTAGAGAGCTAACCAACTAATAGATAAGAGATCTGTAGTATATATATATGTAAAAGGTTCCAGTCGTGGCCTGGTTGCGGTCCCAGGTCCAGCAGGGATTGTAGGTGGGGGGAAGTGAATAACATGCGATCTCTCCACCTTCAATACCACGACGAGCAAGGCACCATTCCCCCAACTGCTCCCCTATGTTCCCCCACGCAGAGCACAAATTCCTAGCATGGGGAACCTTACCTGGCCACATGTCTCACCCTTTCCTTTCATTAAATACACTACCTTACAGAAATGCATTTTATCAAAATTATGGTAATTATTTGAAATATTCTTGCAATTTAAAGGTTTTCTATTTTAAAATATAGATTTTTTTAAAAATTATTTCTGTAATGGCAAAGCTGATTTGTGACCCTGGACCACATAGCCAATCATTAGAGATTTATACATCATCTGAAATTGAAATGTTTTCCATTGATATATGGTTTGTTAGTATAGGACAGCATATGTCTGAGATACAATTATTTGTAATCTTTGTATCTAAAATCTGAAAAAATATTGAGGAAAATCACCTTGTCTAAGTTGTCCAAATGAAGTCCTTAACAGAGCATATCACTATTCAAAAATTCAGTTTTAATGTATTTGTGGTAGGCAATTGATATCTTCAAATATCTAATCAAATATCTTTATGGAACATGATCTTTACTTAACATCCTAATGATTTTTGGCATAAAAGAAAAATCAATAATTTTTGACCCATAAAATGTATTTTTGGCTATTGCAACAAATATTTTGTAATGTTGTAGATAACCTATTGTCATATAGCTACTGTAAAAGTATGAACAGCAGTATAATGTTCTTAAACATATTTGTGAGAATCACCATATTGAATTATATTTATATTCTCTGTTTTAATCTCTTTCTCTTTTTTTATTTTCTTTGCTTGAAGTTGGCTGAAAGTTGGATGGGCTACAGTGGGCCTGGTTGTGGCATCCTCAGTCTAGTAGTGACGGACAGGTATATCTGGTGTCTGGACTTTAAAGGAGGCCTCTTCTGTAGTGGCCTTCCTAACGGTAGCTTGAGCTGGCAGAAGTTTGAGGAAAATGTCCATCAGGTGGCGCTGTCCCCAACAGGTAAGGGGCATAGATTTGTTTTGTCATTAAAGTGCCCCTATTATGCTATTTTAAATGTTGCTAATATTGCTTTATGGGTTTCTTAAAACAGGTTTACATGTATGCAAGGTCAAAAAACACTTAAGTTTTCTCCAAAAATAGATTTAATTTTACCCCATTTCTAAACGACTCATGCTTTCTTAGGTTCATTGCTGTGGAAGGTGGAGCAGAAGACCATGACTGCATACGCTTGTGGGAAAGTCACCATCAAGGGGAAGAGACACTGGTACAAAGCCCTGGACGACACTGCATTTGTGGCACTTGGTGATGACACCGCCTGGATTATTCGGACTAATGGAGACTTGTACATACAGACAGGTGTGGGAGAACAACACACCATACTGATCTCACCAATAAATAGCTTATTGCTTGTTTAGCTGAGATAGTAGAAAGTGTTTTAATTTCCCACTGCACATATCCACACAGTTCACTGAGAGAGATGTTAATTTGCTATTAGACCACTAGAGAGTGCTGTATGTACTGAACATATCTCTTTTTTAAGTTAACAGGACAGTTCACCCAAAAATTAGAATTTGATCATTAATTACTCCTTGATTTTGTTCCAGACAATTTGATTTGGATTCTCTAATGTAACACAAATGGAGAAGTGCAATACAATTAGTTCCCTTGTAGGCTGCAGACATTCATGAATCCCAGTTGATCCAAAAACACCATAAAACTATCATAAAGGGGTTCATATGACTACAAAAAATTTTGTACAACCGCAGTTTCTCCAATTGTGTTGCAAAAAAAGAAAGACAATACTGTACATGGGTGTGTGACCAAATTATAAAACTTAAGTTTTCCTCTAAAATAAATAGTCATATCACGTGTGTTATTGTTTTTACAGTTGGTGTTTTGCTTTAAAGGAATGTAATTTTGGGCTGGGCTCTGCTTTTGTATTATGTAATAATGAAGAGCATAATCAACTTCTGCCGGCCTTGGCCATTACCGTAAAGCTCTTTTAAAGCCTTATCATCCCTTCATGACCCCTACCAGTCCAGTAAAAGTCATTACTACATTATTAGTCATAATACAAAAAAGTTCACTAGTAGCAGTTTGTGGTTTCATTGGGAATGCTAAGCCTGAAAATATGCATAAATCAACTGGAGTGCTGTTGCTCTATGTGTGTCTTCAGGGCTGAGTGTGGACAGGCCATGTGCGCGGTCAGTGAAGGTGGACTGTCCGTGCCCCATGGCGCTGATAGCAGCACGGGGCAGTGTGGTGTGGGCACTGAGCGAGCAGAGGGGTGTGTTTTACAGAGAGGGTCTCAGCAGCTACTGTGCAGAGGGGGAGCAGTGGAAGTATGACACCGTCAGGTTTGTTTGTCAGCATGGTTTTTCAGCATAGTGAATAAATAAAATACAAGTTCTGGACTGGTTTTACGTTGGACATCAAGTTGCCACAAAATGCAGTGTCAGGGTTGTGTCCACCTTATTTTGCAAATAAGTAAGGATATATCATGTTAAAAACTGAAGTACATGTATAGTATTTATGTTTTCAATAGATTACTTATGTTTAAATATGTCACACCAGTTTGATTTATGGCCTGCTGATCCTAACATGTGTTACTTAATGTATTTCAAAGCATGTTGTTGGTGTATATTGTGCATGTTTTTAATACATGAGATATGCGTTAATGTGTCTGTAGTGAGAGCCAAGGTCTGGAACCCATCTGTATTGCTCTTGGTGAGAATAACACCGTCTGGGCATTGGATACCAGTGGCAACTTATGGTTCAGAACAGGGGTCACGGCTAAAACCCCCCAGGGGGAAGATGACCACTGGTGGCAGGTACGTATATGTGACATACACATGCCCAGATACGATCTTCTAAAGTTGGTCAGATGTTCTGCAGTGCGTTTTTAACACCCTTACTGTCGATGAATCGCACATTTTGTGTAAAAATGCTAATTATTCCTAAAGCTTGTTGTTGCTTCCTAGTAGAAATGTTTCACATTTTCCAAAACAATGACTATCGGGGGGGTTTTTTTGTCTTTATTACTTTTTTTGTTTAGGTGAGCATCACAGACTATGTGGTGTTTGATCAGGGCAGTCTTTTCCAGACTCTGATCCAGGCCACACAGAGTGTTGCCACAGCCACCAGAGCTCCGGTCGAGCGGGTTGCTGAACGTCTGCGCGTGGCCTTCCTTTCCCAGCACTCCCAGTGCCAGCCTAGCCTCATCAGTGTCAACACCAGTGGTGTGTGGATTGCTTCTGGACGCAACGAGTTTCACGTTGCCAAAGGCAGCCTCATCGGTATGATGCACTGAGCATGGGAAACATGGTGGCTTAGCACTGAAATATGCTCTTCTGTTGACTGAGGATCTTGTTTCAAAATGCCATTATAGTGATGCTTATGTTAATGCAGGGACATTTTGGAAAAATATTGTACCCAGAGGAACAGCTTCTGCCACAAAATGGGCCTTTGTGTTCTCCTCTGCTGTTCCAGCTAAAGAGGGTATGCAGAAATCCTGTCTTTCACTTCATTTTCACTCCTGCCATGCAGAAAGCAATTAAATATTATTATACACTATTAAAATCTCGCTAATGTCTCCACAGGGAGTTTCCTATGGTTAGGTCAGAGCAGGAAAGACCTGTTCTGTATCTGGGATCAAGACCTCCAGATGCGACCCTTCACCATACAGTTTCCCCCAGACGTAGAGATGGTGCAGCTCTCTGCCTGTCGTGATGCTTTGTGGGGTTTAGACCACTACGGTCGTGTCCACATCCGCACTTTATCAGCCAGTTGCTCCACAGGAATGCACTGGACATTACTGGACCTCAGCCAGCTTGGTGAGAGATTTTTCTTTCCATTGACAATAGATTTATCAGTGGATCACATGCTGGCTAAATTTAAACTCTTGTAATGCGAGAAGTGAGAACACCAAATCCAAGAACACCAAAACAATTTATTTGCAGGAAAATAATTTGCATTTGTGGCATTGTTTTCATGAACATTACATGTTTTTGTCATTAATAATTGAATAGTATAAGCATGTTTGGTGTGCTGTCTGGAGAGCGGGCCGGGAGCTCAGCGGATTTTAACCCCTAGGTGGTGAGGGTTGGACAGAGCTCGGCGTCCGGCCCGATCCCCAAATGCAGAGACTGTCTCAGTACTCAGATCGACGATAATCACTAGAAATTAGGTGTCCCCAACTAAGCAAGCCCGAAGTGATGGCAACAAGGTACCAATACGAGGGAATGGAGAAACCAGGCTCGGTTGGGGCCAGTTCTCCTCTGTCGGAACGCCTGCCACTTAATTTCCAGTTTGATTTAAGCACATGTCACATTGTGCAAAGGACTTATGGTGTGTTTGGGTGCATTTGGTTCTGGTGATCTGTCCGCGAAGCTCGTCTAGGTGATCTGGTCCCCGATGAAGATCATGTCTTTGTGCCGGGATGCCATCTGATCTGGGTATGGACGGAATAAGAGGTATATAACAGATAACAGATTAATAGTAGTGTAGATGGTCTAGGTCTACAGGCGGCGAAAGGGGTGGCGGAGGGATGCAAAGAACGAGATGCCAGGGGAGTTTGCTCTATTTAAAGTGGAATCTCTTCGCTCTGATAGGATGATAGGATAATAGTCTGATTGGGGAACGAGGCGTCTGCCGTGGTTAATCATTCGTACGTGTTACTTGCAAAATTTGTTTATAAACACCATTTATTATTATTAATTTACAATTTAAATCATAGATTATTGTTGTTTTTTCCATTGCAGAAATAAAAAAATTTCTTTATATTACAGTGCAAAAGTTTGTTGTAGGTAAAATGTTGCTTACCAGGGCTACATTTATTTGTGCTAAAAGTAGTTTTTTTTTTTTAATAATCTGAACTGTGCGTTTCAATCAATCTCAATCAAACTGCATTTGGATTATTTTAATTAGGTAAAAAAATAAGTAAAAAATACAGATAACGCAATAAAATGCAATAAAAGCATAACATATTTGATCTGTTTATTTGCAAATTAACTTTTAATATGTAAAGAATAAATAAATATAAGCAAATCTTCTATAAATACTGCATATCTTAAATTCAGCTCTGTCATTGCCAGAATATTTATTTATTTAATTTTCAGCAGCCATTACTCTAATCTTCAGTGATTTATTATCTTATTATTTCACATTATTATAATTATACACTAGTTGCAAAGCTTAATATTTTTACAGAAATTGTGATGCATTTCAGTGCTGATCAGTACAAAGTTCAAAATAACAGCATGTATTTGATTTATTCTTATTATTATTCATATAAAATTAAATAAAATAGCAAAGTATACAAAATATAAAAATATTTTACTGTTACTTTTGATCAATTAAATTCTTGCTGGTGAGGAGGTAAGGAGGTAATAGTAAGGAGAATTTGTGTGGGGTGATGTGTTTCCGTGAAAGTGAAGCAACAGTGCAAAAAGACATTTTTATTGATTTATTTGTTTGTTTGTTTATGTACTTGCTTACGTTGGGGTGAAATTTTGTCCTGGACATATTTTCAACATGTTATATAAGATTTTAAAAAAATTTACTAGAGATGTTTATTAATATTTTTTTTTTGCTTGTTTGCGTTCACTCACGTATGCATTAGATAACACTTCCTTATGATGATGTGTCTGACACATGATTTAAATGATTTGCTCAAATGTCGCTGCTCCTCAAGGTCTCGAGTTCCGAATACACAGGTCATGTGTGACAGAATGACGCATGTTGGGCATACCTCGTTGAGGACCCTCTCCTGTTTCTCCTAGTTCAGATTACCATGTCTCCTGGCTGTCCACATGGTCTGCCACTGACCTACTTCTGTCATATTCACACATAACCAGCCCACTCCCACTTCCACAGAAGCAATACTCCTACTAAACACACATAGCTTTCACTTTCATGTCTTAATTTCCATTTCTTGGAATCTCAAGCTTCCTGCAGGTTAAATGGCAAGCCATGGATTTATGTATCAAAACTGCCTGTTGCTAGGGCTGCTGTTTATATTTTTAATTCAAGCAGGTGGTTCTTGCATAACACATGTTTTGCAATAAAGCCGCTAAGCTAACTATCAAAGGTCATGAGAAGAAGAGATCAGTCCTTCAGTATTGAATTTTGCAGTGATTAGGCTTTAGGAATGCATTAAACACACATTCAATCAGTGAATTTGGTAACAAGACACAAGTTCACAATCTCCCAAATGTAATCAATGCAGCTTTCCGCTGAAATTACAATGCAGGCTGATCTAATCTGATTACATCAGACATATTTTAATTACACAGCTTGCACTTCAGTGCTGTCAATGGAAGGTGTTTGTTTATTGAGCACAAAGTGTGTGTGTGTGTGTTTGTGTCTGTGTGGTTACGTGTGTTTGTGATGTGACAGGATGGAGACACAAATAGGCAAAGCCATGTGATGGAACAGCTGTAGCCCTGTCCGTCTCGGGTTGTTTTCACATGAGTGGCAATCTGAAAGATGAGTCTTAGGCTAGTCCTGGATCTATGGGCATTTTTAGATCGGGTAGAGACGGGCACATGATGTTTTCAGTGTTTTTAGACTCAGGCCTGTGGACCATGTCTCAGAGAGGGTTATTGGAGTTTGTCACGTTTAATGAAGCATCTTGAAATACTAGTTCTTTAGTCTAAATGAGTCTCATGAACCTTGTTTTGTTTTATGACTCCTCAATGAGTTGTCACGTTTCAGGGAAAACTCTTAAAATGCTGCTGCAGGAAAAACTAATGGCTTAGAAAAAGGCTATTCAATGAACTGAAACGTCAGCTTTGCATTATCTTATGTTGGTAATGAATCAGCACAGTATGAAAAGAGCTCTTGCGGCCAAAGGCCACGGGTGTGACAACATCTAAGTAATCTATTGTTTTTATTCATTGTGTTCATCAAGCCCTCACGTTTTTCTTTTGCATTCGTTTGGTAGATAGGTGTGTGCTATCTTACTCAGCGAAAGAATGTGAAACGGCACAAAAGTAGATTTTCAGTTTTACTTTAGGTGATCAGTTACGTTTAAACCACTATTTCTTTCATACAACAAAATGATTAGGTGGCATCTGCAACAAAATGTAAATAAAAAATGATTATTATAAAAAGAAATCTTTTTTTCTAACCACTTTGTTAGATGTTTGTTTGAAAACAAGAAAGAGTCCAAATACTTTTTTTTAATCTTAATTTTTATCTTTAGATAATCTGGGTCTGTTAGATTTTTAAATAGTCCTTATAAGATTTTTTTAATGTGTTATGATCGAGAAGGCGCATTTATTTGATCAACAATACAGTAAAAATTTTAATATTGTGAAATATTATTACAATTTTAATTAAACGTTGTATATTTTAACTAGGGGTGGGCATAGATTTATTTTTTTTAATCTAAATTAATTTTGAAATTAGTCTAGATTATAATGGCTCATTTGAATTCTGCCAAAGGCATTCAGAATACGTGTGCTACGTGAATAATGACTAATAAAGCCCTATTCGGACGGGACTAGTTTTACAGGGGGTGTTTAGAGAATGTTTTGTTTCACAGATGTACTTGGTGATTTTAATCCCATCCAAATCTGCCATGTCGGATATATTGCATAGTGTAGACCCAACTTTGTGAATAGATTAACTGCAATATTTTTTTTTATCGCACGATAAGACTCTCGCGTTAACGGCCCACCACTAATTTTAACATATTTAAAATTTTAATTTATTCCTGTGGTGGCAAAAGCTGAATTTGTAACAGTGTCACGTGACTTTTTTTTGTTTTTTTGTAAAAACAATTATTTATTTCAGTACAGCATTTATTTTAAATGTATTTATTTTTACTTTTGATCAGTTTAATGCTTGCTGAATAAAAGTTAAGGATATATATAAATAATCAGTAAATAATCTTACTGACCAAACTTTTGATAGTGTAAATATTAAATAGTGTGTTTTCATCATATGTATTGTTCAGTAGATATGTAATCCTACTGCAAAACGAATAATGTCATGGAAAGTGTGGCAAACGATATGAGGTGTAAAAGGAGAGAATCTGTGCTAGTGTATCACATGTTATGTTAAGATTTGTTATCTAACAGAGCCCTTATGACGTATAAATGTCATTTCAAGGTTTCCCTATCATATCGTAGTGTACAGACAAGACCTCTGTACAGTTCTAGCCTCCCCCCACAGTTCTACTGCTCAATAAAGAGTCTGGAAAAATGTCCCTGGATGTCCCTGACATATACGTTAGTGAAATGGTGCGAGATGTCATGTATGGTGTACACCCTGCACAAGGTCACAGTCCATTTTGTCAATCACCCTCAGCTGCATTGTGATGGCTGAATATTTCTAGTCACAGTGAGGCATTTAAGGAATTTTGATACATTAAAAGTATATTAAAAACATTTTTTAATCTTTTGTGTGTAATTTAACTCATGTAGTTAACACACGAATGAGCGATGGTTTATTGATAAAAGTGTTTTCCTTTAGCTTTACATTAATGGAATATTTATTCTATTCTCTTATGTGCCGATCATGTTTCACTGGAATATCATAGTAACACTGGAAATGTTTCTTTTGCTCTCTCTGTTCCTCCCTCACAGGACACGTGAAGTTTCTCAGTTTGACTTGTGGCAGTCAGAATGTTTGGGCGTGTGATAGTAATGGAATGGTGTATTTTCGGGTTGGAACTCAACCTTTGAACCCCAGCATGATGCTCCCTGCTTGGATCTGCATCGAACCTCCCGAACAGGTAAACACGCTTGACATGACTGTACAGTACTTCCTGCTAAATCCTAACTGTAATGCAGTTTCAGCTCATATACAAGCTTACATCCAGTTAAATGCCTAAAAATTGTTTAAATGTACGGGGTCAGTAAGGTTTATTTTAAGGAAATTAATACTTTAATGAATTACATGGATCAAAACTTTTGTTTAAAGTAACAGTTTTTTGGATGAACTGTTTCCAGCATGACCAGTGAGGGATAATTTGGCCCTTGGAATACACCAATGCCCTTGATCATTTCGCCCACCTTATGCACTTTTTTTTATTTTCATGTGTTCTTTGAGCAGCCTGCTGGCCTTCATCTGGTGAAAATTCAGACGAGTCCTAATGACCGCATGCTGTGGGCGCTGGACAACCGAGGCTATGTGCATGTGCGTGTCGGCATCACTGAGGAGATGCCCGTTGGAACTGCTTGGGAGCACATTCCTGGTAAACCATAAAAAACATAATCTCATCTGCTATTATCGTCGTACTATTATTCTTCAATTCATTTTCATAGGTGTTTAATTCAAGCAGGAACTTGTTTGACTGATCGTTGGTTATGTTCCGAATCGTAGGATTACAGGCAATTCAACTAGTTCTAAGTATGAGGACCGCTTGGGTCCGTCTTTATAACGGTGAAGTGGCTCGTCGATACGGCATTACAGAGAAGAACCCAGCTGGAGACTACTGGAAGAAGATCCCAGGACTGGTCAACTGGCTTGCAGGTGAGTATTTAAAATCGGCTAATGAGCATCTACACACGTAAATGATAAAAATTTACCAGGTAGCTGTCTTTTGCAGTGACCCCGATGGATGAACTGTGGGCAGTTGCTCCTACCGGTGCTCTCAACCAGCGCCTTACCAAGACTCTGCAGAACTATAGGAGCAAAAACTATGGTAACGCGGGTTCTCTAAGTGGAGAGGAGCTGGAGGAAGAGTGGGAGGTGATTTAGATGCCACTAATTGTGTCAAAGCATCCCAGAATCACTGTTCTGTGAAGTTTCTTTCTAGGCACTTTACTCGTTTCTTCTTAAAGTAGTTCACCTAAAAAAGGAAAACTCATCATTTACCCATCCTTATGTATGTGACCGCTCTATTGAAACCTTGTTTTTTATGCACCTTGTGACCTTAAATTGTTTACTCATTCAGTTTTTATCCAGCACGTTATTTATTATTTTATAAGTTTTAATATCCACATACACTGTTAGACTAATTATTTTTTAAACTTTTGTTGATTTAAGAAGGAGGTTCCGTTTATGCATTATCATTAAAAAGTTTGGGGAGAGTAAGATTTACTTTTATATTATTTCTAAACATGTTAATAGATTAGAGCAAAGATGCATTGAACTGATCAAAAGTGACAGTAAAAACATTTATAATGCTACAAAAGATTCCAAATATGTATTTCTCTTTTATCTTTTACCATCTCTATTATAGTTTCCTCAAAATTATTAAGCAGCGCATCTGTTTTCAACATTAATCATAAAAATAAAAGTTTATTGAGCAGAAAATCAGAATATTAGCATCATTGCTGAAGGATCATGTGACACTGAAAAGGCTGGAGGAATGGCTGCTAAAACATTCCACTTTGCCATCACAGGAATAAGTAAAAAAATATAATATTATATATATAATTTCAAAATTGTAATATTATTTCAGAATTTTACTGTGTTTTTGATCAAATAAATGCTGACTTCCATTCAATAAATAAATAAAATCATACCAACCTTAAACTTTTGAATGCTAGTGTATACTGCATATACCCAAATGCACTTTGCTCATGAAATATGGAAATGGTTAATGTTATCTGTTTATAGCTATGGTCTACTGCTTTAGAGGGTAGATTATGTAAATATCGTTTATTTGACCAGACACGTTTTATTATCATAGGTACAGGAAATATATGCTAAAATATAGTTCAAACTAACAGACACAAGGGCATTTGGAAAGGCAGGGTGTTTTTTTTTTTATTATCTGATTGTTATATGAAAGGGAACTAGGCATATGTTGGCTGTAGTTGAAGAAGGGATTCAGCTTTATCTGTAAATACACTTGTACCTTGTTAAAAACATGACAGGAGTAAAATCATGGTAGCATTTGGCACATATCTGTGAGTCGTAAAGAGAGCATGGTCTCAGACTTTGCTTTGTCTACACTTTAGTGAAGTTTTGGAATTGAATGTGAGGTATTTTAAAAGGACGATTTGACTCGTAACTCTTAACAGAAACTATTTGAACTTACTACTTGGTTGATAGAATCTATCATAGTCTGTTATGTAAAAAAATACTGTATATTAAATGCTGGACGAGCATTCTTCATATATGTCCATATAAAGAACACATCTTGATGAGTAATCTATCATAGATAACTAAATATAAATTCAGTGCTAGGCCCTATGTTTCATTTTCTCTCCTCTCTCTTTAGTGTCTGACTGTAAGGTGTTTGTAAATCTTCCTTTTTGAGATTTTGACACTTCGTTAATGCATCATATGCAGATAGATTTAAAAGACCATGCATTGCTGCAAGTTGTTTTAGTTACATGTGCCATTGTTTTGGCCTGTTCTGCCCCACTAGTTTCAGTTGTGCAATTAGACCATATTGTAAGTCAGATTTAAGTGATAAATGTGGTACACTGGACATGTAATGCTAAGCCAGTGTGGTTTAAGTGGTGATGCAGATAAATGTGAACTCGCATATAAAACTATGCCGTCTTTGCTCCATGCTTAGTCATGACAAACTTACAAATAAAATGTTTACAGAAAGTGCCTCTGCATTTTGTGGTTTATTTGTATTAATTGTTATATTACAGGTGATGACACCAACTACAAATTTTCAGATGCACTTTAACTTACACTACTGTTCAAATAGTACTTTTAAAGTGACAGTAAGGTAATTTATGTTATTAAAGTTTTCTGTTTTAAATCAATGTTATTCTTTCATTTGAGAATACAGAAAAATGCATCATAGTATCAGTGCTCACAAAAATATCAGAAAGAAGTTACTTCACAATTTTTAATACTATTTCAGAATATTACTGTCTTACTGTACCTTAAATCAAATTGTTGCAGCCCACGGGAGACTTCTTTTAAAACTATTGAAAAATCTAAAATTTGGACAGTAGTGTATTTGTGATCTTCTGCTCCGATACATAATGTTTTGCTTGAAATCAATATATAAAGGCATTTTTAAACTACATGAATATTAATTTGCAGTTTGCAACTACTTTTTTTTTAATGAATTAAACCAACTAGTTTTAAAAAAAAAAGTTCCCAGGATACGTAGTAACCCCTTTGTGTCTTTATAATGATCTCTTTTTCAAAAGATGAAGCTCAAATGTGATGGTTTTGATCATTTAATCTTTCTTACTGCAAATATTTTAGTGTTATTAATTAGTTCATCCTAGACTTAAGAAAATCATATTTAAGATAAGCACTGCCTATATGTCCAGACATTTCACTGAATCTGAAAAATTAAGCTCCAAAGCATCAAATGCAAAAAATATATATATTTTAATACTTTTACAGTGACTTTCACAATGCACATAATCAAGCTATTCACATATTTACAGAGTTTCCACGTGCACTCAAACCTGAATATTTCAAGAACGAATTGAGTCAAACAATGCACTTTATTAGCTTTCCAGTTGCGCACGTTAAGCTTGATCCAGTCTGAAGTCCAGGGGCTTCAGAAAGTCCGGCAGTGAGTCCAGCTGGTCTGTGGGAATGGACTGGCTGAGCTTCTGCATGGCCTGAACGAACAGCGAAGGAGGTGATGATCCGGAAAGCCACTGGAAGGCCTGCTCTCCTATGAGCGCCCTCCAAACATCGCCACTGTCCTGCAACTGTCTCTTCATCCGGAAGGGAAATGTGGGCATGAATAAAATGAGGTAACCGAGGCAGATGCGCTTCGTCCGCATGTCAAAGTCACTCTGGAAGATCTGGCTGAGTAAGCAGTCCAGGGGGGTGTTCCCTGTCATGTCTGTTGCGTAAGGACACGCGCCATGACCCAGCAACAGTACCAAGCACTCGGGACGCACCAGATCACAAGCAAGATGCAGCGCGGTTTTGCTGCCGTCGGTGTGGACGCATCCGTGACGGTTCAGGTAGCTCCGTCTCTCGCAGTCTGTGAGGTCTTTAATGGTGGCCATGATCATTTTCAGGATGTTGATGCGGTTGTAGCGGACGGCTATGGCCAGGTGCGGTGTGGTGGACGCCTGGCAGCAGCAGAAGCTTCTGCTGGGCATCTCCAGAGCGCGTGTGGAGAACCTGTTGAGTAAATAACGCGCGTACTGCTGGTGATCATGTACCAGCGCGTACAGAAACGCCTCTGATGGGGAGTACGCGCACGCCTGTCCGTCATCTTCCCAGTGAAACACCTCCATTGTCCGCATGTCCTCCAGGACCCACACCGGCAACAAGTCCCGCACAGCCTGATAAAATGCAAATGAGGATTTTTGGCATTGTTTCGGGGATTTATAATCCGCGCGGCTCTCGTACATCCCCAGATCCAAAGGCATCGTGAGTTCCCCTGTTATAACAAACGTGTTTTTTTTGTGAGGGGGGGCTGTTTGGATTTAAAATGTCGATTTAACGGCTTTTACGTGGATATTCAGTGCAGCCAGAGCAGATACTGAACCATTTGTGAGAATATAAATACGTAACCCAAAAGTCCAGGCGGAATAATAAACGGAAAAACAAGGCGGAAATCTCGTACGATAATGTCTAAAACCGCTCGCCCGCCTTCAAACCCCGCTACAAACTCAGCTGAGAGTTTATATATGATGGGCAGCCCATGTTGGTTTGCGCCTATCGCTGCGCTCTTTGCCATTGGACGCTGGCGCACGTCACCAGGGTACAAAGTGCCTCCAACTTCTCCTTATTAGTGTAGAACGCATGTGTGCGTATGTTTGGGCGCTATCGAGTGACCCTCGCGCATTCAGTACATTCAGCGCGAGTCGTGTTACATAATAGTTCACAGACCTAGCCACGCGCTCGTTGCACGGGGCGATATACCCGATCTGTATTATGTAGTCTGTAAACGTTTATTATTATGGCTGAACGATTAAGCATGATTCTTTAAGGTTATAATGGTATATATGCATAATTAATTGTTTATTTATTTATTGGAGTTAAGACACAGTAAAGGGTAAAGTATGTCTAAGTAAAAATGAATAAGATTGGTCGAAAATCAGATTGAACTGCAGTAGTCTTGCAGTTTTCATGAAAAGAGGCGTGAAAGAAATGTGCTGAGGAACACGTTTGCCATCTAGCGGATACGTATGATTGTAGAAAAAAAAGTTCATCATTTAATAATTTCTTTTTATTTATATTGAAGCATCGCTACATTTTCATGATCATGATGATCCTTAAAAACAATATCTGCAAATCCTACACACTTAAATCTGTTTAAAATATCAGTTTAGCTCCAATCAGGTGAATCATATTTATAATCATATAGCCTATCATATTATGTAATTACAGCCTGTGTAGCAATACGGTTTATTATGGCAGTGTGATAAACGGTCTCACGCAAAACTGCATTGACATATTATTGCAAACATTGTAGTGTTTGCATTTGACAGGTGTTTAGATTGAATTTATTTAATATGTTTTACACTACACTGCTGTGTTTATGCTGTTCATCCCACTAGTGTTCCGAATCTCAGAGGGATCTCACCACATTTGCAATAAAAATTATTATAAATTTGTTTTGAGACACTACCAGTGTTGGGGAAAGATATTAAAAAAAAATGGTTTGCAATGTTGTGTTACTCCCTAAAAAGTAACTATTTTCATTACCTTTATGAAAAGTAATGTTACATGCTTTGTAATGTTTTGCATTACTTTTTCTCACCCTGGGCTGGGCTTGCTAACCAAAAATAAATCGATAATAAAATTCTTATTACACACTTGTGATGTTTAAGTAATCATTTTAGGTTGAATTGGACCATCAAAGGGTAGCAGTGAGAATTATGAAACATAAAGTATATTTGTATTTAAGAATTTTGAACAGATTATTGCGATTTTGTAGAAAATTCTGTGTTTGCACAGTTTTTTATTGCATTTAGTCTCATCGTGGAAATGAGAGATCTAAACGTAACTAAATCTAAAGTAACTTGTGTTTCTTATTTGAATAAGTAATTCAGATATTTCGTTATAAATTTTTAAAGCATTCTGTTCCTTTACTAGTTAAAAAACTTACAAAGTTACTTGTAAAAAAAAAAAAAAGTAATCTGATTCCCTCCCCCCCAGCACTGCATGCCACCATATACACAAAGAAACACAGTGTAGACTTGGCATGACAAGAAAATAATAGCTTTGTATAACTCTCTGGACATATGTACCTCAAATCACACGAGACTGGAATGAGACAGAACCTATACGAGCATTGCATTAAATAACGTTTATTCCTTCCAAATAGGCTACTAATCTAATAACTAATATTTTAAATATAATGAAACCCAATACTGATCATAAAATATCAATTTATTATTAAATATTCATTAGACATTAAAACGTTTTTATTTATTAGTGACTATTCAAATATTTACCAGACTCCAATTTTACTATCAATATACACTAGTCTGAAGAGACACTAGTTTAAGTCAGTGGTGCATTCCAGTTGTTACTAGTATGATTGTAGTATTTTAAGATTTCTTTATTGATTAATATATATAGAAAGACAAGAATGTGTTACAAGTGAAAATCTGAGGGTACAAAATACATACAGTAGTTGTCCAAATTAAATTTCTTAGCAATGCATATCACTAATGAAAATTAAGTTTTGATGTATTTACATTTTCTAAAACTCTTTATGGAGCATGATATTTATTTAGAGTCCAAATGTTATTTTAGCATAAAAGAAAAAGCAATAATTTTGACCCATACAATGTATTGTTGGCTGTTGCTACAAAATATACCCTATGTGCGCTACTTATGACTTGTTTTGTGCTCCAGGGTTACAAATAGCCTATGTATTAGTATGTAATAACAAGACATTAACATACTAGTCAATGGACAAAAATGCAAGGCTGTAACCATATCTTGAAAAATTATAGAAAGTTAATTATAGGTTTTTTCCCTTTTAGGTCTGTTTTTTTGTTTGTTTACTGTTATTTTTTGAACACACCTGACACTTGAGGAATTCATTTCCAAGTAATTATAATTATTATTTTTTTGAATAATATGTTTGTTTTATTACATGACACTGTGCTAACCACCAGTGACCTCATATTAATTAAGCGCAAGCCACACGTGTTCTAGTTTAATTCTGTGGATAACTCTTCCACGTTTTATAAAGCAGTGTGGTGGGTAATGATAGTGTGCTGCAAAACAGCACCAAGAATATCAAATATGTAGGGTATCTTTCACTGTTTACTATAGAGATGCATTGATGGTTTTCACTAAACTAGTCCATAAGTACGAAGTGCCGGCTGATGCAACGGCTTATGCTCGTCTAGACTCGTTTTTCGTGCACATGGATGTTTTCTAGACACACGCTGCTTCTGTGGAAATAATTAGCTTGTTCTTTGTGTGCAGAAGAAGTTTGAATTTCTGCCTTGAAGAGGAACTGACGTTAGCTAAAGCAGGTCAATCAGAGAGAGGGAGAGAGAGAGAGAGAGAGAGAGAGAGAGAGAGAGAGAGAGCTAACGCTAGAGCAGCCGCACTGTCTGCTAGCACTGCAGCCGTATGTGCTTTTATCTGCCTCCAAAGCTAAAGTTCACTTATTAACGCGACTGGCGGAAATATTATGCATTCGACGGACAAATTCGAGTGTTCGTAACTCTATATTGCCAGTTGTGGGAGTTTGCATCAGTGCAGGACGGTGTTATTTGTTTCAGATCAGAGCAGTTGAGCTGAGTTAGCTTTAGCTGTAGCGAGCAGCCAGCGAGCCCAAGTTCCTTCAAGCTCCTTTGCGTTTCGCTGTCAAGATGCCTGCGATGTTGGAGAAGGGCACCACCGAGATATCGGGTAAAAGAAGGGGCAGAAACTCTGTGAATAATCCGACCAAAAGTTTTACTTCAAATGGGAACAGCAACAATTCATGGGAGGAAGGAAGTTCGGGTTCCTCAAGTGATGACGAGCATGGTAAGTCATGGTGGTAGCCTCGGTCGCTCTTCACAAGTTCACACACTTCTGATGAATGTAATCAGTTCATTTTATTTGTTCTTTTGTCACTCACAAGGTGCAGGCGGGATGCGAGTTGGACCACAGTATCAGGCAGTTGTTCCGGATTATGATCCTGGTTTGTGGCTTTTGAGTGTTGGAAGGTTCATTGACAACACAGGGTGGATGGCGTAATAGCCTCAAACACTGTCCGGAATAGTTCGTCCGTTTAGTGCACTTCATGTTCAGCAAGAATAATACTGCATTTTTATTTCATTTTTTTATTTCGCAGGTCACTTACATTGAAAGCGGTATGTTGTAATTATGAAGAAGTTCAATCAAAAACAAAATATGAAATAGAAAAAAAACTTTAAATGGTTGACTATTGTTTTAAACTTGAGGGGATGAAAACGAGCACCTGATGTGTCAATCATTTACTGTATACTGTATTTATGTTAAGAGAATTGCATTCATCTGGCATTTAAAAAAAAGAAATATCTTATTGTTACTGAAACATCAAAATATTTGGTTTCTTTGATTTATTACAAGCCGTGTAGGGAAAGGTTAAAAAAAATGCTATTAGTAGTAACATTGATTTTATTTGTAATCAAAATGGATGTATTCTTGTTTAATCCATTAATGTCTCTCTCTCACTCTTCATCAGAGGTAGCAAAGGCAAGCCAAGAGAGAGATAATCTGGGAATGCTGGTGTGGTTTCCAAATCCAAGTATACCAGAGGCCAAATGTGAGTCATTTATGAGTATGTTAGTTGGCTGTATATATAAGAAAACTGTTTTTAATGTAAATAGTGGCACTTCATGTTACACAGTGGTATTGTTCAGACACTTCTGTTGTGTTATTCACAAAATTATGATCCACTTGAGCATATAAGAATAGCCAGAAATGGCATTACTAGACAACAGTTGAGTCTAGTGTTTGTCCAGCCAATGGAGGACAAGAGACTTCTTCTGGTACGGCCAATGAAACCGATTGTTCATAATGAAACACTGGCTTCTCGTTACTGTATAATACTTCCTGTTTTTAGAAATGGTATGTCAGATGAGCATCAATTCTACAATTTGCATGGAAATGAGTAGTTTGATCGAGACGAGAGCAGTGGATTTATTTATTTACTGTATATGCTGCTGCCACACAGATCTAATATAAACATGTAATTTCCTTCCCAGCTGTTTACCTTCACAGACATAACCAGTCATGATTTTAGCAAACTTGTGTATTTGACATTTCAAGCGTAATAAGACATGAATTGGAACATAAAGACATTAATTTATTACCACTTTCTGTACATGTGCTTGAGATGTGTGATATCAGAGGTTTAAACTAATACGGTTTAAAATGCATGATTTCAGAGCCATAGATATAATAATTAAAAGCTCATTTGAATTTAAAGAGACATTCACGAAAAAATTGTTTTTTTTTGCTTCCACTCAAAACAAGCAGTTTTTTAAATATATTTTTGAGATACTATAAATGATCCGTGTGGTATTTTGAGCTGAAACTTAACAGACACATTGTAGGGACACTTAAGACTTATATTACACATCGTAAATAATAGGTCTCCTTTAAATCAGGCATGCAATAGCATTAAGAAGGCTATAATATAGGAGGAAATATTTTCTGTATTTGATTTTTGTCATTTAGTGGCAGAAATGTATTATATATATATGTGAAGTTAATGTTTATATTTTAAAGGGTTTTAGTATTAGACATGATTTAATTTTGATGTATATTCTAATCATTGTTCACTTGTTTGTTGCAGTGGATGAATACATTGCAATAGCCAAAGAAAAACATGGGTACAACATGGAGCAGGTAAAATGATTATGTAAAGCTATGCTTATTTGTAGCAGTTAAAATGATGAAAGTTGAAAGTTAATTTTTTTTTTCTAAAGGGAATAAGATATTATTGTAGACATCGTAGGCACAATTAGTGAATTTCATTATTCTTTTGGTGTATTATTTTGTGACTCATAAGATAAGGTAGAATGTTTTATTAATGCATAGGGCTCCAGACTAACTTTTGAGAGCAATGGCACCAGCGCCATTAAGTTTTGCAGATGGGGTGTGTGTGTGTGTGTGTGTGTGTCTGTGTGTGTGTGTGGTAATGCACATTTAATAGTAAAGCACTAAGCTAAGTTGGGAAGCATACAACATACTACATACACGAAAAAGAGTGAAACTTTTACAAAATTTGGTTTAGTGATTTAATATTTTATAATAGTGTTTTTTTTTGTTGTTTTTTTAAAATCAAAATATAAAGCAAAAAAAGTAGAAATGAATGACTAATTAGCCTATAAGTGCTCCTCTGCTGCCATCTGCTGGTTATAATGATATATTTTTTACATTTAACATACTGTAAGTGTTTGTTGTTTAGCACAAGGTATATTATAGTCATTCCTTTAAAAATCTAATTTAAATTTGATAATTTTTAGAGATTTAAAGTGCTGTAAGTAGTGGGTGAAAATAAATTTCAAAGTGCTTGCTTCTCATTAGATCTCGCGACATTCTTATTCATTCTGCAGCGAGTTCAAGTGGTTTTTACTGGATCTCATTGCATTGTGCAGTAACAGTTTTGGGGGATCAACACTGGTTTCACAGTAAACATATTCTGAGCTCTTGCAAGTTTTCTTGCATTAAATGGTCCATACTGCAGTTCTCAAACGAGTAGAGCAGGTTCGTTGCCCTTTTGTTTCCCTTACCACTTGATGTTTCTCATATCCAACAGAAATGGCAACCCAGTGTGACTGTTCACAAAATTTTGCCGCACTGGCAGAAAAAATGGTTGCAAAATATCTGGAGCCCTGCTGCATTAATTAACTGTCTCTTGTAGTTAGATTTTCACAGAGTCAAACATAAGTTATCCTTTAAAGTCTAACAAGTTTTTTTTTGTTTTTTTTTCCCATCGAAGTCTAATGATGTGGCTTTCTGTCTTTAACAGGCATTGGGCATGCTGTTTTGGCACAAACACAACATTGAAAAATCTTTGGCAGATCTCCCCAATTTTACCCCTTTTCCAGATGAGTGGACAGTTGAAGACAAGGTGCTGTTTGAACAGGGATTCAGCTTTCACGGAAAGACATTTCACCGCATCCAGCAGATGGTAAGTGTTGGCTGAAACCAAGATTAAAATAAAACATGCAATTGGGAGAAGCAGCATCTTTGTATTGAAATGACAACCAATCATAAAGAGCCTCATAAATGTAGCTCATTAATGGACAGTCACTGGTGCATGTAAAGACCAAATGGGTTCTGTCAAGTCCTACATTTTTACACTTTGACAACATTACAAACGGATCTGTGTCAGCTTTGATCCTGAATGATGAATTCGTATGGCATGTCAGATTTCCATCGCATTCTTGATTGCAAAAAAAATTGTGTTTTTTTTTTTTTTTTTCCAGCTTCCAGACAAGTCAATTGCAAGCCTGGTTAGATTCTATTACTCGTGGAAGAAAACACGCAGTAAAACGAGTGTGATGGACCGCCATGCGCGCAAACAGAAGAGAGACAGAGAGGAGAGGTCAGCTATGGCATGAAGATATTAATAGGATGTTTGCTGTTTCCTGTGTTGTTAGGTTCTTGCTCAAAGATGAGTTGTGCTGTCATGGAATGCTAGCATGATCTATTTTTAGAATATGTTGTCATTGTTGAAATGGAAATGACATATTTGAAACCTTTATTCCTTTTTTTTTTTTCATGTAGTGATGATGGAGAAGAAAATAGGTGCAACTCTCCAGGGGATGCTGAATGTGAGCCAAATAAGGATGAGAAGAAAGAGGTAATATAAATAGACATTTAACTTTTCTATTGTGCATTACCATAATTAGACGACTCTTTTAAATTGAAATAAAACTAATAAATACAATTCTATTCATATTTTAAGTTATACTTACAATGCCCTTCTTACAGTGTAGTTGTACACTTAAGCACAGAGCAATAGTAAATCACTATATGTACTTACTATATGGTTAGTAATAAGATGAGGGCTTGGTTTAGGATTAGTTGCATGTAATTATGTATTCATTAATAATATAGTAAGTAAATGTAAAATATAACTACAAATAAAATAAAGTGATGCCATATCTTATTATTAATGTAATTTGTTTTTGCTTTTATCTTTTAATTTGTCTTTTTTTCTTTCTTTCTACTTGGATATATAACATTGGCCAGTGATACACTTTACTTATAGTGCATCTATCTCCATAATAAAATATTTGTTCTTTTTTTAAGGGGACAACTGGACCTGAGAAACAAGATGCAAAACCTGCTGTTGTGCAGAAGGTACCATACTAAATATGCATTCCATATATTTCTATTCTATCTACTTGTTTTCTGTTTATTTGTTAAAAAAAGCCTAACACATTCTCTATTCTTTTTTTACTACTTGTATAGTATCTACTTGTTCTCTTTTTAATTATTATAAGAAATATGAATAATGTCACCCTCTAACACAAGCTTTATCTATTCTGCCTCTTAAAAATCCAGTTTTATTATTTTTGTTTATTATAAAAGCCCCTTTCCTCATGTGTTAAACTGACCGGGACTTGCTCTTATACATTGGAGCACTTTTGTTGGTTTGATTGCTTCTTTTGTCCTGATCTGTGAGTGTCTTTCGATAAATGTGCCTGCTAAATTGTTAAATGCATGTTTTTTAATCTGTTGTTTTGTTAATGTGGAAGGCTTGCAGACTGTGCAGTAGTAGTAATTCTACATCAATAAACAATCGTTAACAGATTTAAATATCTCTGTGTCTTCGCTGTTTTGTTTTAAAGCCAGCAAATCTTGCAGAAAAGTCGATGCATGTCAAGAAAGAAGTACAGGGACTTGCTGGTAGAAACCTACACAGAGCAAAGAAGAAGCCTCCTAAAGGAATGCATTTAAATGCTGATGATGTGGCGGCAATGTCCAGCAGCGGCCCGGCTGCAGTTAGTGTTCTGAGACAGCTGGATATGGAGCTCATTGCCATAAAACGACAGGTTAGCGTTTTATTATTTTTAGCAATATCACTTTCATCTAAGTGAGACTATAGCTAGAACTTGATGTAAAGCTGACAGAGCTAGAATTATGTGACAGTCTGAAATTGAAAAGTTTGAAAAATAATCTCTTTTTACAGATTCAGAGCATTAAACAAAACAATAGTGCCCTCAGAGAAAAGCTGGACACAGGCGTGGATGACTTTAGGCCATCTGAGGTAATAATATTCTTTATAACTGCTTTCCACCGTACTTCTTTCATAGAGAGCCGTACCGTTTTTTTTATTCATAGCATTTTTTCACAGAAGGATGTACAGTAAATGTGCCTTGTTTTCCCCAGGCTAATCAGAAATTTAATACCCGCTGGACCACAGAAGAGCAGCTGCTTGCAGTACAAGGTATTTTTGGCCACATTTCACAAACACTCGAATGTTTTGTGGGGTGTTACTGGATAATGATTATTTACATGGCAAGTTTTAAGTAGTGAAATTCTGGACAATTGTCTGTTTCCTCTCTCAGCTATAAGGAAGTACGGCCGGGATTTCCAAGCCATATCTGATGTGATCGGCAACAAGTCTGTGGTTCAAGTGAAAAACTTTTTTGTGAATTACCGCCGTCGCTTCAACCTGGACGAGGTACTGCAGGAGTGGGAAGCTGAGCACGGTGTGGAGGGACGGAAAGGTTTAGATGAAGAGAAGATGGAGGTGTCATCCGAAGAGGGAACCACCCCTGGGCCTTCAGAAAACCAGGCAGAGGTCAGTTTCCCATCAGTACCTTGAGTTAATGGGCTTTTCCACCAGAATGTGGTTTTAGATTCCAGGCAGGGTGGAAATTCTTGTTCTAATTGAAGTATTTTCATACTATTTGTCTATTTATTTTGTGAAAAGTTTTCAGGGAAGACCGAAAAACAAACATTTGAGAATCGATTGATATTTTCTCTTGCATCTGGTTTTGGTTTATTAGTGTCATGCAAGAATAATCATCAAATCATCGTTTTCAGGAACCAACGGCAATGGAAACACAAAACCCCTCAGTTTCCTGAGTTCTCCAAAATCTGTCAGAGGAGCTCAGTTAATATCGCAGCTGTGCGTAAGAGGCATTAAGGCTTCAGTTGCCTCAAGTGAAGCCTCTTCGTAATGGACATTCCTCCCCCCCCATCCCGGTCCCTTCAACTCCCACCCCTCCTACTGGACCTAGGACTCCCACAGGTGCTACCGCATTGGAGCGCAATCTTCACTAAGCTACTCTACGGACCTGGATCATCACTGCCAACAGAAGTAGAGTTCCTGTCTGGTCTCTATCAGTCTGGTGCTCCAACAGTTATATTCTCCACAAATGGTAATTGGTCTGTTATGAAGGGAATAAAACACCCACATACCCATCCCAACGTCATTGGACAGCGAATTGTGACCCCTCAAGGTGTCTGAAGGAGTTTAATGTCACTTGACCATCTCTGTTTCTTAATATATACATAGGACTTTGGCTTGGTCCTAGTCCAACATCCCTTTCCAGTTACTTTTTTGTTACTGTAGCATATTATCTAGTAGTTATATGATTTGCTATTTTCAAATAGTTTGGGGGGGGTTAGTTGATCTCTGGTTGGATTAAGCTATTTATTTGCCTATAAAGTGAATTATACGAACTGAATTATACAGTGAAATGCCAGTGTAGATTAAATTTAAATAATTTTAATACCAATTTTAATATTATTCTTTTAAAAAATGAGATGATTTGCAACTTATATTGTTTAAGTGAGTTGGTTTAGTATTAGGTCGTAATATATACTGTTTAATCATGGACCCTTGTATGTGGTGTATTTGAAATGCATTTTATCTTGAAAGGTCTGTTGACTGTAAGAACAGACACAGCAGAGTGTTATAACGGAATAGGAGGTATTTTTTTGTTCTTGCGCAGATTTTTTAAATCTTTTGAACTGTGTTTTGCATGCATGATGCAGTTTTCCTTCATGCCAAGGTCAAGCTTTTCACCCTCTTAGGTGTGTCTAAACGAATATGGATCGCCATGTGTAGGTAAGAATTTCAAAATATGGCAGCACATCTAAATTTCTGCTACTATTCCATGCTTGTATGTGTTTTTTCACACGTCCTAATTTATAGTTATGGCATATTGTGTTTTTATGTTTAATTTGAAAATGGAATAAGTTATTTAAAATACATGCACACTCACTTGTTTCGACCAACTTTTTTCCTCTAATAACTGTAACGGTACCATACATGTGTGAACTCCTTTTTAACTCATTATGCGTGCAGAGAACATGTACATGGTTGGGGGGAAGTTCTGTGTGCCTGCGTGTGGGTGGGAGCTAATGTGGGTATAGACTGGCCCATATATGTAATCAGTTTATGTCACATTAGTCATAATAAACTTAAGGGATTTGTACTGTCAAATGCATTGAGTGTTATTCAACCTCTGTACAGCATATTTTACTACGTTTAGTCCGTTAAATTTCAGTAACACAACATATTTCCACTATTATCTTTGTTATATACTAGAGTTTTCCTTCAATAAACTTTTAATTACTGCCTATTGATAGTTGTTGTAGTAGTTATGGTTTAGGTATTGAGTTGCGTTAAGGAACTTACAATACAGTCATGCAGAATTAGGAAATAACACGTGTTTTACAAGTATTAATAAACAGCCAATATGCTATATATAAGCACCTAATTAATAGTGAATATTGTTTCCTAATCTAAAGTGCTACCTTTTATATTTGTGATGAGAAGCTTGGAAGACTCGGTGGATGTCAGTAATAAAGGAATTGGTAAAAATGGATGATTTTCACAAAGAAATTGGGTTGTATTTTACCATAGTATAAAAAAAAGTTTTACATGTAGAAAATTAAGATTTCTTTACCTTGTACGATATTGTCACAATTCTGTGCATTTCCATTCCATTGCCATATTGCAAGACAAAATGTGGATTAAAAAAAAAGTGCAATCATTTAATAGTTTAATAATAGTAATAAAAATGTGAATAGTACAGTACACCATTGCTGTTATTTCAGAATCACTGAGATACCAAAATAGTTTATGAATGAGTTTTTATTGTTTTTACCTCTTGTCTCTTGTTTTGCAATTAGGTTAGTAATTTAGTTGTTTGCCGTTTTGTTATATATATGTCACACACATAATAATAATAATAATAATAATGTTAGATTCCGTCAATAAATATCAGCAGATTTGAGCAGTGATGCGTGCCTCTCAAAGTTCATCACCTATTAGAAACACGTGGATTAGAGCAGCTGAAGTGAAAGCGATTCTATCACGGGTTGGCATGAGCTTTGGCTCCCCCCAGCGGATAGAGACCGCAGCTTCTTTCTCTATGGCGTCCTTTTACAACCAGCTTTTTTTCATGACGGGGATTTCCTGAGGAAGTCAGACCAAGGGGGCTTTCCAGTTACTAGACTTCATATCAACAGCACCCTGCCACAGTGGCGGCTTCTCTACCTTTTCGTGTACCTCAACCGAGTCGTTTTTGGAACATTCCGATGTCAAAATGACCCGATTTGATCCTACGGCCGTTGTAGCCTGTTTGAGAAGCGAGGACGGAGCAGTGGCCGCGTAAATTTGGACGTTGTTGTCTCGGTGCGTCTGTCATATGAGTGGACCATCCGTGGCTCCATTCGTGAAATTCTTCAGAGAAACACGGTTGGATCATCGGACGACGTCGTTGACCAACTGATTCATGTAAGTGGATGGCTATTTCATAGATCCACATGTAACATAACGTGTAGCTCATGTTAGTGAAAGGTAAGATCAGGCAAACCCAAAGTCTATGGGTTCACCTAACGTTACAGTAATCAAAGTATGTCTCGCTTTGATCTGAGAGGTTCACCTGCTCTCTTTACTGTCTCTTGGACAGACGGGGATCTTGTGGGTTTTGGTTCTTGAAGTTGTGAAACGCGTAAATCTATCAGTATGTTAACAGGTTAAATCCTGATCAGCTGCTTTACAAATTCACTATAGGTGATTGTGCTGCCATTGCTGCTAGAAGACCTTCTCACCTTGCATGTATGTGTGTGGTGTACTTTCCACTTTTGCTTTTATTATGAGCACAATTGTGATCTTTTAACATTTTAAAGGTCTATAAATTACATGTACGTTTTATGTAGGCTTTGTTGTGTAGATAGAGCGTATGGTCTTTAAACTGAAGCCTGTATAACCTTCATACAGTGTGATCTTTTATGTTTTTCTGCTCTTTATTCTTCTGTGGTCTTGATCCTTGGGGGCAATACCTAACTTGCAAAATTCTTGCATGATTTAGGCCTGTAACGTTACGCTACTGATGGAAAAAACCATGATGGCATGCTGTATTCCACTGTTGGATGCAGTTTATGAGACACAGAATGGGTGTACTTCTGTCTTGCATATCTTATTCCAGTCAGAAAGGATTAGTTTTATCATAGTTAACAAAATGCTTCAGTGCTAATTTAGTTTTAAATGAAGAGATTGAACAGAACTGATTTTTTCACAGCGAATATGATGATAAACCTTTGTTTAGAACCGTATGTTCATGTTTTTCCTTACAAAGGGTGTATTTATTTGTTAAATTTGTAAAATATTATAACAGTTTATATATATATATAAATAAATAAATAAAAATAATAAAAAAATAAAAATTATATATATATATATATATATATATATATAATTTTTATTTTTTTATTAGTTTATTTTCTATGTAATAT
>JAUMHR010000072.1:10823727-10836676 GCA_032361145.1 Enteromius fasciolatus | reverse complement strand
CACTAAATCTGTTTTTGGATAGCAGTAATTTCAGTTGTTTTAGCCCCAAATCAATTAGCTTACAACTGGCATGGCTGAATTGCATGAAACACTGAATAAGACTGCAACCTTTACCCCTCATGTAGCACACGGTCAGGTGAGTGAGAATCACCCTCCCTTTTAGTCCATACAACAGCTTCAAAGTTCAGTTCCTTATCACGGATTAGTCTCAAAGAGGATTTATCGGATTATGTTCAAATCATGAAATTTTACCTATGATGAAAGTCTATGATTAGCACTGACTGTGCTTGAGTGCTGAAAACAAACCTTGAGAAGGTAAGTGAATTTAAGATCTACTGCATTCTGTGCATCACAATCTGACAAATGAATGTAATTCTTTTTGCAAGTGATTAAAATAGTTGTAGGACAGCTTTTAAGAAACAAAAAATGCAGATTAAAGCAAAAATGAAACAGTTTGTCTAAAGAAATGTGTACTATTACAGTTTGATTGTTCCTAATTGTTTTACACTAGATAAAACATGTCTATTTCACCGAATTCTAGATATAGATATAAAAGTATATTTTGTTTATATATAATAGCATCATAGCATTGAAATGCTACTAAGATGATGTTATACAGCGTAATATCTGAGAAGTATAAAGAAATTAAAAGTTGGCTAGTTTGCTAAGTAATCTCTAATCCTTGACCCCCAACATATTAAATTTATCGCCCCCATTTGAAAATGCTAGGTATTTTTATGATCCTTCTGAATATGTCTGTAAAGTCAGGTTTGAAGTCCATAATTACACTGTCAGCAGGAGAGCCATGATTGCCCTCATACTTTCACTTCCTCAAACATAAGAGAACAAAGTTGATTTTTTGAAAATTACTTATCTTGAGTCATATTTAACTTTCACAATGACATTTCCTTGGTACTGTCCGATTTTATTTCAATTCCCCGAAAGAACTAAAAAAAAAACAAAAGAAAAATCAAACATAGAGGCCTCACCAATCATGTGTAGGGCTTAATGTTTAAACTCATTGTGGGCAACTATTTATTGTAAATGAACAATCGGTGGTGTCTGGTTTTTGTATCTTTGAAAGATGCGTTTTCATGTGTTTTTTAGGGACTAACACAGTCAGAAAATGTCTAAAAAAGGAGATGGAGAGGAGTCGGATGGCCGATTCAGAGAGCTTCAGGAACAGCGGATGACGGTGCAGAAGAAGACCTACACAAAATGGATGAACAGTGTCTTCGCAAAGAACGGGGTATGAATAAGTCCATTCATAAGCACAACTAAGCACCAACAACATTTATCCTAAAGCTAAAGTTTTTCCTATAGTGTAACTATCTTGCTATATGGCTATCTATCTATAAATATATAAATAATCCACTTTGTTTAATCAGTGATATCTGCTGGTGACACGCACAAAAAATCATGATTCACAACAAGATATCACGATAACTGATATCTACTGTAATATATAACGTTAACGTAATCCTGACTGTAGTCTTGTGACTTACTGTAGTTTACGATATGCTCACTCCAGCATGATTACCTCTAGCTGTGAACCCTTGAACCCAGTTAAGGTCATAAGTATTTTATCATTGTCCATTACATTACCATCTACATACTTCATGTACTTGTCTCACATTATACATGTACAGTTTAGTTGCTTATTTGAACAAGTTAGTCCACTGTTTTCTATATATACACCGAGTCTGAATTCAATAATGATGATAGTGGCAGGTAGACATAGGAAACCTCAATAGTTAATTTTAATAAACTGTTATGCAAACTTTTTTTTTTAGGACAGGGGATCAAAAAACTAAGATGAATGACCTTGTAATACCTCAGCATCATTAATATTAGATTTAGGAAGGAAATAGTACGGCCTTGACTGCATAATATTTTTATACCTGATTTTTCCACTGTGTAAGTCTCACTTTGAGTGTTATTTTTTAACAGTGGTTACATATTACGTCTTCTCGTACTTACTGCCATTGTTGTGTGAACCAACTGAGAGACTTAACTTAAACATAAAAAACACTAACAGCAGGAAGAAGTGGTGCTACAACAACTTTCCTTGGCTTGTTAGGGCACACAAATATATTAATAGCTGTATACAGGCAGCTGTCTGAAAGAATGAGATGTGTTTTAAACATTTCCCTTTCCTTTTCCCCTTCCCCAGTCGCTCCTGTGTATTGTTCTGTATCAAAAAACACCGTTCATAACATGTTTATTATAAAAGGTCAAACTTATCACTAAATATCTAAATATTGCTTTCTGAGAATATTTCTTCCACTCTTGCACTCCACTGGTTATCAGTTACATGCAAGTTAGCAGTCAGCTAAAGACATTTCTAAAAGCAATTATGAAAGCTGCAAAATGCTTTGCAGTAATTGCTAGCAGATTTTATTTTTTGAGCATTGCTCTTGAGTGATGAAGACCCACCAGAGAAGCAGGGTGTGCTCTAAGCTCCCTCGATATATATTCCCTGGGTAAGCAGAGCCTATTGGAGGCAGTAAGCAGATCTGTTGAGCGACATCAGATTCCCACAACACATGGATTAGGGAGTGGTTGCAAGTCTCTTGCTTGAAAGTTGAGAGCAGGACGGCTTTACTGAGAGGAGTGTGAGTGAATCACGTCATAGTGGGATACAGTGGCAGTTAGCCAAATGCAATGGTAAAACAAAGCAAGCTGCTGGTTTCATACCTAAACCGGTTTAAAACTGCCTATGATGCATAAAACAAATGCAGTCACTACCAGCAACATACCTGATAGCCTTTATGCTTAGTTGATTGTATAAACAGGAAATGTGTGCAATGTTATTTTAATTTGCATTCACTTCAAAGGAAAAGGTTGACTTGACTGATGTATATACTGAACTAAGAACTGGTGTGCATCTCGTGCGACTTTTGGAGCTCATCTCCGGGGAGAAACTGCCCACTCCCAGCCGACGCACCCTAAAAGTTCACTGTCTGGAAAACAACAGCATTGCCATTACTTTCCTTAAAACCAAGGTACACTGTGCTATGTGCAAATATCTGAAATTTACCTATTAAAAAGTTTTAAATTGCAGAATAATAGTAGGATATTCTATTTCCCTATGCTCATCTTCCTATAGATCAGGGTAGATCTGATTGGTCCAGAAAATATTGTGGATGGAGATAGAACGCTGATCCTGGGTTTAATTTGGATCATCATTCTTCGCTTCCAGATTGGAGCCATCAATATTGTTGAGGTAAGGCCCTAAGAGAGGCCTCTATAAACGTTTTAAAAAGCAAAAAGTATGCTTATCGCTCTGTTCACATCCTATTTTGGTTTCAGGCTGGTGGTGATGCTCAGCGCTCTGCCAAAGAAGCTCTACTGATATGGTGTCAGCGCAAGACTGCTGGTTACGCCAATGTCAATGTGCAAGACTTCTCGAGCAGCTGGAGAGATGGACTGGCCTTCAATGCTCTTATTCATGCCCATCGGTAATATTTTTAGTGGATAGCACTCTCTTTTGATAAGGAACTTGACTATGTTCCCTTTCCACTACTTCAGTCGCATAATGTTACGATAACACTGTTCCAGGCCTGATCTTTTTGACTACAACCGACTACGCCAGGACGATCCAATGAGGAACCTCACCCATGCTTTCACTCTGGCAGAGGATGAGTTTGGCATAATGCAGCTCCTGGATGTGGAAGACGTCATGGTGCCCCATCCCGATGAGAAGTCTATCATGACTTATGTCTCCCTGTACTACCACTACTTCTCCAAAATGAAGCAGGGACAAACTATCCAGAAGAGGATAGCTAAGGTTAGTTAACAAGTCATTTTAAGTAATGTAAAATGCAATAGGAAGCTTTCTTTCACATTGTGGTGTATATCCAAGTGAAACAGATTATTGTAAAGAAAAAAAGTGTATAATGAGGGCATCAGTTGTTGATTGGATGAAGGCAGATCCGAATGGAAAATTGTAGTCGAATGTAAATAAAGGGCGGTGTTTGTGACATCATAACACGCCAGAGAAATGTCTCGGTTCAGCATTTTTGGATGAATTGTTGTCCATAACATCAATAACATGCATTTAGAAAATAGATAGAATAGAAAATAGAAAAAGATATTTTAAAATAGAAAATACATTTTTCAGACTTTTCAGACTCTGAATATTAAATTTCAGTGCCGTATAACAAACAATGTAGGACAATATAAACAGAAATAATACCTCAAATAGTCTAATTTGTTGAGAAGAGGTATTCAATTACTTTTCTAAGCAATCAGGCTTATGAATTTGTATCTGGTGATAATACACGCAAAAAAATCCCAAAAAGTCATATTGACAGAGAGACCTGAAACATTTATAGGCATTTTGTTTACTCAAATATATTTAATACGTGTTCTGAGTTTGTAACATCACACAAAATATGTGTAATTAACCACCCAGACAAATTTAAATTAAATTAAATAAACGTGTCAAAATATTGGAAAGTCCAATGTTGGTAATGAAACCACACCCACTCACAGAAAGGCTGTGTAGTATGCCAACAGTGTAACACCAGACACACCTTGCCTGCAACACGTCACACCATGCCTCTCTCAACTGTTAAATACAGCTACAACCTGAATGGATGTATCCTCTAGCTTAAATGGATTTACACAGCCAAACATATTTGGTAATATGCATTTACGCGAGGAAGGCGTAGCTAGCTAGCAAACTGTAGTAATTAACGGTAATGATTGACCTGTGAACCACTGATGCTAATGTGCTCTATTTATCAGGCTTGTTTGAGATGCAAGAGCGATTCAAAAGCATAAATAGTCGTTTACTCTCTAATCAATCTATTGGCGCTTTGATGTCATTCGCCAATGCATCTTGAACAAGTCTATTATAGTGTTAGAGGAGGGACGCTGTATTACGTCATTTAAACCATATTTTAGGCCCGCCCAAAAAATACTGAACATAAAAATGGTTAATGGTCTAACTCCACAATTCAGTACTTCATAGTACACAGACTTTATAATGTATTTTTTGAGCATTATTTTTTGAGGTTTTCAACAATACATTTCCAACATTTATAATGCGTTTATAAGCTATTCTCTGAACTGTCTTTACACAGACTTTAACTAAGTAGTAGTAGCAGTAATAACTCCACTGATGTCAATGCCAAAATAGTTCTTAGTAATATAAGATGCATTTCCTTGGCTGTTCAGTATTTTTCTAGACTGGGCTTGTGATTAGATTAGATAGATGTGATTATTATAACAAAAGATATACACTCTTTGATTTGGTCCACTGAGAAAAAGTCCTGGCTTTTTCTGGAAATGTTAAGCACTGGCGCACTCTGTTTGTGAAAGTATGAACTGCAGCTACTGTAGTGTTGAATTAGTACTCTAATCTCAAACTCTTTAGGATTAGTGGATTTGACTGTGGGTCAAAAGGAGGAGCCCTGGTCTTAATCAGATCAGTGTAAACTCTAGGCTGTAAATGCTGCTAAACAAGAAAGTTAGTTGTCCGCACCGCGTAGTCAAGAAACAGCTTTTCAGATAATGCTGACAACATGGAGGAAGACGTCCTCAGATAGTCTTTGACAACAGGAGGAGTTGATCCAGCAAAGATGAGCTCAGAGGTCAGGCGATGCCAATAACATGCTGGCAGGATACACATGGAGAGAAACAGGGGCGTGAAGTGTCCTGTTCTTCCTGTGCAGTATGACACTTTCACTCACCACCATGTCTACAAGTGTGAATAGAAATAGCGGTATGTGTTGACTGGGTCACAGCTGTGGAGTAGTGTTAGCTGTCACAAAAGTGTATTAAACAATGACAGAGAGATCTTGTGGGATTGATGGATGGATGGAACGGAGATAAGCCCAGCCAGGCTCTGAGATGTCAAGACCCTAAATTTCATTTTGTGGTAAGACTGCCAGCTCTCAGGTGTGATGCTGTTGGGACACTAGATGACAATGGCTTTCAGTGGCTATTTCAGCAGTCAGTGGCTTCGATGGCAGAACATGAGACAAACAATTATTGAGCCGGAGAGGAGTCTTCCAGAAGTGGGAAAGGTGTGTATTAAGTAGATAGATGTCAGTGTAGCTGCTGAACAAAAACATGCTCCCAAATCACCCGTCCCTTGAAGAAATACAACTTATATAGTCTATTTCTGTTATCATTTACTTTTTATTGTATTTAATTATCTGTTTTGTTTTTTGAATCATGATGTATTGACATACTGACCTGCTGTTAGATCAAATCTCTGCTTCAACAGTGCTGTTCTCTAAAATATTTAGTTTATCTCTGGCTGCAGATTGTGGACCTTCTGAAAGAGCTGGATGATATGAAGCGCATGTATGAGAGCATGGTGTCTGACCTGCTACGCTGGATCAAGACCATGGTGATGGAGCTCAATGACCGTTCTTTCCCCAACTCCCTGCGAGAAATGCAGCATCTGGTATCTGCTTTCAAGAAATACCGCACTATTGAGAAGCCTCCCAAGTACCAGGAACGAGGGGCTATCGAGGCCCACCTTTTCAACTTGCGAACCAAGCTAAGAGGAAACAACCAGTGGGACTATATTCCCCCGGAAGGCAAGACCTTGGGGGATATTGAAAGGAACTGGACTTTGCTAGAGCGAGCAGAACACCAGCGAGAGAGGGCCCTTCAGAGTGCACTGATGAGGCTGGAGCAGCTGGAACAGCTGGCCCAGAAGTTTGATCGCAAGGCTACGCTGAGGGAGAGCTACCTGGAGGACACTCTGCATCTGATCCAACAACAAGACCTGGGAGGGCTGCAGAGACTGGAGGAGGCTGAGACAGCGGTTCGCAAACTGGAGGCCCTGGGAGCAGATGTGCTGGCTCGCGAACCACGTTTCCGAGCTTTAAGTAAAATGTCTGCTGTTATTGAAAAAGAGAATTATCACAGCAAGGCACAAGTGATTCACAGGTGAGGGGGCAAAGAATAACAGGTAGTTCATAGTCATTTATGAATATGGGCTGTTTGTAATGTCTTATTAAAATGTAGCGGAAAACACATAAGATTCTAGCAAAACATTTCCACAAATGCTGTCACCATTAAATATAATTTCCTGTGTGTTGATCCTTGGGAATGTAGAAGTTGAAAATTACATTATTAAAGTAAAAACTATTTTATAGATATTAAAGCATTTGATAGACATTAATAGTAGATAATATGTACCTTTTTAATGCTTCATTACTATCTTGTATGTGACAGGAACATGGATATCATGAACCGATGGAAAGCTTTGCAGCAGCTTCTGCAGCAACAGAGAGATCATGCTGGAGATGCTGTGAATACATTTGCTGTTCTCAGAGATATTGAGTTAATATCTCTGGACCTAAAGGAATTACAGGTGAACAACTATATAATTTTTATTACAGACAGTACCACTGAGCATTATCACTTAAGCTTAAACATTCTTTCTTAGGCCCAGGTAGATTCCTCTGACTTCGGAAAACAGCTGCCAGACGTGGTAGCTCTACTGCAAAAGCAGGACCTACTAGACACTCAAATCATCTCACTTGGAGAAACCCTGAATGCCATGAGCAGCAGTGCCTTAAAGGTTAAACACAAAGGTGCCACAAAAGTCGAGAGAGGAGTTAAAGATCTTAACAGCCAATATAACTCTTTGCTGGTTCTCAACAAGAACAGGTAAAGTCTTTAAACCCTTTAAATTGTAACAGAAGCCTTTTTATTTGTGGACATATGAAAGACTAATATGAAATATGAAAGACTAATACTCTAAAAAAAAATACTGTACATAAATAACATGATCTTTTTTGTGTTCAAAAAAAAAGGAGAAAAGTTCTGGAGGGACTGCTGAAGCTCTTTGAATTTTTCTATGATTGTGAAGAATTGGAAGCATGGATATATGAGAAATGGGTCCTCTTACAGGCAGCATTTTTGGGGAGAGACCTCAGTCAAATTCAGCAAGCCATTCAGAATCACAAGGTATGTGGTCATCAGATACTGTAAGGTTAAATACAAAATTGTAGTATTGAGAGGCATTTCTGCCTACGTTTATATATATTTCAAACAGTTACATGCTTATTGATACTCTCTTATACTGCTTGTTGTTTTAAGCACTTCTATAAGGGAGAACAGAGTAATGTTGCTTAACCTCACTGTGACTGGATCAGAGCTGTTAAGATTAGCAAAAATTGCTTTGTATGTTGCAGGCTTTAGAGGCAGAGATTCAGTCACAGGAATCACTGTACTCTGGGGTTATATCCAGAGGCCAAGAGCTGTGCAGGGGCAGACACCCCAATGAGAGAGACATCCAAAAGTGGATTCGGACCCTTCAGAAACAGTGGCAGCAGCTTAAAGAACAAGTCACCATCCGCAAAAACAGGCTGCATGCAGCCAATGTCATCAAGCAGGTATAAACCAAACTTAGCTATATCCTCATGAGTGGAAAGTAAGACATTATTATTCAATAGATCAAGCAGTGGTTGGCATAAAAATGTGTTCTAAATGCCATTCCCCCTTTCCCTCAGTATTTTGCAGACGTTACCGAAGCCAGCTCGTGGCTTGATGACCGCAAACCACTTCTAATTGATGAGGATTATGGAAAGGATGAGGCCAGCTCTAATGCTCTGCTCCAGCGTCACCAAAGACTGCAGAAAGAAATGGAAGCATATGCCTCAGAAGTTAAACGGCTGGGCGAGCAGGCCAAGAGTGCTGCCCAACTTGCTCCTCTTACTGTGAGTCACAATCAAAATAAATATTTTACAATGCAATTACAGCACCCAGTCAGTCTGACTGATTTTCCAATATTGCTTCAAGAAGGATAATGGTGAAAACAGTATGTCCATTAAATGTGAACAAGAACACAGAAATTACTACCTTTATTGATACAGCTTCACTGACACATTTATTTTTTGTACCAATTTAAGACTGAAGCCCCGCAGAGTAGAATGGTCCACTACAGTGATTCATCAGATGGTGAAGATGAGACGGATAAAAAAGCAGATAAAGGAGGAAAAGTCCTCAGCAAGGCTTTACCACAAGAACAAGCAATGATTAGGTTCAGATACAGAGGTACACAGCTTCCTTTAGTGTTAAAAATCGATACATGCTGGTCTGGACCAGTTTCACTTTTTTCTCATCTTGACCATTTATTCAGGTCCGATATTAACCTGGGAAAGAGGAGAAATATTGACAATTGTCAGCAGAGAAGAAGATGACAAGTTTCTTCTTCGAGACAGCAGAGGAAAAGAGCAACTAGTATCTTCCACATTCATCAAGGAGATGCCGTCTTCTGTAAGACGACTTCAAAAGTCTTATAAGCCATAAAAGAAATGGCCATTTACCATGTATCTTTTGCTTGTGTTTTTATGCAATTAGCAGAAAGCACCAGCTGAACCTATGAACGGAGAGCCTAAGAGTCCTAAAAAGAAAGTGAGCCGACCTCGACGCACTCGTTCTATGCGGCGTGGCACAGCTGAAATATCTACATCCTCATTGCCTGACCCACACTTCCAAAAAGACACAATAGAGAGCACACAAAGAAGTCTGGAACAGGATTTCAACAGTCTTTATAATTTAGCACAGGTAAAATTTTAACTTTTTGCCATTTTTGGATGGTTTAAATATTTTCCAGGCATTTAAATAGCATTTTCTCCCACCAGTCAAAAAATAAGATACTGGATGACACTGCACGGCTACATAGGTTCTATAATGCCTGTGAGGAGTTTGAGTCCTGGATGGGAGACAAAGAGAATGTTCTCAACACTTTCAACTCCAACTCCAACAACTTCGAGGTTGTACAAGCCAAATACGAGGTCAGTTCCCCCTGAAAACACATGTGGAGCAAAATAACACAACTCCTTTACAACATTTAAAGCCTTAAAGCTGCTTATAGAAGTAACTCAATTAGATATACTTATGTTCTTTTGATAACATGCTGGTATTTGCTGGTAAAACATTTATTTCTTTTTTAATATTATATACAGAACTTTCTCACCGAACTAGCCAGTGGTAGAAAGCAGCTCGATGACATTACCAAGCTTGGAGACGAGCTTGTGAAAAAACAGCACAGTCAGAAAAAAGAGATTCAGCTGAGGCTTGGAATGGTTACCCACAGGTATGAAGGCCTAAATCAGCATTGTGCAGCCATCCCATCATGTTACTGTCTTCTTAAACAGTTTCTTTGTATGACCAGATGGGAACGCATTCAAAAACGAAAGGATGAGATGGCTCATGAGCTGCTTAGCTCTGCTGATGTGAAATCATTCCTGCAGACCTGCCAGGAAGTCCGGGCTCAGCTCCAGGGTAGGCTAGTAGAACTTGACACACCTGATGTGGGGAGCTCACCATCAGCCCTGAAGGCTGAGGAACACAGACAAGCCCAAGCTGAGAGGGACATAGAAGCCCTGGAAAGGAAAATAGAATACCTTAAAAGTGTGGCCAAGATGTAGGTTTGCTACAAAATTTTGGCACATCTTATGTCTCCTCTTGGCATAGCTCATAACCATCATCACTTATAACTTACAGGAGAAAGTCCAACATTACGTATTAAGTAGTGAAACTAAATCAATCCTTATTAATCTGTTAACTGTATGTTACATCGCTATGCTACAGGAAACAGGACTGTAGTCCTGCAGAGAGTGCCGCTATCATGGAAGAAGTACATGCTCTGGAAGACCTGCTGCGGCAGTTGAAAGCCCAAGCCACTCAGAAAAAACGAATGCTTGAGGAAGCCAGGCGCTTGCAACTCTTTCAGAAAGAGACCAGAGATCTGTTGTTATGGGCTGAGTCTAAAAAGGAGCACCTTCTGGAAGAGGACACTGGATCTGATGTAGCATCTGCTCAAGCCCTGCTGAAGGAGAACCTTGATCTGAAGCAAGAGATTGAACTACAGAGAGCAAAGTTAGTTGTGTTTGGTATTATCTTGCAATTCATACTTAGTGCCTATGATTCACTGTAATATTATTTCAGGCTGAGAGATATGGAGAAGCTGGGACAATCTCTGGAGGTGGCACCTGGAGAGAAAGAAGCTAAAGATGTTCAGCAGACACTCACTAAGTTGGATAACGAGTGGAGCCAGCTGGACAAACTGTGGTCTAGTCGCAACAGACGGCTTGAGCAAGGACTGGAGTTTCAAAAGCTGAATATGGAAGCAGATCGCATAGAGGCCACCATTTCTGGTCATGAAGCCAGACTGAAAGTCAGAGACTTGGGGGTAAATGAAAGAGATGATACTCGTCTTTTTATTTTTTTGTATCATTCTAATGTATTCATTAAATTAAGTAATTTCATGCGTCTAAGCATATTTTTGTAAGAGGAAGAGATAACATATTTGTAAAGATTTAATGCATCATTTCTGTACAGGACTCTGTGGACAGCGTTCACAGTTTACTGGGCCGACAAGAAGAACTTGAGGCTTTGCTCGAGGCACTAGAGCGTTCCATTAATCTTTTTGAAGACAAGAGCCAGGAGCTCATCAGCAAGCGTAACTTTGCAGCCAAAGAGTGAGTATAGTTTTTTAGGTATTTGTTTGTTGTATATTATAATTAAGTCTATTAAAAGATCGTTAGAATTGCTTGTTTCGTCGTTCATTCTGGCATATTACCTCTTTCCAGAATTCAACAGCGATCAAAGGTCATTCAAGATCGGTACAAGAAGCTGAAAGAAAGTTGCAAATTAAGAAGGCTTGATTTACTTTCTTCAAAAAAGTACCAGGTAGACCTTCAGTTTGTGTTTTGAAAAGTGACTGCATAATTTAGAAATAATGGATGTTGCAATCTGTTAGTAGTCTAAACAACTACAGTGCTTTAAAAAATACTCTTGCATAGGAATTTTTAAGAGACGCAGAGGAGATGCTGCTCTGGATAGATGAGAAGTTTGAGATTGCTGAGGACGAATCATACAGAGATCCAACCAACATCCTTCGCAAGCTCAAAAAACACGAGGCGGCAGAAAAAGAGATGCAGGCCAATCAAGTCCGCGTAGACAGACTGACCGAGGTACAGCACCACATTAAATGTATTGTTTACTATTCTTCAGGTAACATAAGTAGTTTACCATGATTTAGGTCTATTTTGATGTGTGGTTAGACTGGAGAGGAGATGTTAGCAGAGGATAGCTACAACAGCCAGAGCATACAGAGAAAAACTCAAGAGGTACGCAAAAGGTGGACTGAACTTCAAAGGAAGATGGCAGAAAGAGGAGACAAACTACGGCAGGCTGGCCAGCAGGAGCAACTCATGGAGCTGCTTCAGGTACTATGTTCTACTTTTGACTACTATGTGACAGCAGTAAAGGATTTTTCTGAACGTTCATTGAAACGTACGCAGAATACATTTCTTTGAGTAGTTTTTAAATCTTTTATTATGTAAATTTGTCCTAGAATTAAACCAGTTGAAACGAGCGGTTCACACAGGGAAAAAAAAAAGTGCTCTTATTGTTTTATATTTTCAGGATGCAAAATTGAAAATTGAAGCAATTGAGAGAATGTTACAGAATGCAATCAGGGGTCATGACCTTCGTTCAAGCAGACAGCTCCTGAAGGAGCACAAGCAGCTGGAGGAAGAGGCTCAAGAACTTGCAGAAAAAATCAACTCCATTGTCACCCGTGCCAAACACCTAGCGACCAACCACTTTGACTCTCAGCGCATTCTCAGGGAGACTGACACTTATCTGAAACTGTTAGTACTCATTTTCATCAAAACCTACCTGCATGAGTTTCCTGTTTTTAGTTAAATAGATTAATAAACAACTATAAGAGTATGCAGGCCCTAGTAAAAAAGTTACTTGTGCACAATGCATATTTCTTATTAATAAGCCTACAAAATGCATGTGTATGTCACTTTTAATGAGTATTGTGTAATATTGCCCTTTAAATGCAAAATATTTAAAATGTATCTTAAGTATACTCACAATAGTTCCACTTTAGCACAATCAAATATACAAAGTCTGTCTTTAATTGGACTTCTGCACAATTAAAGTGCATTAAGTACAA
>JAUMHR010000072.1:10787149-10823627 GCA_032361145.1 Enteromius fasciolatus | reverse complement strand
TTCCACTTTAGCACAATCAAATATACAAAGTCTGTCTTTAATTGGACTTCTGCACAATTAAAGTGCATTAAGTACAATATTAGTTGTTCCAACTTAGCAGACTTTAAGTATACCAGTTTAGTATACAAAAAATACAATTGCATGGCATTTTATTAAGTATATAAATATGAAAATGTATTTGTAGTATACTAAGCATGACATAAATTTAATTCAAATACACTGAAATAAATGTATTTTTCACTAGGGGGGTCAATCAATACAAAACTGTTTCTTTATCTACATACTTTAACCTGTTTTAATTGCCAGATTTAAGTCTCTACAGAAACCCTTGGATCATCGCAGGAGCCAGTTAGAAGCAGATGTGGCTTTATATAGCTTTTACCATGATGTAGATCTTGAGCTAAACTGGATATCAGAGCATCACCCTGTAGCTGATACTACAAACTACGGAAGATCTCTGGCAGGGGCAGTTAGCCTGCTTCAGAAACACAAGGTACAATAAGATTTGAGAGTATGAATGCAAAAATAGCTTTAATAACTCTGAATACTGTAAATGACTATACATCTCCTTGGAAAGTTCCAGTGTGAAGGTGTATTCATTATAACTGCTAAATCTTTCAAAATTCTCAGGATCTCCAGGCAGAGGTAAATGGCCACAGCCAGTACCTGCAACGAGTACTGGACAGAGGTCGACCCATGGCCCTGTCCAATCAGTGGAATGGCCAGGAGGTGAAGCAGAAGTGTGAGCAACTGATTGCAGAATGGGAGGATTTAGAGGAGCTATGTGAGAAACGGTCTGGGGAACTTAACAAGGCTGTTACACGGGAGCAGGTAAAAGTGTTTGCAGGCTTTTTTTAGTCAAGTCATTATTTGAGCCATTAATCGTGACATTTTTGTTCTGATGTTTAGATTTTGCTTGACTGCACCGAGCTAGAAAACCTTCTGTCAGAAACATCAGCTTTGGTCAGCACTGATTACGGCAAAACTGAATTAGCTACGCAGAGTCTAATAAAGCAGCATGAGGTGAGTAATCTTTGGCTTGTACTAATGCAGTAGCTTAAGGTTTTAACACATAACCTAACACGTACTGGTTTGTTTCTTCAGGCAGTGGAGGGGCAGATTGAGGTACTTGCTGCTCAAGTAGATGAACTCAATTCAAGCGTTAAGCAGGCTGTACGTGTGTGGGGTTTAGAGGAGCTGAACAAGCCCTACAACCACATTAAATCTAAGCTAAGTGAGCTTCAGCACTCCGCGACAGTCAGGTAAAATAACTAGCAGTTGATTAAACAGCACAACTAAAAAATTATTAAACACACTCATGTTGGTCTGATGTGTTAAAACAAACATATCTCCTTACAACAGAGGGCAGAGGCTGCGGGAGACTTTACATCTGCATGAATTTAAGCGTGAATCTGCTGAACTGGAGGAATGGATTGCTCAGCAGACACAGATTGCTGCCTCTAATGACTTCGGGAGTGATTATGAAAATGCACTGGTGAGAATAGCGATCTGTTGCAGACTTTACTTTATGCAGGATTATTTTTCATGATCCATGTATATTTACCTTCAAATCAATGATTTTTTATTGTCCTGTTTACCTTAAAACTGCTTTAATTCGGGGGTTGGGGTCAAAAATAAAATAAAATAATAATAAAAAAAAAATATATATATATATATATATATAAAGGCAAGATATTTTATTTTGGTCGTACTTTAATACATGTAGGATAATAATAAAATATTTTCAACACAATTTTAAAACCATTTACTAAATTTGACAGTAAATTTTCATTTGTTTTTTTCAGAAATGGAGAGACTAATTTCTAATGACAGCCAGAGTCTTAATATTAAAAATTAATGAACAAATCTGTTTTTGTTTTATTTTAAAAGTATATACATTTACGTTAATTCAATAGTGGGTATAAGGACAATACACTATTAACTTAAGTGAAAATGTTGTATATAATATTTTACGCCTTTTAACATTTTAAGTTTTATGGCTTTAGTAGCCTTCAGTGACAAAAGAAATGTCAGTTTTTACAACCTATTGTCTTCAAACATATTTCTCATTTTTATAATTCTTATAATTTTTATTTTAATTTTTAAAATATATTGTCTTATAATTTAATTTTTCTCTACAAATTATCATAATTTGAAACCTTAATTTTCTATTTTAAACACATAAAGTTCAGATTTCAGTATGATTCATCAAGTTAATCCTGTATCAGATATGCACGTTGTCTGTGATCTTGATCTGTCTAAGTACCTCTTGTTTCATGACAGCAACTGTGTGGGAGATTTGAGGTATTCTTAAAGCAGCTGGAGGTGGGACTGGAGAGGATGCACACCTGTGAACAGCTGGCTGAGAAACTAATCAAAAGTAATCATCCTGAGAGCCGCTTCATCCGAGAAACACAGAATCTACTCAGGTAACGGCGTGTGAAAAGGAAAACAAAATATTAGACACTAATAAATACAGTAATCTCATATTTGTGTCAAATAAAAATATTTGTGTTTGTGATCATGTATCAGACCTGTGTAGTTACATCGTTTTACAGTCTGCAAATATCATTTGCAGTTTATACTTGAATATTAAATCTAATTTATGACAGAGAATCATGGGAAGAGCTGCAGGATTTATCCAAAGATCGTAAAGAAAAGCTACGCAAATCCGAGGAATGTCACAAATTCTACAAAGACTTGACTGATGCACTAAGACAGATAAAGGTATCCAGTCCACCTGTGCTTTAAAGTCATGCTGTTAAATCAAATGATAAACATATCTGCCCTGGTGCTCACAAGTCACATATCTTGTACCAGGAGAGGTACAAAAGTATTCCTGATGACATAGCCAGAGATCTGAGGGGAGTGCTGTCTCAGCTACGGAAACATGAAGCTCTTGTACATGAGCTGGCTGGAATAGAGCAACAGGTATGATGTAAAAGCATTCATTAGATGTCTGTCACTGGTCAAATGGCTATTATTTTGAAATGACAGTATACTGACACTAGGTGGCTGCCACGGACGATTTGTGCAAAGGGAATATTTTTTAATGATTGTTTCTTACAAAAATAACGATAACGCAGTTTTGCACTAGAATATTATATACAAATACATGTAGCCCTATGTAGGTGGTGGTTAATATCTCTTAATCCCTTAAATAGCGAATAGCCAAAGTGATGACTCTGGTTATGGTTACAGTATGTCTCTTTGAGCTCATCTCACTCCTATATCTCTCTGCACCTTTCCTTTCTTGGCCCTTTACCTGCCCTCTTGTCTGATTGGTCGACAGCATATATACGATCTTATGGGAGTTAGATAATTATAATCAGGCACATTTACCAATTCCAAACCACTTAAATAATTAATAATTGCAATTATATAGAAGAGATATATAATTGTCCATGAAGGCTGGAATTGAAAAACTCCTTATATTCAGTTGTGCAAAATTATTAGGCAGGTTTTCTTTTTGAAAAAAGGAGCCAGAAAGTGATTTAACACAGACTAAAAGTCAAAAATTATTATATTAAGAAATTATGATTAATAAATATTAATATTTTATTACTTATTAAAAATAAATATTACAAAACAATCAACATCATATATATACATATATATACATAATAAATATTAGAATATATTATTATTATTATATTATAAATATTAAAAACATATGCAGGTTATTTAAAGGTAAGAAAATAGAGATAGAAAAAGGGTTTTGTAAACCATTACTGCAGCAAAAAAAAATTGATTTACAATTTTTGGTTTCTATTTTTAGCTGCAGGAGCTGTTGGATGGAACTGACGGCATTCTGGGCATGTGCTCTCCTGAGCTGAGAGTGGGGCTACAGGAGCTGCAGCAGGAGGTGGTGGAGAGCTGGGAAGGTCTCCGAATGCACATGGAGCAGAGGGAGGAGGAGCTGTGCTCAGCTAAGGACCGCTATATGTTCCTCAACACGGTATGCTACATTCTGTCCACAGTACTCAAAGGTTTTAAAATTCCTTTTGATTTGTTGAAAAAATCCCAAATATTGGTTGAAACAAATTTTTAATAGATTTATATTGCTTTGTTCTCCAGGCACAGGACTACTCCCTCTGGTGCTCACAGGTGTTAAGTGGGATGAAGGCAGAGGAATCCATCCGAGATGTTGCTACCTGCGATTTGCAGTTGTTTCAACACCAGCAGCTATGGGCTGAGATTGTGGCACGTGAGGAGACAAATGCTCAGGCTGAATCCATGGGCCAGGACCTGCTAGAGCATGATGCATCTAATGCTAAAGAAGTGAGAAACTCAGATGTGTCTGATTTAAACTACAATGCAATCTGTTTTTTAAATTGAGATAAATATAAACTCTAAATACAAAACAGATACATGTTTAAACATCATGTGTTGCCATCAGATCCAGGAGAAACTGAAAGCTTTGCAAGAAGAGAAAGAGAAGCTTTATGACAACTGGCAGTCCAAGCAGAAATGGCTGGAGAGCACATATCTGGAGCAGGTCTTTTATAGAGACACAGAGTACATGGAAAAGATCACTAACTCCCAAGAGGTCAGTGCTCCTATAAACTAGCAGGAGCTACTTTTATTCAGATTTCAATATGTAAGAAATATCTGGTCTGGTGACCGCATAAATAAATATCCATATAGTATTACATAGTTCACAAGTTCATTTATCAAGTTTGCAGTTAGACATTCCTAATGGCTAACATCTATTTCTTTCAGATCCAGTTGAAGAACAGTGATCTGGGAACAACAGTGGATGATGTAGAAACTTTGATCAAGCGCCATGAAGCCTTTGAAAAACTTCTTCATTCTCAGGAAGACAAGGTGGGTTGGTCTTCAACCTACAGTATGGCCTGAAGCATCACACACACGCCATTTTTAGACTAAGTATATAAATGAATATCTTATCGTGTCTTGTAGATGGTGGCTCTTCAGGAGTCAGCAGGACGCTTAAAGACAGAAGATTTGAACAGAGAAAAAGGCAGCAACATTAAGAACAAACTGAAAGCTCTCCAGGAGAGAAGGGGACGCATCAAAGATCTGTCGGATAAACGCAGAGAGGATCTTGAGATCTCAAAGCTTCTTTGTATTTTCAACCGAGATGTGTCAGAGGTACAGTACTTGACATTTCTGGTACTATGACCTAAAACAGAGAGATACAAACAAACTAATTGATAGGTTTATTTGTATTTTAGCAAGAGGAATGGATCACAGACCGTATGAATAAAACACAAGACTCCAAATTAGACATGAATGATCTTCAGACTAAAATGAAGATACTGCAGAAGCATCAGGTCTTTGAAGCAGAGATTCTGGCCCATGGAAAAATCATTGAATCTGTTCAGCAGGTAAGTCGCTGTACCAAAGTCACAAGTTGACTCAGTAGTCAGTTTTTTGGTCAGTATGTTTAACATAGTTTGTCACATGCTTATCAAAAGGCTGGAAATGAGCTGGTGACCTTGCGTCACCCGAAATCGAAGGAAATAAAGCATACCATCTCTGCACTGATCTCTCATTGGGAGGATCTGAAACATGCGGTTGCAGACCGTGGAAAACTTCTTGAGGATAACCGTGATTTTCTTGAGTTCCTGCAGAAAGTGGAGCAGGTTGAAGTTTGGATTAGACAGAAGGTAAATAAATGAGGCCATTCCTTAACAAAATGCTGAAAACACGCCTTGATATAAAGCACTGAAATACCGCGATTTAATGCTTGGTTTCACTGACCTTGGTGTAGGAGGTGATGATAAATGTGGGTGATGTTGGGGAGGATTATGAACATGGTCAGCAGCTGCTAAAGAAGCTCAGTGAATTCAGAGGCTCAGGTTCTGGAGTAAGTTCGGAAAATATTCCCCTTACAAAGAAAAAACTACATACTGATTTAACTATTGCTTGCTCACTAAGCAGTTTTTATCCCTTAGGATGTGACTGTGGATGATGCTCACATCAAGACAATCAACACTTTGGCAGCCCGGCTGGAGAGCCAGAACAGTGATGAGCTGGCAAGTGTGAGAAAGCGTAGGCAGCAGCTCAATGACCGGTACATCCACTTATATTTCAACTGAGATCTAAGTTCATTTAAAGAAATAAACCTCTTTTATATCTAGTACATTGCTGCTTGTTTTGACTTTCTTGTTGCCTACCCAAAAGATGGAGTAATTTTCATGGCAACCTGAGCAGCTATAAGCGGAAGCTGGAGGCAGCGCTAGAGATCCATGCCTTGATTCGAGAGCTAGAAGAAGTCCGGGACAGAGCTGGAGAGAAGGTGTGTGAGAGAGAGATCATCTGAACCCAACTTTGGCTTTGAACATAACTGAAATTTAATCTACACACAAATTTTGAATAATAAAATATATTTAATGATATATTCTTAAAGATGTACACTTAAATCTTTAATTTAATTAACCTCTTTTGCCCCCCAGATGCTGTTGCTCCAGGGGCAGGGCTGTGGAGTTGATGTGGAGAGTGTGGAAAACCTTATTCGCAGACATGAGGAGATGGAGAGGGAGGCCAGAGTCATCCAAGAGAGAGGCACTGTGAGTAGACTGGATAGCTGTTATACAAAGAACACCTTCATCCATATTAATCAGTGCACTGTGGGTAGCACGTCCAATAAAATATCTATTGTGTGTGCTTGCTTTGTGGTTTAAAGCTTTTAGAAAAACTCAGCACCTTTCAGTTTAGTAACTGCTGTATGTACAAAAGCCTTTATATAAACCATTCATTGTGCATTATATGCTGTAGAGTGAGGGTTTGTGTAACTCACTAAAGCTAGTCTGCTAGCAAGAAGGGTTGCAAAGAACATAATTGCTCTAATTTGTAAAACCAGGCCCTGGAAAAGGAGACTAAAGATCGATTAAGGAGACACTGTGATCTGGCTGACAAACTTAGTAAGAAGCAGGAAGAGGTCAACATTGCCTTAGTGAAGTTGGACAAGGAAATCAAACGAAGGTATGCAACCATTAGTAGGCCTAGTAATAATTAAAATAATATTGTTATGTTTAAATATGGTGGAATGTATAAAAACACACATTAAATGAGAACATAAACTGAAGATGTTTTGTTTCGGTAGGAAGGAACGATTGCAGGAGTCTCATCAGCTGCAGCTGTTTAAAGCTAACCAGCGCCTCCTGTTGGACTGGACAATGAAGCAAAGTGATGAGATGGTGAAGAAAGGCCTGCCTAAGAATAAGACTGAAGCTGAGAGTTTCATACTAGAACACCAGAACTGGAAGGTATTATACAATATTTTCATTATTAAATGATTCCGTTTCTGACCGTGATACTTTTGCCATGTAAACGTTTTTCAGTCCGATTTCAGTCAATCTTCTTCTGTCAAAAATATAATGATAAAATGAATACATTTATTTCACTTTTATAATTCGTCTTTCATACCATCATGTACTGTAATGTTATATTGTACCAGACTTCTGTTATATCATCATTTAATGATTGCAGGCTGAGATTGACGCTCGCAGTGAACGTGTAGATTCGGTGAAGAGTTTTGGACAAAATCTGGTGAAGTCTGGACACAGCGATTCAGCAGAGATTAAAGAAGCCCTACGCAAGCTGGAGGACGCCAAAACAAAGCTTGCTCAAACTTGGGAGGACCGAAAGAAAACTCTAGATCAAGCTCTGAAGCTCCAGGTAACTAAAGATAACAGCAAGTGGTTTTGCTTCATTGAGATTCTGCTTATTCTGTGAAGTATAATGAGATATTGATTGGTTTCAGATATTCCTGGGCTATGTCGACCAGACTGAGAGCTGGATGAGTAACAGGGAGGCTTTCTTGGTCAATGAAGATCTTGGGGTAAGAGCTCAATCTTTGACCTTGTTTAAAACATTTCACCTCATAAGAAAACAAAATGCACTCGGTTCCTTTCTTTCTCTGTAATTTTGGAAATGGATGCTGAAAGGTGTTTCACGTTGTCATTGCAGGGTTCAGTGTCAGAGGTGGAGGCTCTTCAGAGGAAGCACGCTCTGTTTGAGAACTCTCTAGAAGCTCAGATGGAGCAGGTGGCAGAGGTTGACAGATATGCTCAGGAGCTCATAAAGGGACAGCACTATGACTCTGACAACATCAAGAAGAAGATTAAAGCTATTCTCCTCAGGTATGCAGTGAGTGCAGAAAACCCACATATCATGAAATTGCATATCATATAAATCACATATTATAAAATTACATATCTCTATAAGTAATTTAAGTTAATTCTGATGTCTTTGAAATATTGTTAAAATCATTTATGGTGAAAAAAGATCTACTGTATAACATGTATTTAAATATATTTATAATTACACATTTGCAATGATTAAGCTTCAGTTTAGTACATTTAAAACGTGTACGTATTTAAAGCATGACAATTGATTTTAAAAACATAGCTATTAAAGTAAAACCTTTAAATTGATATTATAATGAAGTGCAACTTTCATTCGTCATATTATTATAAACGGCCTTTTATTTCATTAGTATATTATCTGCAAGTACAAATGCACTTTAAGATTTGAAGTACACTTCAAGTGCACATTTAATACAATTAAGCACACTTCTTTTTCACAAAGGTCTCTATATCAGAAATATTAAATGTACTGTTCAAGTAAAATTCCTCTCTTAAAGGAAGGACAAAGTACTGGAAATGAGCAAAGCCAGACGAAAAGCATTGGAAGAATCTCTACTGCTGCAGAAATTCCTGGAAGGAAGTTACGAGGTGTGTGAATTAAACGGCTCCTGCTGAATGTGGAAAATAAAAAGATGACATTCACCTATTGTATGTACTTTGATTTATTTTACACACCAGTGGTTCTTTTATAAAGTCAGTTTCTCACCTGTAAAGGTTTCCTCGTGGCTGAATGAGAAGAACTCTGTGGCTGTTGATGAGAGCTGGAGAGATCCTATTAACCTGCAGGCTAAGCTACTAAAACACCAGAGCTTTGAGGCAGAGATACTGGCCAACCGCAACAGAGTGCAGACCTTCATAAAAGTACGCCACTGGACTATTAAAGAATGTCTGAATATCTGTTATTCTTTTTGGATGTGGGTAATTCAGATTTTAAGTAGCATCAGTCAGCGGCTAAAAAGAGTTGTTTCCTCAGGAGGGTGATAATATGCTAGCTTCCTGTCATCCTGCTCAAGGCAAGATAAAACCACGAATAAAGGACGTTGATGACATCTGGGACCAGCTTTTAAGCAACTGCAAGGAAAAGAAGTTACGTCTGCAGCAAGCATATCAGGTACAGCATGCTAAAACCCAAGCTCAGGGCATGAGTGTACACACTGAAAATACATGATATTATATGTAGAGGTGCTCCCTGTTGTTCCCTGGCAATGAATAATTCCCTGTTGTTCCCTGGCAATGAATAATAGATATACCAAGATATCCACAAAGCTAATGCAGATTTACTGATGCTGTTCTGAAATATCATCTTGGATAATCTGGTTTTCCTTTAGGCGTTGCAGTTCCAGCGCTCTTTGGATGACATTGAGGAGTGGCTTGGGACAGTTGAGGTCGAAGTGGCAAATAAGGACTATGGTAATGACCTGGCCTCAGTTAGCAGGCTGCTTAAGGCCCTGCAGGGTCTGGAGGAAATGGTAGATGCACACATGGAGAAAGTCCAGGGGCTGGTGGACACATCCAAAGACTTCAGCTCTCAAGGCAACTTCCTTGCAGAAAATATACAGCAGAGGGTTTGGGAGGTGGTCAACAGGTACGTCTTTGTTCAGCCCCAATTTCTTTCTACCAGTGAGTCCTTCACATGGATTTGAATGACGTTTAAATGTGGTAGAAGTCCATAGTCCAAATCCTGTGCACACCAAAACTGATAAAGAAGAAATGAAATGATTTGATAAGTTCTTATTTACACGGATTGCTCTATAAGCATTATTTACAAGTGAGTAATACTGATGTTCCAAGATTAAACATTAATGTTTCCACTATTCGTGAGCTTTGAAATGTCAGTCAAATGATCCAAAACACCACATAATTACTGTGTCATACTACATGTAATCCAATAGCATGTGGTATTGTGTTTTGTTTTTTTGTTTGATTGACAGACTGAGAAGAAAACACTGACATTTAATCATTTCTCTCAGGTATAATGGGCTGTCTGAGCCGCTTCAGGCCCGCAGGGAAACTCTGGAGTCATGGCAGCTGCTGTTCCAGTTCTACAGGGACTTAGAGGATGAGCTGCTGTGGATTCAGGACAAGCTGCAGGCCACCGCCACAAAAGACTGGGGCACCTCCCTGCAGAGCATACAAGCCATAGTCAAAAAACATCTGGTTAGTCTGGTCTAGCAAAACTTAGCCTATATAGCCTATATTGAACTGCTCTGCTTTAATAAACTGATGTCTTGTTTTGTTACAAGACTCCACAGCATGCACAAAGGGCATTTCTGATAAGCTGATATCTGTTCTTATAGGTTATGATGCAGGAAATTGAGAGCAGAACCCCTCTAATAATGGCTGTGCAGGAGGCAGGACAGAACCTGGTGCGAGGACGACACTTTGCATCACGAGAGATCAGTGAAAAACTTGCCAAGTTAAAGAAAAACTTTGACACTTTGAAGAAAGAGTCAGCGAATAAAGATCGCCTTCTTCAACAAGCACTGAAAATCCAGACATTTCTATCAGAGGTGTGTTACTAGTTCACACTGTCATGTGATTCATATACATATTATTAAATCTGATGTCTGATGTCTCTTAATCATGACCCAGGTTTGCCAACTGGAGCAATGGATGGAGGAGCAGAGGCCTGTATTAGAGTCCAAGGACTATGGAAAGAGTGAGGAGGCCACTGATGCTTTCCTCAGGAAACTAGACACAGTTGACCTGGAGTTGGAAAGCCAGCGTGGAAAAGTCGAAGCACTTTTGAAAACTGGCACTGATCTGGAAAAGTCCCAACATCCCAACAGGTGCAGTTATTGGGTCATGATAGCATTTCGCGAGCAAAGTTAGTCTGGCCAAGCTGCCATTTTAGAGCATTTCAGATTTCCAAAAAAGTGGGAACCAATGAGAAACAAGCTCCCGCCCCCCTGGCACGACTGAGGTGGGTGTAACGTGATGACGCAGCTGTTCTGCGACCATACCAGCTTTTAAACATGGCGTGTACCGAGCAGCAACAATCGTTCGACTCTGCTGTTGCAGCTGTTTTGAGAAATTTTCATGACAGGTTTTCTTAGAAAGCTACAATCGGTTAAGTTCCGTCCCTATGCATACTGTACGTCATCGGAATGAGTGATCTGATTGGTTGTAGATTCGTCCAGAGGCATCTGATGGACGCAGTTAAGCTAAAGTTAAGGTAGCTTGGCCAGACTAAGCTCCTATGAGCTTTTATAGTCATGGAAGCCAGGCTAATAAACTGCATCAGTTTGAAGTAGAAAGCTTCTATAACATTAAAAAAATATATATACATATAGTCACTTCTGATCAATTTAATTGCATCCCTGCTGATTAAAAGTATTAACCGAACCCAAACATATGTTAGCTTTGAAGTCAAAAACCTCAAATAATAATGTTTTGAATGTATAATGTGTCTTTGCAGTCATTTAGTGAGTAAGAGCCTTGAAGATATGCATGGTGGGTTTGAGACACTACTGCAGCTGTCTGCTCAACGTCGCACAGAGTTGGAGAATCAGTACAATCTCTATGTATTTGAGAGAGAAGCCAAAGACCTACAGAACTGGCTCCTTTCTCGCAAAACCACGGCAGAGTCTGATGACTTTGGACAAGATCTGGAAGGGGTGGAGGTAAAATTGACTCAAAAATAGAGTAGAAACCTGCTATAAAGTTTAAACATTAAAGGCACAATATGTAAATTTTGTAACAAAATATGCAAAAACCACCTGCACTGTTATATTTCATGCAGTTGTGTACTTACATTATCTCAAAAGTTCTGTAGGATTTATTAATTCAAGGAAATTCTAGATTTAAATGATGAACCGTCCCTGTTCCTTGTCGCCCATAAATAACGCAATATCCACGCTCTTCTTGGTTTCCACCTATGAACACTACTGCAACACACATAGACAAATGCGGAAGTGGTAGTTATTTACTGTGCATTACCATATCATGGATCATGATTACACTCTCCACAATCGCCCAAAAAACGTAGATGCATAAACAGATGTATAAATTTCAACAAAATAAAGTGAGAACAAATTTCAGCGTGGCCAAATTTCACGCAAACCTCAGACTGGACAGAGACTGTGCAGGTGGTTAGGTGATATAAATGAGCATTTCATCCATTAGCATGAAAATATCCCAATGTTCAACGCTACGTCATTGCGTCATCAAACTTTGCCTCTGATATTGTCTGGAAAATGCTACCTCTAGTGGCGAAAATACATATAAATTTGCCTTTATCTGTTTTTTTATATCTTAATTGTAAATGACTTTGGATTAGAAGTCATAAAACATTCATATACTGTCATATCGGTCATATTAACTTATAAAAAGATACTTAGCACTTGTCAGACTTTCTTAGCTGTAAGAACTATTTAAGTCATCAAAAATTTTAAATAGACTTCCTTGCTCTTGTTAGACACTACAGAAGAAGTTTGAGGATTTTGCAGAAGAAGTCGGCACTCTGGGCCAGAATAAGCTGAGCACGGTCCAAAAGCTGAAGCAGACGGTGCAGTCATCAGAGGCACAGGAGAAAGAGAGAGATCTACTAAAGCTCTGGGAGGATTTAAACAAGGCTATGAAAGCAAGAGCAGAGGTAATATTAAACATTACTCTTCTAAGGAAGCTCACGGTTTATATATGAGCGATATTGCAAAAACTGAGCCACTTCTTGAAGCTAAAAAGATAATGTTTTGACAGAACCTGCATTCTGCTCGAGAGGTTCACCAGTTTGACCATGACTTGCATGAGCTTAGGAGCTGGATGAATGAGAAAGAGGTGGCTCTGGATTCTGAGGAGCAGGAGAATGACCTTCTCAGCGTCCAAGCTCTCATCCGCCAACATGAAGGCTTGGAGGTACCCAATAATCATACGCACTTGTTGCTATTAGATTAACGCTTAATTAAAAGCATTTAAACTACCACAGGTGGATTTTTAAAATAGTACAACCATCTGTTTCATCAGAGAGACCTTGCAGTGATAGAAGAAGACGTGTCTCGTCGAAAAGATGAAGGCAAAGCTCTGATCCGAAAGCGTCCTCGAGTGAGGGACAGTTTGAGCGAGAGGCTGCAGGAGGTGGAGGAGATCTGGAACAGCTTGCTGGAAAAGGCTAACCAGCGCAGGCAAAGACTTCAACAGGCAGAGGCCGTTCAGAGATATCTGACTGAATGGAGAGAGCTGATGTATGCAGTTTTTTCTTCCTCTCTCTCCGTGGTAGTTTTCCATGTGTCGTTCTGCAGTTTTACACTGATGTTGTTGATTGTGTCTTAGGGGCTGGCTTAAGGAGACGCTGTCTCTAGTGACAGGGGAGGGTGGTGTAGGTAAGGTTAAAGACCTGGAGCAGCTTATGAAAAGACACGAAGAGTACCGCACACAGATTGACAGGCAATTGGACAGATCAGAAATGGTTAAAAACGAAGGGAAACGTCTGATGGATGAGGGGAACTTCATGAGTCACGAGGTATGACAGTCACGCTTAAAGGCTGGAATACAATACACAACTTTTAGCCTGATTGTCAGTCAGGACGAGTTGACACTAGTTATACCAGAGTCCATGTGTACATTTCAGGGGGTCTGAGTTTAAATTAAAAGCAAACAAAATGTGATTGACGTGTACAGTGTTCGTTGTGAACCTTCTTATAAAAGCATTATGTTGGTCAAAGCAGATGAAAATAAATCTGTAAAAAGTATGTAAAATCACTATATATGTGTGCAGCTGGAGGACCGTCTAATCGAACTCCAGGACCTGGAAGTGCGAGTGCTGGAAGCCTGGGCTGAGAGGAGAGCTCAGTATCAGGAAGAACTTGAACTGCAGCAGCTGCAGAGAGAGCTGGAGCAGGCCGAGCACTGGCTCAACAACTATGAGAGTGCACTCAAAGCAGAGGACTATGGGGTGGGAACATTTTGGAAAAATGTTTACATATTTGTCGGCAGGATAAGACTCTCGGTTGCACTTTATTTTACATTACATGTACTTACAATGCACTTACAGCGTACTTACACAAGAAAGTACTGCAATATAAAGTAACTACATAGGATAGGCTTAGGGATATGTTCAGGGTTAGTGCCAAGTTTTTACCTAATTATTGCAATAACTTCAATAGGTACATAGTATATATATATATATATATATACATAGTAAATGAGGAACAGGACTGTAAAATAAAGTGCTACCAGACTGCTTCATCAAATCTAACTGTACTGAATTTGTGGACAGGACTCTGTTTCAGATGTTCTGGAGTTGATGAAGAAGCAGGAGGATCTAGAGGCCATGATTCAAGCTCAGAGTGAGAGATTTAATGCCCTTCAAGCCAGAAAAATACAGGTAAAAGCATAACATTTTTAATTGCACATTCATTTTTATATTAATTTTTAATATTTAAAGTGTGAAAATGTGTTTCAAAAACATCCACATTTATCAGTTTTGATTGACCTTTTTGTCATTCCTCTGCTCTTTCTTTGGTGTACCAGAGGGAAAATAAAATAAAAGAAATTCAGAGCGGTAGCAGTAGGGACAAGCCCGTTCGCGTAACTTCCCTAAAGCGAACGCCATCTGAGAAACCAGCTTTGCTGCCAAGTCCCTCGCTGACCAGTCCTGTCCTAAGAAACAGCGATGGCAAGAGCGATAATTCATCCACACCCTCCCGAGTTCCTACAGCCAGGTCTGCCATCCCGTGGAGAAGCAGCAGCGGTAAAAATGAACCCTCTGTGGTGTCAAGAGTGGCATCTGGCCTCGGAAGAAACAGCACCAGCGACAGCAACACCGACAAACCATCCACCTCCAGCCCAGAATCCTCCCCAGAAGCTTCCAGTGCTGTTTACAAACCCCATTATTTACACAACGCCCCCAAGATTGACCACACCACATCTGAAGATGAGGTCGATACTCCGAAACAGACAGAACCCTCCTTCAATGTCATTACTAAACCAAAGATCATTCCTAGGTGTCTGAAACCGTCAACCCCTGATAAAGAGATTCTGGATCCTCCTACGTCAAAACCCCCTGAGACACCCTCCAAAGATGAAGAAATGGTGGACAACCAAACCTCAGAGGATAAAAGCCTCCTTTCATCCACCCCACCAGAAAAACCTCAGTCATCTCCTCCAACTTCCCTTTCAGACGTAGAAATACAAACATCCACTTCTACTGAATCTCAAATAGGGACAAATGTTGCCACCAAGGTACATGCTACTAAAGTGCTTTTGTTTTAATACTCCACTTTTTTTGGTCTAAAATTTGTGTACTTTTCAAGATCAGAGCAAGACGTGCCAAAATGGAGGGTGCCTTGGAGATTAAACTCAAGCAAGGAGGAAATAAAGTAAGCTTTTCAACCAACACCGATGGTGATATTGATTAAAAAGCTTTCTCTGACATCCTTAGCTCCACTTCTTTGTTTATAGTGTGGTTTTGTTTCTGTAAGAGCACTTAATGGTGTAACATTGATCTGTTGGTTTGGATCAGGGCTTGGATCACTGGGAAACAGTCTATGCACTACTGGAAGAGGAGACACTCAATCTGTTTAAAGACCAAGGTGCCGCCAGTGAGGTATGAGTCTACACACACAACATGGTCTCACACACACCTGGCTAGACACGTGAGTGAAAGAGGGACTCAGTGAGAGCTGTGTTTATTATTAATTAACTATATATTCAGACAGGAAAGGCTATTCTTTTAGCAGACAACCCTGCATCTGTGAGTCCACCACATGATGACAATAATTACATCAACTCAAGGAGATGTTTTTGTGGTCGACTTTATTTTTCTCTTTAATCCGTGTCATTTAATACAGAACTGTACACGCTGGCCGCCGATTACACTGGCTGAAGCAGTCTGTAAAGACAATCCGTACTACAGGAGAAAGGAGAACACATTCAAAATCATGTGAGTTATGAATCACGCCACCTGCCACTGCAAAAGCAACATCTGCTCACGTGTGAGATGAAAACAAATCTATAATCTGGTTTAGGTTGAGCGATGGCAGTCACTATCTGTTTGCCGCCTCTTCTCAAGAAGAACAGCAAAAGTGGTTGAAGGAGCTGCAGAACTGTACAAATTCAACGGCGTCCTCAGAAAGTCCTGGGTAAAATTACAATAATGATTGACAACTACCATAATGACGAACAACATAAATATATATGCATTCACGTACTAACATTCAAACGTCTGTACGATTTTTTTGAATGATGCCTCTAATGCTTAACAGGGTGTCAATTTATTGTTATAATTTAAAATAAATCAAATTGTATGCATGTATATGATATAATATATTCACTTTTAATAGCTGGGCATTATTAGATTCCTTTTATTAACTTCTTCAATAATTGCCACTTGAATAATTACTTGATTTGTTTCTTTAACGTGTCATTTGTCTTTGACCCATTTACATATATATCAGTTCGTGAAAGAATCAGATTATTGGATAACTAGGTTTTCTCACATGCTCATGTGATTGTCATGTTTGTCCCCACACAGAATTAACACAGAAGCAAGCAGAGAAAGCACCGAGCAGTGTGAGTCTGTGCCAGCCGACACATCTGACACACAAGATTCCACCATAAAGTCGAACCAGGAAAAGGGTGAGAGAACAAACAGAGCCCGAGTACTTCTGTGCGTTTATGTGTGCCAATGTGTGTGCTTCTGCTTAACACTTACTGTGGGTTTGTATTAACAGAAGACTCCGCAGAGAGCTGCGAGACAGAGAGAGAGCCACCACCTAAACCTCCCCACACTTATTACAACAAACACCGTTATCCTGATGGAGGAGAGAGCCAAGACTCAGGTGAGATCCCATACCTGCTATGAGTCATGCCATAAGTGTGGCTGTAAAATCGAGGGTAATTAGTGTCTAGTATCAAGGCTTTGGACATAAATTACTTACAAATGCAACCAGAATGAATGAATCAATGTGTTTTTAATATTGTGATAGATCAAGGTTTATTTGTCTCTTATCAGATGGTCACTGGTTTGTCTGAATAATAAATGTAAAAATAATAATAACTTTTTTCACTTCAGTAAGTGTGACCCAAAGTGTAAGAAGGAACCAACCCCCACTGTTCGCCCCGCCTCCTCCACCACAAAACCAGGCTGAGAACGGAGCCAAGGACAGGTCCAAAAACAGGAGCGCCTTCATTAAATTTTTCAAAAAATGATTTTTCACACAACAGATTTTTCCTGCTCTGCCATGATGTGGCAAGTAGTTGAAAATGTACTTCTTTTGTATCTTTTTAATAAAGAAGTAGATTTATAACACAATTTATTACAAAAGAAGTAAATTTATAGATGCTATTTATATTTGAATCTATTCAATTAATCTATTCTATTAATTCACGTCTATTCATTATTGTTATTATTTAATAGAATCGATATTTAATCAAATGTGATTACAGATGTGCAATGATACCTTGTGAATAATGGTTTGTGTGTATTGAATTCCATGATGTGCAAGTTTTTCACAACTAATGGTAAATGTGAATGCAAATCTTACATTAAATGAAAAAACTTAAATCCATCAGATCAGGGTTTTTTTTTTTTTTTTTTTTCGTTTATGAATATATTTTTGTTATATGAATAAAGATAATGTGCTGGCTTCTGATTGTGTTATATTTATAGATTCTAGTGCTGATGAAGATGTATGCTGTGTAGGGTGGGTTCAGTGAAATTGCCATTTTAACCTCAGTAAACAATCAAATGTTACTGTCATCAAAAATTGCTGTACGTGTCTTTGTTATAAAATGAATAAGGTAAAGCAGTGCTTACCATATTCACAGGTCTACAGTTATTACATTCACGTTTGTTAAATATTATACTAACGCATTAAGACCTGCAACCTACATACAATCAGAAAAAAAATGCTTTTCTTAGATTTTTGGTTTGTTTTCAGTCAAAATATCTATATATTCTTTAAACATTAAGGATTTTCTAGACAAATAAAAACGGGGTAAGCAGAATAATCTTATTTCAAACATTGGCAGATTATTTTAAGGGAAAAGTATACAAAATAAGTCATTTGAGTGTCGCAAAACTTTCCTCGGAATAACATAATTATGATGTTAGTTACCCACCACATGATGGCGCTACACACTATAAAAACGTCCTTGAAAATATACCCTACAAAAAGTTTATAAGCATTTTATCGTGTTTGGGATCATTCAGAAACACGCTTTTTTTTAACAGTAAAAGGCGAAAAATAAACAATTTTCACGTCTATTATCGGAATATTTAAAGCTCTGAACACATTTTTAATAAAACCTATTACAGTCTATTATAAGCTATTTCAGTTATGACGTATGCGTCGCACAGCAATAATGCATAAACTGAATGACAATGATTACGCACGATTTTTCTTTCTTTTTTTTTGTTTTGTTTGTCAGTGAAACCTTAATGTGATCTTAATATGTTGTCGTCTTTGGCAAGAACACTAGCATATTAGGAGTAAAAACATCTCGCATTGTTTTTAATTAAAGACTATATTGTTGTTCTAGAAACACACAGCAAAATGACATATAGTAGGGTACAACACTCCATACATTAAAAAAAATGCATTTACGAGTTGTCTTTTAAAATTTAATTAAAATATTTTATTGAAGTCAGGACTGAAAAGGAAATCAGCTTTCAAAATGGCTTTAATTTATCCGTTTATCTATTGTGGCTTTACAATGAGAATAATCATTTGTACTTTTTGACATTCTCTAACAGGATGTATGAGACACTTTTTTGCACGGGTTGTGTCATTTTGACCGTGTGTATTTGTTATTTAGAAGCCTGTTGGAAAATACCAAAAAAGCACATATTTTTGTTATAATGGAAAAAAGCGAGTTTCCCCAAGAAGCGCAAAAGAAGACCGTGCTGTGATTTTTGCTCTCCGCTAGAGGGCGCTCGAATAAAGACAAGCTCCATAAAACGGGTTTGACTTTGTGCAGGATTACCTCCCTGCTACACTTTTCGTTTCAACACAGGCGTATGTTTGTTAAGGTAAGTGACAACTGTGTTTATTTAAGCGACGTCTTCACGAACATTTCAGTCGTTTTAGCAAGAGCCCACATCACTGCAAAACTTCATCAACCTACTATCACCAACACAACCGTAGGCTACTGCTATAAAGATGGAGACGGTGCTATAGTCTAAATCAATCAATCAATGGACATTATTTATTGGAAATAATTCGATTAAACATTTCAGAAAATAACAAACACTGTCTTCATACTCACAGAACCATGAACTTTATACTTTAGCTTATAGCTGCAAGCTTAGTTATAGCCTATCAGTAGGCAATTCATATTAGTTTAATGCAAATAAGCAAATATTGAATGAAATAGATCAATAAATATGAATAAAGAATAAGAATAAAACCCCCTCTCGTTTACTTTACAATCCGTTAGCACAAGACGTGGCCACAGTTTTTACATATTGTTTAGGTCTTAATAAAGAAGCAACAATAAAATGTACCGTCTGCGTGTTACAATTCACATATAATAAAGTGGCATATTTATGGAATTAACCAGATGATAATTTTACTCAGGCTGGGTTTTGTTAACGGCCCGTTGCAAACCAAAATGAACTTTGCAGTTGTGCGTAAACTCGTGTTTGATATCTGCTATAAAACAATCCAGCTAACGGGCAAAATGCACGCACTTCAAGGAAAATGCGTGGACAATTTTAATCAAATAAGGAAAGTTTGCAAAGTATCCGCATACCTATTTCTAATGACTTTGAGTTTTCCGCGCCTAGTCTTCCACTTGAGTCTCCACTGCCGAGTAGACATTAACATCTTGTTTGCTGAAGGTGGGCTGCAAACATGTGTCATTTATTAAACACAACAACCTAATATAATCGAGTCACAGCCTCACCCGCTCAAATTATTATTTTCTCTTCGGCTTGGAAGGGTCAATAGCTTTATCAAAGTACATTAAAAGCAACACGTGGGATGTGCGTCGATACAAACGGTCTGAAATATATGCAGTCACTGATGTCATATTTATAATGATTAATATAAATTAAAGTTTAATTTATGGTTGCAATAAAAATGTGTGCAGTGCGACCAATATTATCTAGTTAATGTCGATCAGTAATATAAACTATATTTTACATTTTGAAATGAAATAATATCGCATACTGGTGTGGGTTAATGCATATCGCCATTTCTAGAGTACAGAAAATAAATAGTTATTAAATAATGCAAAACAACCACAACATAAATAATAGTTCATTATTATTCTTCTTCTTTGATAGGCTGAATTTGGTGAAATAAGTTGATTTGAACGTTTGCATGAAATTATAGGCTTTGAGTTTATTATTAAAATCGCACCTTGTGGGAATCCAGTACGCTTGTTTGTTTGTTTGCGTGTGTCTGTGTGTACGATTTGTTTGCACATGTGAATGCGTGTGTGCCGTGCGTGTGTCTGTTGTTCAGTCAACCCCCCTGCAACGTCCCCAGCACAAATACACACATATCAGCCCTTCCTTTACTAGAGAAACTTCAACCGTAAATATAAAGCAACTAATTATCCGCGAGGTTATCCATGCGTCCTTAATAAGCTTGCTTTTATTTATTATTATTATTTTGTAGATCTATTCTTAAAAATACTAGGGGCCTTAACTAGTGCTATTCTGGTACGTAAAGTCCTTATTTTGTGTAAGGAGGTTTCTCTAATATATCTTACAACAGATTGTCTAAATTCTTATAACTCACACAAATAATGGCTATATTTCCTCCACATTTCTGATCATACCTTCTATGTTTAGCCTGCTGTTATTGGTTATTGTCTACCTTGTCAATAGTAAATTCGTATCTATAAATGCACCTACCTAGAAACAAACGATCATATACTTGCTTATTATTAATATTAGTATTAGGATATTATTATGGTTTAGTTATTAATATTAAAAAAGTGTAGGCTATATCGTTGTTCTTATCAACTGCCTTGTAATCGCAATTGTTCATATGATATTGTTCCTGGTGGTGCTTAGTAGCATGATTATTAATTAACACGCTAGAAAGAAAGATGCTTATAGCGTCTTACTATGTGGATGAACGTCGTCCTATCGATTAAGTTCAGTGTCGTTTAGCTGCATAAACGTGCGACTAAGTAGCTTATATCGCTACATGTAGCTACGGACTTGACACTTTTAAGCAAACCGGTTCAAATGTGATATATAGGCAAGGACGAATAAGTAGGCTATGCGCATCGTATAAATATAACCGATCGCCAGAAAGGATCCGCGTTTAATGCAAACGCGACACTTTTTTTAGCGACTTTTATCAATTAATGTTATACCTGTGTGCTGTAGCTTCATGAGCATTAAAAGCCATAAATTTCCGATACAGGAAGTAGTACCTGTAGTTTTTGTGGCTACCTTTGAGTCCCTTTTGTTTTTCCCCCTGCGGTATGAAAACAAATTGAGGACGCATGGATATGTTGAAACAGCACTCTACAATTATAAAAAAAAATTGATTGAGGTTATGTGGTCTGTTTTCTTGGTAGGGGTTTGCTGGGGGAAATGAAAGCCATTGTTGACTGGGCATGAGCATTGGTGGATCTTGTGTATCCTTACGCACTGGAACAGGCGCTAAGAACTGCTCAATGATTGGCTGCACGGTTAATACTTATGCTGCTGTGGTTGGCTGCAGTCTCTAAAAAGGTTCAAGCTATTTTTTTACAGCTTAGTGTCTGTGGCTCCGTAATTAATTGTAGCTAGCTGTCTCATATCGACGTGTTTTTAAGGAACATGAAATAGTTGTTGTGTTTTTTAATTAGAGGAGTTGCCAGAGCAAGAGATTTGAAGCCCAACTGCTGCTGCTGCTACTGCTGGTTGTTGCTACTATATCTTACTTGTGATGTTGGATATGGGAGAAAGGAAAGAAGTCAAAATGATTCCTAAATCATCGTTCAGTATAAACAGTCTGGTTCCCGAAGCCGTGCAAAGCGACAACCACAACCACCACCACCACCAACAACACCAACACCACAGAACGGTGCATGAGGAAGAGGAGAAGACTCCTTTACCTGTCCAGGCACAGGAGCAAAAGTCGGAGAACACTTGCGCTAAAAGTGACAATTCATCCCACGACTCCTCGTGCACCGACGAGAAGGACAAGCAGGAAGAGAAACGGGACTCGAAGGAGGGCGAAGGAGGCAAAGAAGGCGACAAGAAAAACGGCAAGTACGAGAAACCACCTTTTAGCTACAACGCTTTGATTATGATGGCTATCCGGCAGAGTCCGGAGAAGCGGTTAACCCTTAACGGCATTTACGAGTTCATTATGAAAAATTTCCCGTATTACCGGGAGAACAAGCAGGGATGGCAGAATTCCATCAGACACAACCTGAGTTTGAACAAATGTTTTGTCAAAGTGCCCCGGCATTACGATGACCCCGGGAAGGGAAACTACTGGATGCTTGACCCCTCCAGCGACGACGTGTTCATTGGCGGCACGACGGGCAAACTTCGGCGGAGATCGACCACTTCTAGGGCAAAGCTGGCGTTTAAAAGGGGCGCGAGGCTTACTTCTACCGGACTGACATTTATGGATAGAGCTGGCTCTTTATATTGGCCCATGTCGCCGTTCCTCTCGCTCCACCATCCGAGGGCGAGCAGCGCGTTGAGTTACAACGGCACGTCGTCGGCTTACCCTAGTCACCCAATGTCCTATAGCACAATGTTGACTCAAAACAGTTTGGGGAACAATCACTCTTTCCCTGCCTCCAATGGCTTGACTGTTGACAGACTCGTGAATGGAGAGATTCCGTACGCCACACACCACCTCACAGCGGCCGCTTTGGCCGCCTCAGTGCCATGTGGGCTCTCCGTGCCCTGCTCCGGGACCTACTCTTTGAATCCGTGTTCAGTGAACCTACTGGCGGGCCAGACCAGTTACTTCTTCCCCCACGTCCCTCACCCATCCATGACCTCCCAGAGCAGCACGTCCATGAGCTCCCGGGGCGCCTCTTCCTCCTCCCCGCAAACGGCCTCCTCTCTCGCGTGTGACTCCTTAAGGCCTTCTCTACCTAGTTTTTCCTCCGGACTTTCCAGCGGACTTTCTGACTACTTCACACATCAGAATCAAGGGTCAACATCAAATCCACTTATACACTAACTAGCATCCACAGGATCAGACTGTAAGTGAACATTTTACACCAATTTACACTGTAATATATATATAAATGAAAAAAAAAAAAATTAAGGAGAATGAACGGACAATGCAAGCCGAATTCCAGGTATTTTGTATTATTATTAATATTATTATTATTATTCTGCATTTATTTCTGACTGTATACAAACGTCAAGTGTCGCGGAACTGTTTATTATTCCACTGTCAGCAACGTGCAATGTGACCAGAGTAAAAAAAAAAGATTAAGCATAGGTTTTTTTTTTTTGTTGTTGTTTTTTTTTGGAAAGGCAGTATGATTACTTTAGAATGTTTATTTAAATAGTGGTTGCAGTTTTGTCTAATTTTAAATGTTAAAATATCTAATACGTTACAGAAAACCCTCCAGTCATCATGTTTGCAGTATTATCATGTCATGAGCGCACTGGTGGGGTGAGATTTTTCAAAAATTAACACAAAGGTTTATTTTCATTTTTAAATAAATATGTTCTATAAGTGCACAATGCCCGTTCAAATCCGTGGCTCCTTGTTGTTTTGTTCTTTCAATAATACAGACTGAATAATGCATCTATAGTGCATTTTATACGTATATTAACAATACAGTTTCTTTGTAGACCAAAGAATGGGTATCAATCAACAAAATATAGTTTTTTTCAGTATTCATAACTTTACAGACAGTTCTGAAGGAGACAGACGTAATGAATGCTTTTTAGCTTGTGTTTGCATATTTACTGTATGTGGTCACCACCATGCAGGTCACATTCTTTTTGTAATTAGTGAAATGTCAATACCTGTTGTAATTATAGGTTAACTTTGCGAACGTGTAACCCGTGTTGAGTAAATGCCTCATAAAATATTGAGTGATTGTTTATGTCGTCTTTAAATTCCATGGTTGTGATTTTGTGGTCTTATGCCCGTGTTTGTCGCTTAAACTGTTAACCGAACAAAATAAAAAAAAGTAGGTTAAGTACATTTATTACGAACATTTTGTCTTTTTTGAAGAGCTAGGGTTTACAGTAGCTGTCTGACAAGATGCTGATTAGCATAGTGTGTGTTTAATCAAACATTTAAGCGACAGTTTGCGGGTATATCTGAAGGCCCCGGCCTGCAATGTGTTACAAACATGAACTTGCATATTTATTTTAGGAAATGGGGACGAAAAAATGACACACACACACGCACACAAAATATTTGGGATGTTTTACAGTTTTAACAATAATATAAAAAGGAGCAAACAATGGCAGTCGATAGAGACTAGAATCTTATATTACTATCGTAGGGCCTAAAAACCTACCTGAATATCAAATTCTTCCCTTCCTTTGGTTACTTTATTCTATTTTGTTCTGAAATATTTTGCTGTAGCTTATTACACATTTGTTACAAGCGTCTCCTGGTTGTAGAGGTCATACAAAGCAATGCATAACGCCTGATAATCACTGTCAGCTCTTGTTTATCAGCCAACAATAGAGTCATTAGTTGCAATAGTACAGAGCAACAACTTAGCTTTCAGCACTTGAAGTCCAGTAATTTGTTCATGTTTTTTAAAAGAGACATTGTACTAAATGTGCCCAACCGTAATGCAATAACCTCTGTGCTTTATACAATAGACCGGTGGAACTCAATATCTCCCCGCAAGATGTTATCGCTCAAATGTTAAACGGGGTGACCACTCAAAAACAAAAGTAAAAAAGGAGAGGTCAAATTTAGAAGCATATATTTTTTTCTCTTATTAGAAATAAAAATAATGAATAAAAAAAACGGACGATAATTTACTTGCAAAATTATTGTTTATTATCATCTTTTATTTATACCTGAATATTGGTGCATATATTTATTTATAATAGATGCTAAATAATTATGAGGATTTAAATGTAATAGGCTACTGTTTCCCATTTTAATGTTTTCATTTCAGAGTAATTATTACAAAGAGTTTAGGCTAAAGCAGAGCTTGCATGTAGCACGTGGATGTGAAATGATGGTAGCATCACGAACAAAGCATTTTCAGTGGGAATCGATGACAGCAAAATTATAATCTTTAGCCAGTGATTGTTTGCTCTGAGTTTATTTAATTGGTTTGCATCTGCTTCCGGTCAACAGCGTGAGTTTTCAGCCCACAAAGATGCACAGCCGCTCTACCTGAAGCACAAGCGAGGCCTAGAACCGCACCAATAATTGAAATCTGCAAGGGAATCATTTTCTGCTCGACGCTGTAGACCCCATAGTTAAGACGAATCGCTTGTATTGAATTGTGCAGACGTTTATGCAGACTTAATGAAGCGATGCGCTTGAAATAATAGTTATTTTTTCCTTTGTGTCTTTTGACAAGATCTTGTAAGCAGGGTTTAGTCACAGGCTACACAAAAGGCGTGGTTTCTGCTTATTACCCTGAGGCACAGAGAGACTGTGAGGGGAACTGGGGTCAGCACGCAAGCACATCAGCATCCTAATACCGCAGCGTCCTGCTAAAAATAAAGAAAATAAATATCCAATATAAATAAAACGTAGCCTACTATAAGTACAATATTTCCCCCAATGCATGAAAATCGCATATAAATGATACAATACATTTCTAATGTCAATTTCCTATAGAGCATTTGGTATGTTCCTAAAATGAAACTGAAATAATTATTTGAGCTCTGTGACTAAAGCGCTAAAAGCACAAGAGCTATCTGTACAATCAACTATAGCCTAAACTGTCAAATCTGTTATGAATATTGCGACAGCTTGTGCTTAAATGTTCCGTTCTGATTTGCACACGAAATTAATATTCCTGCCTTGTCGCCTTGCTTGGTATTAGTTGTCTTATAAAATGTCACTATGAAGAGGCCAGATTAGAATATGTGATATAACTCAGAGTTTTAATGCTTATTCCACTTTCGCCAGTTCACAGATAATGGTGTGGTAAAACGAAGCTGATCCAAATCTGAACCATTAAAATACTTGTAAAAAGCGAAGGACGTTTCCTCTCTAAGTAATACGAGCCAGACGAGCCAGGCAGAGTGAGGGCGCTAGAATGACGCAGAACTGTAGTGACATTAACTTCATATCTTTGCAAAATACATGGCCTCTCGTAAACTTAGTTTTCCCTGTGGCAAGACGAACTGTAATATCATTTACAAGCTGTGAAAATACCCCACACGAGAGATAATGCAGAAATGTGCCTTCTAGCCATTATATGCAAAAAATACAAAGAAGCTGTGGAATGTTTAATTATTATTGTTAATAAAACAATGAATCATTAATATTAAAACAAATTAATTTTAACAAAAATATCATAGTAAAATCATATTGTGCATAAATGAATATATATACAAATGACATACTTTTTTTCAGAACAGTGAGTACAAATGTAGGTTATCGTGTCATACCACCATGATTTTCTTTTTCCACACTCACAAAAAAAGACACTTTTCCTTTAGCAATATAAAACTAAATTTACTTAGCTATTAAACCGAGTAGGCTAATCCTCTTTGCCTTTAAATCAAATGCTATTTTGGAAAAGGGTTTGTGGTATATCCCGGTCTATATTGTAGTAAAATATTTGCTTAGTGAAAGAAAACATTCGACAGATCGTGAATAATCGTTTTAATGAGTGTGTGTAAAGCTCCCGACTTAGTGAAGTGAGCTGTCGAGTTAAACAAACAACTTGCATCATGAAATGATATTGTTTAAAAGCATATGTAATTCTTGTAGTTCGTGGTCTCTCTGGAATTTTATATACAGAATTGTAATTATTCAAGACACGGTCCTAGTGTTTTAAAAGGCGTATATGACAAGCAGATAACACAGACGCCTTTCGTACCAATCAGAGACAATATCGCAAATTAATATAGCCTACTTCTTTTGGCAAAATTGTCTATCGAATAGGTAGTTAAAATACAACATTTCAGCTAATTATCCAATTTTATCTGGTATAATATTATCAGACAGTGGCTTTTTGTGTCTTGTGGCGAAAAACTGCTACACTCTTGCAAACAAAGGTGTGACTAGTATTACTATGAGAAAGGTTACAATCAGGAGAGCAATATCACTCATTTAAATCCTTATGTTTTTGGTCTAAATTGTAGTCTTGCTTTACTACGGTTTTTAACCACAATGGGGCAAGTCTCCACTTAGAGACTATTTGTGTTCCGGGTCGTTTGGACGTTAACCCCAATGGAATAAGCAGCCAAAAATAAGTAAGGTGCGTCATATTTAGTGTAAGTAAAAATAAAAAGTCAATTTGTGAAACGTTTCATTAATCCTGATCGTTTAATGTTTATTATTTTAAAGAGTTTTATTTCTAAAGTTGCGCTGTGTGTCCTTTGGCCTGTGCGTTCACTCCAGTTCTCCGTTATTTCCACCCCTGTTTCTTCCTACTCTTGCCTCTCCGTCTGTCTTGGATCATATATTACCCGTGCTAGTGAACATGAAAGCATTTCTCAATAAAATATTATAAATGAATAATTTTGTCAATATTTTCTCGCGCGACTGTCGATCGCTGTCTCGGCTGATCAGAAATATTGTAAGTTCACAATGTCAGAATAGTGCTGGAAAACGGGGAGTATGCGCGATCATTTCCGATTTAATCAATTATTGTTTGTTAAGAAAGGCTATAATAGAATTTTTTGTATTTATGTTTTTATTTATTTATTTTTATTTTTTCTCACAGATTGTCTCGTATTGCAAAAGTGTTAAAACACCAAAGGGCATATACTGTTGAAGGTTTCGTAGCCTATATCATGCAGTTTTGACGCTGCTACTGTTTTGCGCCTACATTCTCCCTCGGGGGATATGCCTGTCTGTCTGTCTGTCTAAAATGAATTATTTTACTATTAATTGTGATATTCTGAGCTTTAATATCGTTTTTGCTTCTAACAGACCTCAAAGCCATTTTTGGAGAGTGACACATAAAAGACATGCGCTGAACCAATATGTTTAGTCTGGTGTATTTAGTCACAAGAAGGAAACACCACCTGGGATACATGATGTAATAACATCCATTCAGGCTAATGAACAACTAAATATATATATATTTAAAAAAAATAATAGCCTAATAATTATTATTATTATTCTAAATATTAGACCAATGTTATTTTGCAACTTTGTTTTTGTCAGTTTTATTATTTATTAAATAGCCTAAACAAAGTTTTCTTTAGGTTTAAACGCTACCAACAGGTGCCAAAATTTTTCTTGTTACCTGACATCACTCCTTGAGTTGTAAAGCACTATCTATCAAAAGCAGCCTCGAGACAATGCGTGGAATCACAGCCTTCGTGCTATCAAATTGCAAACTCCCAGTGCGGGTTGGGTGTCCGAAACGGAACCAACAGGCTTACAAAAAGGACTGCTGATTGTAATGAATTCCCACTCGCGCCTCTGAAACGGCTGATGGATTAATGCAACAAGCTCTTGTTTTTGATGTCACACCGGTGTGAGCTCCTTGTTAAATTAGACATTATTCTCAAAGGTCTGTTTTTTTCTGCTAACATGTAGGCTAGTGCTACAACGTGTTATTGTTGGGTAAATACGGTCTATTTTAATGCCACCCTAAACTTTATAGACAAAAATGATTATAGGCAAAATTATATATAGCCTATAGGCCTATATATATTTAATTTTATTTATGTATTTTAATTTAGTGATTTCACAAGCGATCCTGATTGTGTAAACACACAGACCAATGGGGTTTAATGAAGCCATTGTAACAAATTGGTCTGCTGAATCATAGAGTGCCAGATTCTGTTTAAAAAATTCAAAAACCTAATGAAATTGTAAGAGTAATAACAAAACGAATATAGTGAAATTAGAAATAGCTGATTGCCACACACTGCTGGGCAACAACAATAATAAACAACAAAATAACAATAAACAAAAAATAAATAAAGCAACAACAACAAAAATATTATAATAGTAATAGCCAAATAATATTAATGCAATGGTAAATGAGGATCTTCAATCCATCTTAAAAATACAAATGACAAATGAAAATATCAAAAAGAGAAAGAAAGAAAGAATAGTTGTTTGCTGTCAGTTTGGCCAATCGAGCACAGATGCATCTATTGATTCTTTCGACTTCCGCCCTTGCTGGCGGACAACACGCCATGGTGTCTAGAAATACTAAATCTGAACGAAAAATCCATATCTATAGTATCACATAAATGTTATTATTATTTAAAACCAACGTTTAGGCTGTTTTAGACAAACACCGAAGATGTTACGTTGGTAATTCAGTGTAGGCGGAGGAGGCCCAGAGGAGGATGGGCCTGGCCTTTAAGACGGTCCCATCATAAACACGCGTAGGTTGATAAAGCCGTGTCTTGCCTCACTGTTTACAGACAACGTTGATTATTTCAGTCGATCTTTGCCTATACGTTGTTTTTGAATGATCTGGACGAACTAATTCGACCGGTTCCTTCAGGAGAGAATGAAGATATTTTCCCTATTCCGTCTTTCGGGGTGAGGCAGGTTGTCTGTCAGTGAGGTATAGGCGACAGTCTGTCTACAAGCCGTAAGCTGATCTCCAGAGTGCTAGAGGAAAACGGGCAAGATTCCTGGCCTGCAAGCCGAGATATTGATCTACCTCAGCCACCTAAACAAAGCCTCACCTGTTTCCCTTGTCCATACTTTATTTTATGCAGTCTAATGCTTGTTTTGTTTGACATTTCTTTTATTTCCATGGATCCGAACTTTGATACACTTTTGGGAGTACTACATAAACACCGTGTTGTACCTGAACATCCAGATCTCACCAGCAGCATCAGAGACCACCCTTCTCTCCCGGTGCAGAAAATTGCTCCCCGTTGTCTTTACAGAAAATAAAAGTTTTCATTCAGCGGCGCAGTGTCCAATAACATCCAACGCGAGATAAAACTAATTACTCCATTATGCCCCTAGAGTTAATGTTTCATAAATTGGATCCACTAAAAGCTCCTTTATTATTTATCAGGCCTCGCTTTGGGCTGCTTGTTAAACATATCAAGATTACTTTCTGATCTTGTACAACTATTCGTCTGCAATGGTGTCGCACAGATTCATTCATACAGCCCTGCGCCCACCTCTTTTATCAGTATGCCTTGAACACGGCGCTGCTGACAGACAGCCAACTTAACCAGAGAGGAAAACGGTGCCTCGGCTAAATTAATTCCTTTGTTAATTTCGGATGCAAATGCATGCGGATTTGTTAGAGCCATAATATTTTACAACATGTGCACGAGCGAGAATTTTTCATCAGGTTTCATTTGAACACGCGCACAGCATATAGGCTACGCAAATATAAGTGGGAACAAACAGGTGCCAGACGCTTATGGCACGCGACGCATGCTTTTACATCTTAAACATTAACATTTGCCTCACACGAATTACAGAGCGACATATTACACATTAATAGCCTATATGTATATATTTACCAGTTTACTTGGGATTATTACTCGCTAAATTACTAAAGTTACGCAGATGCTCCTCTCTCTGTTGATTATTTTTCATTTCCATTTCCTTAATGCTAAAAACATGAAATTACATCGTTAAAACAAACACGTAAACACAAAGCTAGCAAACTAGCCCGCTGTCTTTTTTCACTCGCCGTTAAGTAAACGGTGGCATGTGAGATCCTGATTGAATGCTATGCAAAATGTGGTGGCTGTAACCCTGCTCTTGATGATCATCCTTACACCTGTGTACTATGAATGGACAATACTCTAAATGGTGGCTGTGGCATCGTTCCAAAGATAGCAGATAGATGTGGGTCATCCGTGCCCATCGACTGTCTCATCAGTGCAGGGGACACTTTTTATACTGATAAAAAAAAAGGAGAGAAGACTTTGGCTGCTCAACAAACGAGGCAAACTTCTCTGCAGCCTGCAGGATATTGTATACAGAAAGATGTGTTAAGATGTCCGATTGTTTGAGGATGTTACAGAGACAGGCCCAAAGGATTTGGGCACAAGGACTTGAGATGAGATTGCAAACCAATGGCGCTCTAATTTGTGAGGCATTGTTGACTGAGATCAAGGGGGAATTCCGCAGGATGGACTGGGAGGAAAGATGCCGAGATCTGAGGGAGCATGTGTGTCTATATAGGGTAGCTAGCTGAGCACACAGGGCTACCAACTACAAACTGGGGGTCTGTGGGTTTGATTCCCCAGTGGGGCACCAAAGAGAATGAATGGGCAACAGAAGGGTCCTAGTGTATAGTACTGCCGTTGTGCACCTGAGCAAAGCACTTAACCCCAAGTTGAGTGCTGCATCATGTTACTCTGGTCCCCTTAACCCCTCCTCCATCCAGGGCACCTCCGCAAAAGAGAAACTGTTCTCTAAGAGTTTTCCCAGGTTAAATAAAGGTATAAGGAGGAAATGGGAGTATTGATATTGTGAGAAAATCTAGCTGTTTGCTTTGAGGTGCAAGAGATATTCTTTTGAAGAAACAATAATGCTAGTATTAAGTGCTGTGGGGCTCTGAGTAAATAAGAATCTCTGCTTCTTTTTCCAAAAGTTTAACTTCGTGTACAAGTTAACTGGATCGCAACATATTCATTTTGAAGTTTTATATAAATCAGGTTGTCCAAATGAGTTTGGGATTTAGAGGGTGGGAGGAAATAAGGGTGTTTAAGGTGCCTCCTATTGACCTCAACTCTGTCCCTCTGATGCTCTGTGCACAAGCCCGTGACTCGTTGAATAGTTTTACTATTCATCCTCGTCAGAGTGACTGCACTTCAAGGAGGACCAGAGGAAGGGAGGGAGACAAAAAGATAGAGAGATTAAGTCACTCGTATTATTTGGACGTGACTATTATGAAGATGTCGAGAGTGGCATATGGTCGTCGACACTGGGCACAAATGGAATTCAGTATTAGAAAGTAAATACTGAAAATACAAATGAAATTTCGATGTAAGCACCCATTAATGTTACGCTGTGACGTACACTTGCACAAGCTCATTGAGTGATGATATTTAGAAATATTATATACTGGTTATGGAGATATTTGTAAGTGTGCGTTGTGTCAGTGAAAGACTTAACTTTATTTTAATTAGCATCAGGTTAAATATTTTTGGTATCCTCGGCAGAAAATTATTGCACATCATCAGGAATCATTATCATCAGGAAAATTCTAAATGATGTGATCGTAATTCAGCAGTGCAGAAAAACACTGCATTATTTGGCGATAATATTATTACTAGCTTAAAGTTCACTGAGAGTTCTTTTAATACAAAGCAGACCTTTGAAAATATTATTTGTTGCTTACAGACAGGAAACCAAGTTTACAACAAAATAATAAAAAGAAAAGCAAGTGATTAAATGACCTTTTACTTATTTTCAAGAAAAATGGCAAAATGGAAGTTGTAAAAAAAACTATATATTTGATTTTTTTCCATCAATCCAACTGATGTTTGTATGACTCTATACATCAACTTGCATTGTATCCGTTACTGAGAATAAAACTCCTTTATAATGTCCAATTAAATTTCCGATCCCAATATTGTGTGTAATAAATGCCCAATTTAATTGCAATTCTGTTTCAGTTTGTCTGTACTTTATTATCTTCATTTAACAAATGTACAGATGTTGAAGATGTTTTGCTGTGCTTACCCAGTTCCTACATTTGCTATTGTCAATGTGCTCTCAGTATCATTTCACTAGCATATGTTTTTCTTTTCTTATTTATTATAAGGTAAATTTAGCCATATTACTGTTATCTTGCCTTATGATGAATGATCTGGCATCTGCTAGTGTTACTGTGTCACCATTGCTTTTAGTGCCAAAGAGGCAGGGTGGAGGGGGGATAGAGGGATGTGCATAAATTGAAAAGAGAAATAACAGTCTTAAATTTGTCATTGTCTTCCTCCTAGATGTCTGGCAGTGTGTGCTGCAGTAGCCTGAATCCACCCTGTGATGCGTTACTCACCCATGCTGAGAATGTTTACAGTTGTAATCAAGGTCCATGTAACTTGTTTGTGAAATGTTTTGCCTTTATGTTTTAGAGGTGCTATACAATTTGCAAATAGTAGGGCATGAAGTCACAGTTTGATTAAATTGCTGTCAGTACAAAAAAGAAAGAAAAAGAAAACAGAAGCATTGTACAAAACCTAGACTGTTATTTTGCATCCCTTTATAGAAGGAGTTTCAATTTTCTCCCTTTAGACAATCTTATTATTTAAATTAAAATAAAAAAAGAAAACATGGCATTGTACAACAATTTGCTTTGTATATGAAGAACTGTATATCTGCTATATTTTACAAGCAATGTGTTGTGACATTTTGTTTGTTGTCAAGACAGTATTCCCCTGTTGCTAATGTTTTTGCTGTAAAGGAGGAAACATGCTGATCTACTGTGACCCAGTAAATTGTTACTTTGAGAGATAAAAACATATCTTTTGTCGTTGATTCCTTTGGGGAGAGAAGTCTTTGCATGACCACTGAAGCTTCTAGATTTCTGTATTTCCTGAAATGTTTCCCAACATTTGGCCAGTTTGCTGAAAAAAATGAGACTGATGCCTAAATAATATCAGATTTGTATGTGTTTGTGTTTGGCAGCTTGTAAATGTAAGAAACCTTGAACAAAGGTCCCCTTAGACACACACACACACACACACACACACAAGGAATGCAATGGATCAGTGTCACAGCAGCTATTTTAATTGAGAGATCTCATGCATTTATTTAAAAAAAAAAAAATGTTTATCAAGTCATGGCGCATTTCATGTGATATGCGAGAGGTTTAAGCTTGCACACATTCAACACCCAAAGGCTTCACTCACTGTAGACATTACAGGTCTCCAGAGATATCATCTTGAGGGTGTCTTTTATTGTCTACAGTTTTGAAAGTAAACAACACATGTCTCACCGAAAGACAACTAATACATCATGGAGGAGATAATGAGGGTTTGCGTTGCTTACTTAGGTGAGAAAACATCATAATGGAAAAGTGTGAAAAAACAGTTATGCTTCAGAATGTAAATATATATATATATATATATATTTTATATTTATATATAAAATGTTAAGGTAGTTTTGATGTTGTATTGCAAACCCCATTGAGGAGGGATAGAGCTAGGATTATTGAGGGACAGAGTTGGTTGTTTAATTTGATAGAAAATGTAATTATAGATGTAACTACAGAAATGAATTATATATGTAATAATTGGTATTTTTAAGGTATAATGTAAAAACATGTAGGTATATTTATTTATATATATATAAAAGTACATGATAAATATTACATATTTTGCATGTACTTTATTATTATTTTTTAATTTTATTTCTAAATTTAATTTCTCACCACAGTGTATGATCCATCCAAATATAAAACCTCATTTCTGATTCATTGAATGGCCTTGCAAATATTAATGGAAATGTCTACATATCATAACAATAGAATGTCATAACTTTCATTCCTTGATCTAAAATAAAAATTTAACGAATAATGTTGAAATTATTATTACAATAATGCTGTGAATAATTATTGCATCTGTCACACACACAAAACGAGGCGGCTACAATAAAAGTTATTAAAAATCCTTTTTAAAAAGGGTCGCACTTAAGTTTGTGCATGAGTAATTAAAATAATCAACAGCGTAACAAACGCTATGGGGTGATTCTCTGAATGAGTGAGGACACAATCATGGAGGGAACAGCTATGCCGTATGTGTTGATTCTTTTCTTTTTTTTTCAGTCAATAAACAGTCGCAGTCATCATCACCAAGTTCGTCACAGAGACTCCGCGCGGAAGAGCAGAGCTCGAGCCTCTGTCACGCAACGGCCTGCGCGCGCTCCTCTTCCCTCATGCAACAAATAAAAATACCTCTCTCCTCGTTCTCATGCTGCGATGCTTTCTGATAATTTGAGAAAATAAAGAGATGCAGACGTTCACTCGGCCCTCTAGGTGGGCGGAACACGGAACCCAAGCTGCCCTTGCCACCAATTTCACAGAGCAATTATCTAGTTGGATTCATGGGAGTTTACTAAACAAACGGCAGCCCCGCTGCGCCCCTCTCAGGCTGCGGCCCAGATCAATTCTGCATCACAAAGCGCCATCGATGATCACCCAGCCACTCTCATCACCTATATGTATCGATTATTTTTGTGTCTTAAAACAGGTGTCCATTTTATACTTGTGTTATATCCATGCTATGCATCTGATTAGCCTTAATTACTCACCCGAACAGTTCTGCGTGCGTGGCCGTGCTGCTGTTGTTTATAGCAATTATGATTCATATTCTTTTGCCTTGCTTTTAAATAAACAACACCAACAGTCTGTCATCCTCAGACTGGTCAATTGGACTTGTACGGCTATTAGGTCGAATATGGCTCCAGAGCTCCAAAAAAAATCAATGCCACCGTGATTAGACCGATGACAGCAAATTCACAGTTTCAGCCGGGAGTGTTCAGGAAGAGACGAGGTGTATGGCAAATAAGTCGCACTTGTCTGCACACAAAGGAAAAATCCCCCCGTCTTTGTTTATAAGGTGTAAAAATCCGGAATGATTGCAGGGTACCGAGGACATTCGGGCTGTTTTTTTTCGCCAGCTTTTTATGAAAAATATTTTTGACAATTTTCAAAGTAATTGTGGACCGAGTCGCTGAATAGGCCCACATTAACCGACAGGTTTGGTTTCATCGATCTCAGAGAACAAACACAACAAAATAAAGACAGAAAGAAGAAAGGAAAGATGATTGCTATTTTTGCTACCTTGTGATAAAACAGAACATTCATAAAGAAAGGAAAATGCGAGAGAAAAACTATTGTGAAAATACAGCCCTCTTTGGCTACGTCACAATTGTCCAAAAGTGCCTTGCGAAGTAAACTGGCATCTGTTTCATCTGACCGGCCTAGTTATTGGGCGAATTCCCGCCTAAAATGAGCATCATGGCCCCATCATGGCTCACTTAAAAGTGCACTTAAGGGTACACACCAAAACACACGTCTTTACATAGGCTGCCTACCTACTTTTTATTTATTGTTTGCTTGTTTTTACTTGTTTCTTTATAAAATATTACCTTGATAACATCATAACTAGTGCAGGCTCAACACCAAATGTAAATGAAATTTTTGAAAGATTTATAGAGTTCGCAGCGCTTGATAAAAACATAGCAAATGAAATACATCCCACAAGGTAACATCATGAACTTGACCCCCGGGATCACGTGATCATAAAGGTCAAAAATAATTCCTTAAGTGACCATGCACGCTACAACGGATTTGTGCCCTTTGGATAGGGATTAATTTGCTCTCTTTCGCCTTTTAAAAGCTTCCTCTTCGAGCTGTGGCATTGGAGGCAATAA
>JAUMHR010000072.1:10700525-10786368 GCA_032361145.1 Enteromius fasciolatus | reverse complement strand
TATGATTATATTAATCAAGAGTTCGATGACGCAGCGAAGGCGTTCCAAAAATTTTGTCACGTGAACTATTGCAATCAGATGCAGTGTGTAAGAAAGGAGTAGCCTAGTGAACACTGCTTAGGGATCTTGTGAATTTGGCAAGCAGAAAGTGCTTTCGTTTATAAGCCCTTTTTAAATTGACAATGGCTTGATAATTTCGATCAGAAGTCGACAAAATAAACCGTCTGTGTTACCCCTAATATGTCAAACATAACTGAGTGTTTGTTTTTTGCACAGTTTTCAGTTTGTCACTGTACGTGGCGAAGACACACGCCGCTTAAAAGATCGGTTATAATTGCCCGCGCGTTTAAGCGTTCGTAGCACGGAGACAGACCTTTGTTTACTAATTGCGGCAGTTATGTTTGTTTGGAGAGTTTTGAGGAAAGAAAATGGAAAGTCTCTGACTGCTGATCTTTACCACACAGTCCAAGATCAATCACATTCTGCGAATGGATATTATTAAACAGCATGGGGTGGCTGAGGCGCGAGGCACGGGGCCGTCAGGAGTGCAGGGCTACGAAGCGGCTCCTCTCCCGCGCTGCAACAGGGCAATTGTTGACACGCTTTTTCCTGCCAATCTGCAGCTCTCCTCCGAACGCGGCTGCCATGGCAACCTGCTCTTACCCGTCGAGGCAGCTGGCAGCCCCTCACTTACGAAGTTGTGTGCGCTTCCAATGATTGTCGACTCACGGAAAACGAGGGAGAGCTGCTTTCCACTGAACTGGATTTTGTCGTGGTCGGCTGAAATAGAAATAGCCTTACACCACTGCTATTTCAGTTGGCGAGACGTACAGTGACAAGAGTCGAACCTGGCTGCCGCGTTATGAGCTGTGGAGTTTGTTCTGCACGTTTATTCGAGTCAGGTGTACTCATGAAACGGGTTTATTCCTTTTCTCTGTTGCCTGGAACACAAAACAACAACAGTAATTCATTTTTAGCCTACTAAACCACGGTAACCACATGGTTTTGCAACCCTATGGTATTTGTAGTAAAACTGAGGGGCTAAAAACATGGCCACTACAGTTTTGCTTTAATAAAACCATTGTTAATTTTCATAAGGGTTGTGACTATTAATGAAACGTGTTTTGATGATTATAAACCAATGTCTTCTGATCATATTAAAGTCTATTTAATATTCACCTTTCCTTCCTTCACAGACATTGGAAACACATTGTGGTCAATCGACACGAGTTCTTCTTGAACTTTTACCTTTGGTTAGCTACATCACGGAGACACATGCATGCTTTCCCAGTAAATCTGTCCTGTCTTTTTATCTGCAAATGTACACAGCGGCCTCCCTCCACTGTACATCTTTCTAACACGCAACAGCTAAACTACACATACCACCTTCTCACATGCTGAATGTGTTCGGGAAACACAAAGACTAGCCTCTCTCTTCTCATTATCTTAATCTACTGCTTTCACCTGTGCCCAGCTCCAGCAGGAACACTCTCATATATCGACCTGCTGGCCACAAAGAGCCGCCGCTCCACCGCTAAAGCCCGGTAAGCGATACCTCAGGGTGTCATACTGAAAATTAGGCTTGGATTCAACCAGGGAGTCTTGCGAGACCACAGGAGAAGTCTTTATTCAAAACAGATGTGCTGGAGTACCACGAGGCCCAGCGCAATGTGTGTCTGTTTTCAGACAGCTAATCTGCGAGTAGCAGAGACAAATAATGAATCAAATGCGTTTGGAGTTTTCGTGAGGTCACATGGGGGGGGGTTCACAGAGTTTGGGTTGGGGTGGATAGAAGACATGTGGCGAGTGGAGCATTGTCAAAAGCTTTGTTTTAACAATGCATTTTATGTATATGTGAACCGATGCTGTGTTGTCTGCAATTATTGCAAAGCCCTAGCTGATCATTACTCTTGCTGCAAACACACAAGAAGCACCTGCACTGCAGTAACAAAGCACCTGTGCGGTTATCATGCGCTGACAATCATAAGCTTCATTTAATGGAAGGAGGGACCAGTATGTCACAAAGACCACTAATGGAATAACATCAGTAAGAATAGTGTACATCTGTCATTCAGCCACTGAAATACATCTGATTAGAGAGTAATTAAGTGACCTGCAAAGCCCTATGTGACAGATTAATATACACCTGACATCTCAGAGGTGTAACTGACATCGCGAGGGCAAAAGTTTTAGCACGAGTGTCTATACCGAGGAGAATATTTATGAAAACTGAAGACACCAATGACAGCCAACCTTAGGCCTGCTATTACCAACTGTAAGAATATGAACAGACCAAACAAGCAACAATAGCCTGTAATTGAAAAAATTGTGCATCCCACTAGAGGACAAAATTAATGTTTTGAGCTTTTGTCTCAAAGCATTTGTCTTAAATCAGTTGAGTCAGCCACTAATTACAAGAAATCTGGAAAACAAATGATATAACAGGCTACCTAAAAATAACGGTCCTTGTCTGCAGAAGGAGCACTTGAAAAGTTGTCTAACATGTTTCCATTTCCAAGAACTCACACGAAAATGAAGGTTTGTGAGGTTCTTGCTCTGTACTTGTAAGATAAAGCATGAATAACAGCTTTATCTCTTCATACAGTGTTGCAGTACAAACAATTGCGATGTCTCAGACATTTGTCGTTTAAGAAGAATGTTGCATTTATATAAATATGGTTAAAATAAATATCTCGCTGAATCATAACAGCATGTATTGTAATTTGCCAGGGGTTAACTGATTTATACGAGTGAGCTTTGTATTTGCTGCATGTACTTGCTGTAAATAAAAATGTGAGGTTATCTCTGTTTAACCTTTTTCTTTACCCAGAATAAATATCAAAGAGCAGGGGCAAGAACTTATTTTGAAACGTACTTCATTCATATTGATGGTTCATGGCAGACTTCTTCAAATCAAATATTTTGGAACACATTTGCAAATTATTCACAATCTTACATTGACAGATATCTTAGAGATAAAGTGTACAAAAATAAATAAAGCGTACAAATGAAGCGTAAATCCACTTCTTATCACAAGCTTGTACGCTGTATGTGTCAACAACAAAACAGATGTTATAAAACATACTAAATAAGATAAATTAGTGCTGTCAAATGATTAATCCCAATCCATCCAAAATAAAAGTTCGTGTTTACATAATAAATGCACGTGTGCTGTGTATATTTACATTTGAATTTTGTTTTATATAAACATAACGTATTTTTAAATGTATATATACACATGTATGCGTTTGCATTTATATATACAAAATAAATATACACAGTACACATATATTATGTAAACAAAACCTTTGATTTTCGATGCGATTTATCACAATTAATTGTTTGACAGCACTAATATAAATTCTTAATATAAATTATAATAGAATTTAGTACACCCTCATTCCTTTCCAAATCAGCACGACATTTTTCCTTCTTTAGAAAATTATGTATTTATTCCTGTCCATACAATGAACATCGATGGTAACCAAAACTGTTTGGTTAACAACATTCTTCAAAGCATCTTCTTTTATCCTCCACAGAAGAAAGAAAGGCATAGAGGTTTGTAATGACATGAGGGTAAGTAAATGATTTTATTTGGACAAAATAACCCCTTAAGGTTTATTATTAGTCAGTATTAATTGTAGCAGCACAGTTTATACTGAAGTGCATTGCAGATTTTTTCTTTACTGCTCTTCCACAAACACTTCATTGTAAGAATAATAATATTTATCTGCTTTAACCTTTGCGGAACTCAGCTCGAAAGTACAAGTTTCTCTGTTACGCAACTCAGCAATGTTTTCTTTTCATTATTTACATACTTCTATGTAGTTCATGCACTAATTCTGATAAGTTTAACAAATATTGTGCATGATTACTGAGGCAATGCATTTCCTCAGTGATGCTCCACACACACACACACAAACACTCTCCAGGCTCACAGATGTGCTTTTAGGTAGATGTCCAAATTCGTCTTACTCTTTTGCGTCAGATAAGGTGATCAGAAAGGGCGATATTCGAGCAGTTTTAAGACTCATGTCCTGGGGCTCGTGTCCCTTGCAGCTTGCACGAATGGTGTATCACTGACCACTCAACTGGTTGCCCCGACTGACCTGGGAACAGCTGTGAGATAAAGATATCACTGACAGATTGCTTTGTCCATTAGTGCAATCCACCAGGTATTGAAGCAAACAATGCTTGAGAAAGATGGTAGATGAGATTATAGTGCAAGTACTATTGAAGATTTATGTAATGCTAATACTAATTAGATCGGTTTCACAAGGTGTTGGCTCGTTTTACATATTTTAAAAGCTCAGAGAGATATGAATTTTGCCCCCAAAAAATGAAAAAAATAAACCCTCACTCTGCTCCTGGTCGCTTACTTTCTTCTTCTTTTTTTATTCCCATGTTCCCTAGCAGACCAGAGTCACCTTTTACTTGGGAAAAGTGTGATGTGAGGCATTATTCTTAATTCCGAAGTACCACGAGGATCCTTTGTAAGAGGAATATGTTTTGTTATTTTACAGGACTGTTAAAGACATTTTGCTTTGTTACACTCCATTTTACAGGTTTCACACGGCGAAGGAGGGCATACATTAGCATCGTTTAAGCCTTTAAAACTGTCACGAATTGCAGGAGAGTGATGAGAATTTCTTTTGCGCTGAAAGATGTCATTTTACAATGTTTTAGAAGTCAAAGATCTGAAACGGTGGGCTGTTAACCAGAACGGAAATCAGCTTACGAGTATTAGGACAATAGTAGTAGCTGAACAATCGAGCAGTTTGTTAAGTGGAATAGATTTTCTTGCTCTCTCAAAGTGCTTAAGAATTGTTTGCGGTTGATATTTTTTCCTGGGGGAGTTGCTTGTGAGCAGTCAAACATACATAACATTATCATGCAGATATGGTGTGGAGAGATAAAGGGTTTTGTGATGTTCAGTCAATAGTATAAAAGCACTTGAATCAGTCTAGATGTATAAAAATGACTGTGGTCGTGTAAAAGGCAATTCAAGTCGTTCTGGTTAAATGCCAGTATTGTTTTTATTACAGTTGTTGTTTTATTTCGTTTTATTGTTTATAAGTCATTCTAAAAGGGGAATTTCCTTTCCCATTAATAATGACATCATGTTTATACTTGATATTTGCGAAATTAGTAGTGCATATAAATATAAAATGAATGAATAAAAGGCTAAATAAATCATTATATTAACTTATTGGACTGTTATAGTGAACATAAATAGATCTTCCACCAAAATGTTTTTCTAATCCAAAGCTGTTCCTGTTTTGTCCTGGATGAGCTTCGATTGACTCGTTTACTTTTCTACACAACAGCAAAAAGACAAAAATGCTTGTTTTATTAAATTTTTTTTTGCATTTAAAGTTATTTTGCCCAGTTTCACATCTAAACATAGATTGGACCTCGGTGCAATGAATGGATCAACTTTAGCCTTAGAAGCCAGATGTTGTATACAAGGCAATGAAGAATGAGGACCTTCTGGATTGGCTGATTGGAGAGGTGAAGAGTGTGAGGGTGAAAAAAACAAGAAAGAACACAGAGTAGGTGAAAACTCCCAGCTGGATGATACCCTTAATAGTCTTATTTATTTATTTTTGCACTGAAATAGGGAAATTCATTGTAGTGCGCGATTATAATTAGGATGATGGTCAGATTTTGAGCTCGAACGGTTGGCGGCAGACCTTTCGGGTTTAAACATCACAGTGAGGCCAGACGCAGTGTTGTTAACCATCCTGTCCTCAACATGCACTTTTAGCATAAACACTGATGTAAAAAAACACTGAAAGGGCACACCTGGGGCAGCACGAGGTTTGGACTTCAGGCTGACACTGAGCACGAAGAAGTTTTGAAAGAAAAGAAGGAGGTAAAGTGAGATATTGCTCTCTAATTATTTGAACAAGTGGCTGTTGATAGAGAAGAGCGGGCTGGGGGCTGGACTGTGCTTGAGAGTATTAGCTTGAAATCCCAGAGGAGGAATTTATCACACAACAGAAGAAGGATGATACCAAACATTGCAAAACATTGTTACTTGTGATAAAGTAATGAATGAAGAAGACGGGGTCAAGAAAGTTAAAGCACAGACTATTCTGAGATCAGGCGAAAAATATTTAGGCAATTATTTGCAATTATCATGACACCGCTCCAAATTCACCAAGGACGAGCGCTTCTAGAGAATAAGCTTTTAAAAAAGCACAAAAAAAGAAATGAATTCCAAGCTAGTACAAGTATAGTATAGTAATGTATTGTGTCACAATTTCTACAAAAACATTAGGCAGCACAAATGTTTTCAGCATTGATGATAATAGAAACATGTTGCTTCAGCACCAAATCGGCATATTAAACTATCTCTGGAGAAGATTGATTGATTGATGATTCATGAGAAGGCACTTTAACAAATTACATGATATTAAAGTAGCTATTTTACATTGTAAATAATAAAAAATAAATAAATAATAATAATATTGCACAGTATTAATCAAATGAATGCAACCCCATGTGAGCAGAAGAGACTGAGATTTTGAAAGATAAAACTGAAAGTAAAAATTAAAAAAAAAATTAAATACAATATTATGTGTGTAACTATGCAATATTTGTACATTCAAACCAGAAAAAAAAAAACTCTACACAAAACACCAAAAGGAGTTAGATAAATATTTTGGTGCTAACCTCAAACCCTAACCCTAATATATATATATATATATACATATTTTATATATATATATATATAAATACAAATAATATGCAATATTCGGGCATATATACATTTATATATTACAATACAAATAACATGAGAAAAATATATCTTCATTTTTAGATATATACATATATATTACATATATATATTTACACACACACACATATAATATATATATATATATATATTATATTATATTATATATATACACACTATATTAACATACAAATAACATTCTTAAAGTTACAAATAGCATTAGAGAAGAAGATCTTTTTTTCTCTTACAGTTTTTGTCATACCATAGGACACACTGAAATGTCAGCTACCCGTATATATATATATATATATATATAAATGCTTTGTACCACTCCTACCATATTTATCCTAATGACTCTAAACAAGCAGAAGAGGAGCAAAGACTGTAACCTGATCAGAAAACAAAACAAACTGTAAATGGACAAATGGCCATAATACTTGTATTAGACAGTGTCTAGGGCTTTTTATCCAGAGCTGAAATATTGCTAATGATTCCTCCTGATGTTTGTTTTCATTGATCAGAGCTCATTGGTCTGAGTGGTTTGGTATGAATTCCAGCCCAGTGGTGGGCTTTGAGACACTGTGTTTATTAGGTCATAATTAGATTCTCCACTGTATTATAAGAAACTCCTTTTATGAACTCTTTTTTTTCCAGAACAGTTTTGCATTGATTTCTCCCCCATAGTTTACCATTCACAGAGCAATCCTTTGGGACAGCTGAACTCGGGATCTAAAAGCAAAGCAGCAAATTCATGAAATATGTCTTTATGGAGCCCACAAAACACCTTGCGGCATATTATTCATCGCTTTGTATTCCTCAAAGAATTCGGTCTAAATGTAAAACATGGTCACATACACTTTTAGTGTTTTTTTTTTTAAGAGTAGAGAGAATTAAGTCACATGTAATTAATGTTTCCCTGTTGCACTCTGTCTCTTTCCTCACAGCATTTCAGCAGCGTGAATCATCTTAATGAATCGAGGCAACAGAAGCATGGACTGCATAAATTGACACCAGAGTGGTGTGCCTAATATCACCCTGCCCCCGTGGGAGCTGGGAGGATGAGTGTGTGCTATTTTCCATTTTTAATATTTGCACACATTTTTTTTATCCTGAAAATAACAATCCCCGGTTTGTGCGCACACATTCGGAATGACAGGGAAGAAACTGTTACCTAGTTGTTTGGTAGGTGATTCCCAGCAGAGTGTTTGAAAAGTTTCAATCTCAACTGTTCCAGAATATTCAATTTGCTCCAATATCCCTATTCAAGAGGTTTACCAAAGCTATAAACCAGCATTCCTGACCAAATTGCTCCAGGACAAGAAAAAACAGTTCTCCAGTGATTCGCTTCATGAAAACCACCCACTGTTCATCGATGTGTATCGAACTCCGTGAGAGTCTAACGTCGGTGATGTTAAAATTTGAATAATTAGCCCTTCTAAAGTGAACATTTCAGTTGCATATGCTATATTCAGCCCTGCTGACAGGGGAAACCAGGAGGTAAAAAATTAATAGCCTCTCTGGAGATGTCCCCTCACCACAACAAGCTGGAGTTATTTAGTGGTTAGCGTCTGAATATGACAGCAGTGAACTGCCTTACAACTTGAGCCAAGAACACATTCACACTTCACAATCTTACAAAATCAGGATCTATGCCTCTCCTCTCTCTTTCCCACAGTCCACACTCTCTCTGCTTTTGAAGACAAGACATCAGCCGCTCTTTCAGCCTTCAACACATCTTTCCGGTCACCGCATCACATCGCTTGCCTCACTTGTTTGACCTGTCAATCTAGATAGGTGTTTTGGCAACACTCCTGATGCTATAGCTGTATGGATCCACCTTCTGGGAAGGGGGACAAGACAAAAAATGTCCAATAAAAGACAGCATAAATATAACAAACACACACTACTGTTCTGAGGGAAACAGCTATGCAATAACTTGCAAGATGCTCAAATTAATAATAGTAAAAAAAAAAAGGGACAATTAAAATGATCTCAAAGTCAAGTGTACAAATGTAAAGCAAAGCAAGTGCCGGGACACAAAATATGGGCTCTCATTAAATATGTGCATAACATAAGCCTGATGTGTCCATTTTCTCTGATTGCATTTAATTGTTCTTATGTAGGCTTTGAAAAAGTAATTAAATGCAGTTTTAAAAGGGTTGGAATTCACAGCATCGTCTGAGCTCATGCAAAACAGATTTGGGATTATTAAAATAAATCATTTCAAATATGAAGTTTATGCAAATTAAATCTTTCAAAGCAAGTTAATTGAATTTTCATACTAACTTTAATCGTTATTTAGAATGAAGTTAGTAAAGTTTGATTGGATTTATAGTAGGATATTAACCTATAATGGATTTACTATTTTTAAATAATGAAATGACTTGTGTAAAATCAAAAATGCAAGAATATATATATATGTATATATATTTTTTTGGTGGAGGGGGGTTAAACAGCACATGGCACCTTTACAGACATGGAGAGCTTTGTATAGCCTTCCTCATTACAGGAGGAATTGGGTGAGAGGTGTTCGGATGGCTTTTGGAAGCAACCAAGAAGAAGAAAGAGAAAACTAATTTACACTCCTCCACAGCTTGAAGATTCCTTTCTTTTTGGGGAGAGTGAGGGCAACGAGGTGGGATGACGGCGTGATCCAAACTACCAACCCTTTGCACTCGGATAGGACGCTTCCTATACGATCGGTCCATTTTGTTTGTAAATTGGTTCATTTCTAGTTAATTGCTGTTAACACAGGAGGAACGAGTGGCTTAAGAGGGCTTGACCTACGGGGGTAAAGGCTGGCCCGATGATTGTGTGACGTTTTTCTTACCTGCATTGTCTAGGTCAGAAGGGGTGGGAAGGGCAGACGGGAGCTTTGTTGGCTTTGTGTGTGTGAGAGGGACCCTGTCATTCAGGGCCATGGAGCAGCCAAGGTCTAAGCCCATCCACCCTGAGTATGGAAGAAAAGGACAGAGCGCTGAGGATGGATCTCCTCCAATGAGCTCACACACTTCCCTCAAGGAGGCAGTCTTTCCCCCCACCTCTCTAGAATGGCTTGAGGGCACTAGCCCTATCTATGCCTCTCACTTTTCAATTCCTTCTGTGCTCATTAGCAAAACCATGATGGCAAATCCCACAAATCCTTCCTTTAAGCATGTGATAGAATGGAGAGCTCTCTCCTCACTCCCAAGAACCTAAAGGGCCAGTTTTGAAGGAACATATTTTAAATAATAGTTTTGCCCATAAATTTTAAGCTAATGGGGTAAGAAACAATACAAGACCTCTCTGACCATTACTGTACGAACAAAACAATTTAAATGCAGCCTTGGTGAGCATAAGATTCTTCTTTCAAAAACATCAAAGTCATTCATTTTTTACCCTTTAAACGAAAATAATATTTTATAGCATCAGTATATAAATATATAAACACACACCCATGCACGTATATATATTTACGAAAAAAAATTATTAAAATGAGATCAAATTATGTTTATATATTAATATATATTTATATATAATATACATTTTATGAATATAAATATATTCATGTAAAGACAAAATATAGCCTGTATGTGTGTCTACACAGTAAATACACAGTACAGACATATGCAAATAATTTTTTTATTTTGGATGCAATTACACTTATATAATATAATATAATATAATTTTATTTTTGGATGAACTGTCCCTTTAAAAATAAGATTACAATAAAGAGACTAACGATTCTCTTAATATCTTGAAATAAACTCCATACCTGACTTGAGCAATTTTCACTGCAGATAACAACTTAACAGAGCTTTTGCATGTATGCAGCTACATTGACAATACCTTTAGAGATCCTAAAATAATAAGCACATCTGTGGGGGAACATGAGCGTGTCTGTCCACACACAAACGATCACTGTGAGCGGAGGAGAGTGACACATCCTCCTCAGACATCACAAATCAGCAGAAAGAACACGGCACAGGTAAGATGTTGTACCCTCAGGAGAACATAACTGGCGGCTCATTATAATTGTCCCAGTAGAGAGTCAAAAGCTAGCCTTATTCCCCCAGGCCTCACCAAGAAATACAGTATCTGATCAGAAGAGAGCACCTGGTCCCCTCTTTAACCTCAGAGAACAGAATACCTTGCCCACAAAGTGCTGTTTTATGTTTCTGTGTCACTGTAAATATGCTTGAAGGCTTGTGATTTTTAAAAGCTTGCATTGCTATGCACAGATAAGTGTTTTAACATACATTTCACCTGAAAAAAATGAGAGGGAAAAAGAGAACCAAAAGAAATGCAAATCATCTTGAAAATCCATTATGCGTTTCTTAGCTGGGACTTCAAATCACATCCAATAAGTGCATGCAAAATACAAGCTGTGGCAAAACACCCCACATTTCGTAATATAAAGCTTAAGGGATTGTTCGCACACATCATGTTATCTTTTGTTTTGAAAAGTAAAATGGTTTCACAGCTATGGCTGGTTTCATAGCAGTCCAGATTACCAGCTTGAAACATAAACAAAAAATTCCTTTCAGTATTACTACAGTGTCCGACTGTTTGTGTTGAATACGTCTTAGTACAATTCAGTTTGCAAATAAAACACTACCTCTTCAAGGTACAGACACTCTTGGCGGCACTAATCTTTAGCACCTGCCTTGGCACCACCATCTGAAACAACTTGACCCCAGGACTGGCGCAGGCACAGTCAATAAGTATAAGTGGCACCTCTATGGGCCAAACAAGCCACTAATTGAACAGCACCTCTGTGAAATGAAAAACCTAAATTGGTGTGATTCAAAAAATAACAGCAATATTTTGGTCTGCAGCTGGACGCATGTGAGCTAAAGCAATGTAACGTGTGCACTGCTCCACTAAACAAAGGATAGAACGAATCACATTAAAGTTTCCTGATGAATGTGCCGGGTTACAGTTAACTAAAAAGTGCACAGCTCCTATAATGTGTGCTGTCGTCTGCTGAGTGGTTGAGACCCAGCAACACTATTGTCACAAATGTCTTGCAAAAAAAACGTTTTTTGAAATTTACAAAATAAATGTTTGCCATCAAAAGATTAGAAATTTATATTAAAAATGCAAAGTGTAAAAACAAACAAATATTCCATGAGACGGTTATGGTCATAACCAAAAATGCTATTTAGTAATATTCTGAGTCAATAAGCCACAGCTCAACTGAGAATTGATTTAATGCTCTTTAAATTCAAAATACTGAATTTGAATTTAGCATGCACTTGCAATTTGACTTTGAATTTAATAAAATACGAATAAAGAAAGAATCAACTGAAATAAAATAGAATTAAAATCTATCAATTATTATAGATTTTTTAAATTATAAATAAAGACAAACTGTAGATGATGGTTTGAAAAAGCCTTGTCAGAAAGTTTAAAGGCGGCAAAGTTAAAATAATGATAATTGTAACACTTTATTTTAGGGTTCAATATTTATTATTAACCAGTTACTTTTAAGCATATTGGCTGTTTGTTAGTACTTATAGGCACTTATTAATATTATTATCTTATTCTGCATGACCCAATACCTAAATTACTAACAATTACTAACTATTATTATTACTAACTAACTATTATTATGGGGAAATTAACAAATTTACTTTGTACTTATATTCAATAATGCTGTCAAAGGATCGCATGTAAAATAAGTTTTTGTTCACATAATATATGTGTGTGTACTATGTATATTTATTATGTATACATAAAGACACACACAGCATATATTTAGAAAATATTTTCATGTATTTATGTTTTATATTCATATAAATTATATCATATATAAATATATTACATAAAACAAACATATTTTTCTTAAATCTATACAGGCATGTGTATTTATACATACACAACACATATGCACAGTACACACACATATATTATGTCAACTAAAACTTTTGTATGTGATTAATCGTGGTTCATAGTTTGACAGCACTAAAATTGAGCAATTTTACAGACCAAGGTGGATGAACACTTCATTTCCCAGAATACCATTAGCTACCGAATTCCTCTGAATTGCAGTAGAATTCGGTCAGTTCCACTTCATTTCATTCAAATTCCAATTCAGCTTCCTGTGGAATGTGGCAGATTCTAACTCAAACTTAAGAACTGAAAGGCAGACAATTTTTCAGTTCTGCGATAAGCTCATACAGCCGCGTTTTACACACACACTTAGCTAAAGTTTCACGAAAAATCATCTCTGCTTTTAATCAAAAGGTTTTTTTTAGGTGATTCAATCTCAACACGACACTGTTTACAAGTTAAACGCCTCACTCAAACGCCGATATTGTTTCCTTGTGTGGGTGGCATTTCAGAGGGTCCTATCAAAACTGCATTTAAAAGACAAGCAACCATTTAAAAGATTAGCTGAGATAGAGACCTCAGAATAACCCCCGACTATTGAATGAAAATAAACACTATGAGATGGTGTGGATGGCGAGACAGCATCTCATTTGCAGCATGTTTAATTTGTCTAGGTGTGATGGAGAGGAGAAGATCTGGGCTGTTGGAAAAAGTAGCGAAGGAGAAACGTAATTTAAGAGGCTAATGATCTTTGCCTTTACAAATGGGCGGGAGAGAGCGCAGAGTGAAACAGGATACACCTAGAATCACCCATGAAAGGTACAACAGTCTTTGTCCCCCAGGAAAAAGATGGCAGTTAGCAGGGGCCATTTCTCAGACATGGCCATAGGCGCTCATGACAGTGATTGCAAAGGACACTGGGATTTATGGTATAGAATCCACTGCAGCGATCCAGCTAACAGACATGACACTTCTGACAACGCAATCTGTTTCCAATTCTCTGAGGCCGTGTCACAAATCTATAATAATGCTGTCAATTCAAACACCTTACATGTATTTGTCAACAATCGTTGAAAATTATTATTAGTCGTGGCATTGTAATATGCGTTTCCAGAAGGTTTCAATTGTCTCGGTGGAGCGTGGTTACTCTAAACAGCGGCGTAGCTACGTTTAATCAGTTTTCTTATCACGTATGGCTAGTTTGGTGGGTGCGTGTTTTAAAAACATAGTCTGTTTCTTTCCCAACTCGAGGCAAATTGTGGTTTAACACATCAGGGAGTTGTCACAGGGTAAATGCTATGTGCATATTCTAATGTGCACATTTCCTCCTCACATTCTTTTAGTAGTATTCAACGCATGTCAATCACTGCGGCTTTTTACAGAGGAGATGCTGAGCAGTGGTTTCCGTCACCATGGAAACTTTGCATGCTCTGTGTCATGAGAAAATCCATTTACGGTTCAAATTAATAGGGGGAAAAAAAAGGTCTAGAGTGCTTGATGGATGCCTTGCACTCTGACGAAAACTAGAGCGCTGCACTGGAAGTACATCACTGTTAGTATAGACAACTCTATGCTAGAAACTTGTATAGACCTTGTTTAGTCATTTAATTCTCCTGTTTTGCCCCCAAAAAAGAAAAAAAGACTGATACCCAGAAATAACTGACATTAAAGAGATTGAATGAATATGAATATCTTGTTATTAAATTACTTACCCTCATTTCATTCCAAACTTGTAAGATCTTCGTTTATCTTCAAAGAACACAAATTAATATTTGATGAAATCCATGAGCTTCCAGACCCTACATAGACAACCATGATCAGGGCCAGAGACATCATAACGACACCAGTAAAATAGTGAGACATCAGGGGTTCATAATTTGTTAAATCTACTAGAATACTTTATTTTTAATTTTCTTATTTTGCAAACTAAATGACTTTAGTTCAACGAGCTGGGCTAGCAAGCTCTCGGATTTCATTAAAAATATCTTCATTTGTGTTCTGAAGATGAACGAAGGTCTTACAGGTTTGAAACAACATGAGTGCGAGTAATTAATTGACAGAATTTTCATTTTTTGGTTGAACTCTCTCACTTGGCTAAAATATATTTTCTAATAAACTGATAAACTATTGTAAGCAGGGAATATAAATAAGCAAGCAAGCATACATACATGCATAAAATATCTTTGTAAGAAACAAAACAAACAAAACAAGAAAAAATAAAAGCAGTCACATTATCCATTCATTTTACAGACATGTTTGTTAACCATAAATACAACGCTACAAGTGCATAATTCAAAATACAAATTCACATACACAGTACGATATGCAGTGAAATGCTTGTATGACCACCCGTGACCTTAAATATTTAAAAACAATTAACAAGAAATAAATAGTGGAATAAAATAAGGGTAAGTTTAGCTAAAGGAAAAATAAGAAAACAGAACAAAAACTAAAGAAAGAAAGAAAGAAATATATAAATAAATATATAAATAAACATATATAAGAATATATAATCTAAAAACTTATCTGTACAAATGTAGACAAATACAGTTAAAACACCTGTATTTTTACTTTATTAAAGTTGAAATTCCAGAGAAAAAGAAAATGAAAGGAAATACAACATCTCAGCTGTTTGTTTTAAAATGTATTGTCTCATCAGAAGCTTCCAAAATGGTTTCAATAATGTCTCAGATATCATTATATTTTGTATATTCCAATGATAAAAAACAATAAAGAATTCTATCCTTTCGAAAAAAAATAATAATAATAAGAAGAATTTCTTAAATTATGCTCAGATAAAATATCCAGACTGTATTCATTTTATATTACTATTTTATGTCTTCTTTGTATCCAGTTATTTTCCAATTTTAAGAGATTCTTCTGAAAGAAACATGATACTTCAATAAGACATGTGTAGATCTCCATTCATTTTCTTGTGGGATACCAGGTCAAGTCAAAATACTTCTTATACAAGTAATTAAAAAAAAATCATCCCATCCATATAATGGTTTCCTAACATGGATGTTTCGCTCATGAGTTCGTATCAGACCTGTGTTTTCATCTGCATGCCTGGACAGGTACAGACCACCACAAAGAGTGGTATCGAGTGTGCTGCTTGTTGGGGCTTACTTATTAGAGCTTTGTTTTTGGCACTCTTTCCAAGAGGGGTGCAGTTTCACCAGAGACAGTATCTCTGACCCCCAACAAGCACATTCTCCGCTATGGTTAACCTCTAGTCTGTCTTCTCACAGGATGTGCTGTGCTCCCGAAGCACGAATCTGACCAATTGCCCCCCGCCTGCTGACAACCTCATGGGTTTCCTTAGTAACCAGTGACCCCACTAATGATCCTTATCAGTGGTTGCCACGGATACCAGTAGCCCCCCTAGCCAACTGTCCTCCAAAGCACATATTAGAGGTGAGCTCTCACGACCTCAATTTTTACCTCCACAGCATTTAGAGTCACACCCCTTCTCTAAAAGAGGGAGAGAAACACCCTATAAATGCAGTCCACTCACACTGAACTAAAACTAAACCAAGCAATCAAACTGGGAATACATTTTGAATGACACAAAAAGAATAAGCAAGCCCCTGTAGCTATGCACTGAAAGAAACACATCAGTAGAAAACGGATCATGTAGAACATTTTCATTTACCCCAAAATATAACAAAATGCAATGACATTTATTTGTGTAATGATGTTCTAACAATATGTATTGTGTTTAATAGCATTCTTTTTGACTCTTTTGATTGGCTAATTTTAGATTTTGCAGTATGTATATTTTAAATACACATAATTAAATATTTTTGCATAACTACAGCTTGATTGGATGATGTACAATTAAAAATACTCAACTGATAATTACTTTGATTTCTCTTTAGGAAACTAGATTCAATAAAACAAAAGTGTTTAGTGAGGGTGAGTTGCAGTCTGTGAAACGTGTATAAAGACTTTTTGTACAGTCAATTTTGAAATTATTTATGACATACAACAAAAATAAAAAATAAAGACTGCTGTTTAAAGTTTGCGATCAGTAAGATTTCTATTATAGAGTTTCTTATGCTCATCAAATCTGTTTTTATCAAAAACACAGTAATATTGAGAAATATCATTGCAATTTCTAATATTGGTTTCCTATTTTAATACACTTTCAAATATTACCTATTTCTGTGACAGTGCTGAATTTTCATCAGCCACTACTCCAGTCTTCAGTGTTCAGAAATTACATGCCAATTTATTTATCAGTGTCAAAATTGCAGTGCAGTAGTTTTCGGGACCTGTGATACTTTTTTCTTTGATTCCTTGATTGATAAAGACTTAAAAATCAGGATTTATTAGAAATAGAAATCTTTTCTAATAAAGTCTAAGTCTTTTACAATCACTTTTTATCTATTTAACACAACCTTGCTGATTAAAAGTATTAGAAAAGATAGAAATAAATAAATAAATAATTGTATTTATTTATTTACCAAACAATAAAAAAAAAAAAAGTAAAGCAACACAAAAATTTTAAGCAACACAACTTTAATTATAAATTTGAATATTTCTGAAGGAACGTGTGATAGCTACTTATGACTGGAGTAATGATGCAGGAATAAATGTTATTTTAAATATTTAAATAGAAAACTGTTCATTTAAATTGCAATGATATTTCACAAAACCAAGTTTTGATCAAACTGATGAGCATAAGAAACGTCTTTAAAGAAAAAAAAAAAAATCTTAATAAATCCAAACTTTTATACAACACTGAATGTATGTGTGTGTATAATATATATTATATATTATATATAGTAGTATATATATAATATATATGGAAAAATATTTTGTGTTATAATAAAACTAGTTTTATTATAATTTGTGTTCAGTAAAAATCAACCCCCTAGATTAAAAAAAATAATAAAATAGCTAAATAAAAAACCCAAACATCAATTTGAAATCATATCATGATCAGGCGAAACTGAGATCACGGCTGAACTTCTGACCTTGAGGCCTGTGGTTTGATTTTTTTCCCTACCCCTAGGAGACGCTTACATATTCACAAACAAGACAAACAAAACACACATCTGTACTCCGAGTGCAACTAAAAGACTGTGTTTGCACACTGGATAATTACCTTCACAAAAGACAAGCCCTCCTCACATCAACAAACACACAACCTTTTCCTTTCCTGTAGGGATTTGGCAGCTCTGCCGAGTTCATTCGGAGCAAACCACGCAGGGCATCCCCTGACATCTAAGATATCTACCCATCGGCACAATGTCACGGGTGGGTGTCTGCTGAATGAGCACCCTGCAAACTCCAGGGCTCTACCTATGTGCTTTATTGTGACTTTTGAAGACATGCTCTCTTTGATGTTTATGAGGAAAAGTGAGACAAGCATTAGGTAGCTACCCTGAGGCCCGACACTAAATCTTTACATGAAGCAATGACTCCACACAGAACAATGGCTCTTTACATTCATTATTAGAAGCCATCAGTCACTTGTTTACATTGTGTTTCTGCAGGTGAAACACGGTTTGTTGGGGCTCTTTGTCAGAGGAGGGGAAACAAAGACGATAACAAGGACTGGGATCAGGTGAACAATGTGTGTCTGTATGATGATACATGTGTTCTGAGGCCACACCCAAACACTTTAAAACACCAGATTGATCATTAGCGTCACTGTTATTTTACATCTTTTTGTCTAAATGTAAATGCCCCATGCTTTGACGTCAGATGAAGGGTTCTGACCTTCCAGAACATGACAGGAAGACTTGAAAACCTGTCAAGTCGAGGCATTAAACGACACCTGAGAGGATATAATTACGCTTAAGGTGCTAATGGGGTTTATTCAGTCTTGTGGAGAAAACACGACAGTGGACGAAAGAATGGGTGGTGTCTTTTGCTCGGAGCAGCTTTGTTGTTGTGAAGGCGTTCATAATGGAAAAGAGACGGAATAACAGGTGTGTACACCATGTCCGTGACATCCCTTCATCCGCCAAAACAGGGGCTTTTCATCCGTATCTATGCGTGGAACAAAAAGGTCCGCTCCCTCCCAGACTGTTTGTTTTTCCTCGATAATTTGCACTGTTGGCTCAAGTCAAAAGGTGTTTTCACTAGAGAGGCAAGGAGGCAAATCTCCCTTTAAAGTGATGAAAACAGTTTACATCCAATTGTCACCAAACTTGGTGAATGAATCCAAAGTTTATTTGTAGTAGCAAATGGAGGGCGATTCCCAGGACGGAGCGGGGGAGGTCTTCCAGAGAAAAAAAGGCCAAGATCGCCAAATATTATGACTGACTGCCTCCTAAATCCCAAGCCTAATTCTAAACAGATGGATATCACAGACGCATGGTATATTTGAACCGTTTCCTCTTCTCTTGCGTGATCCTGACATGCATTGTTGCTAAACACGTCTTTGAGATGACTACTAGAACTGATAAAACTGAGTTGTTTGCCATTTTCGAGCCCGTTCAAGACAATAGACTTCATTCATGCGCGTAATATCGTCTGTTTTGAAACATTCCAGCCTCGGAAATCAGATATTGCTGTTATCTTACTTTCCTTTTTTGTTGTTGTTGCTATCACTACATTTGACTGATTCGACTTTTGATTTAGTGACATTATTCTGCACACTGCTCACATCTAATTGTTGTATAAAGGCAACAAGAGCTTTATGTGTCTACTTTTAGATGATAAGCGACAACACAGTAAAGTTAAAATAAACATCTTTGATTGAAAACCAAGGAAACTTATCTCTGCTATCTATAAACAGTCTCCTCTAAGAAAAGCAGAGGTAGTTAATAATGAGAAGATAAAAGATCATATACAACATGCTGAGGACTACAGAAAAAAAGGATATTATGTTTTATCTAAGATAGCTTTTTTAATCTTTTTATTTAGAAAAAAACATCTATATTTAATAAGCATTAGGTCATCATATCATGTTGAGTCGTAAAAAAAAACAATCATTAAATCATGGGGAATAAATCGTAAAAGCAGATAAAAAAAATAATAATGAAATTTACATACAATTAAAAATTATATATATACATATATATGTATTTTTTCTTTTTAGATAATAGACCGTCTACTTTTTATGTAAACGGCATAAAAAGAATTACAATTATGACTAGTCTTAATATAAAAATGTACGACAAAGCTGTTATCGTATCATTAAATATATATATAGCATTATACAGTAAACATAAACAAACAAACACTCGCAGACACACACATTCAGCTCTATTGGTATTTTGTTGCCTGTGTTAGCTTATTTGTTTTACCAGTATGTACTTCCACATTTCAACAGAGTCATTAAGTCAGTGACAAACACCTGGAAAGCCGCCGCTCTGAGCCCTTTCCTCTGTTTAGAAAGAAAAACTCCAGTCCTTGGTAATGAGTGAGCTAATTCATCATGTGTCAGTGAACTGGTTCCTCACCACAAGGTGCAGGTAAGGAATGTGGGAGAGAATGTTCTCTCTCTCCATCTTATCTCTCTTTAAGCACGTCTTCATTTCTGTGAGTGCTACATGATAACCTAAACTTTGCCCAAAGTTTGTACACATTCCAAAGAGCCCTTTTTGAGCACCATGACACCTCTATTGTACACAATCAGCAAAATAGGTGGTCAAATGTCAAACTGTTCTGATGGGATGTTTTGTAAATACTGTGCGATAATGACTTTAAATACTCGCAGACAACACTTTTACAAGGGGGGTACTTTTTACGTGTAACGAGAGGCTTTCTGCAGACACCCGGGGGCTAAACTTGTCACAGAGGAGTAATAAGTCTCTTAGTTCAGCCTTGGCACTTGACAATGTTGCTGCTGCATTGAATTACAAACAGCCCATGGACAAGTCCTTCTCCTCTTCAGGGATATTTAATCTGGTGATAAATTGTTTTGGAATTTGAGGCCTCATTGAACAGCCAGTTTTTTTGTTTTTTTTTTCCCAGGCAGGTTCGTCTCCTTGTCTGCCCCGGTGGAGTATGCTGATATGACAGTTTGCTCATCTTTCAACTTTTAACCCATTTAAAACAACAAAAGAAGAGACTGGAATAAATTAATCTGGATTCATAGTTGAATGCAGCGAGACACCACCAAAGGCCCGGAAGAGAGAACTAAGAGTGAAGGCTGTTGTGACAGTTTGCACCAAAAGCAGCGAAAAGAAAATATAAGCATGTAAATGAATGTAAAGACAAAAAATAACAGCACATTTATCCATGGAGTGAACATAAAAGATTTGTGGTTTCTAATATACTAGAACATATCAAAGCTCTAGTTCGGGATGCTCATTGGTCAATTCAGCATTTTACACATAGCTATCATATTTAATATTTTAACAGTTTTTACTAGTTTAGCATTTTACTCACACAGCATCACAATGTTTGGGAACGGCAGGGACTAAGTGACTTAAAATTACTTTTTATTTTTACGTTTACTTATTTTCTCACCCTCATGCCAGTCCAAACATGTATTTCCTCCTTTTGAACATAAAATAAAAAAAAAAATTGTACAATATCATATTTTGTGTTCCACAGAAGAAATGTACTCATACACGGCGGGTAAGGAAATTGAATTGAAAGCGTTTTTGACAGTATTTGAGTCAGCTGTCCTTTTATTGAAATTTTTCATGAACTGACATTTTACTGAACATGTTAATAATATACTGAATAACATTTTAAGTAGCATTTGTTATTTTTATATTGGCGCTGTTAAACCATATAAGCGTATTAAAGAGGCAGTTAACATCAAAACATGCTTTCATCTGCTGAACACAACAAAAGATTAAGGTTTAATGTTATTTTCAAGACAGAATTTTGATTTTGGGGTGAGCTATCCATTTGCTATAACAATGCTGTTGTTTGTTGAGAAGAAGAGGGACGTGAAGTGAAGGCAAAAATGTATTTTAGAATTAAGCCTGCAGTGAATACAACAGATTTAAGCAAACCAACAAGCAGAGGACAGAGAATTTATAGGCAAATGCATATTGTTTTACGTTGAAAGACTGCCGACAGTTCATATTTACAGCAGTTTAACAGTTTGCAGCTGAGAATCCTGTCGAAACACACACTTTAGGGTCACAGTTTAAGGACAGCAACGGAAAGCATATGATATAAAATCCTCTCTAAATGACTGCAGCACATTTTATCTCATTATTGGAGAGGCATCTAAAGACCTTGGCTAATTTACAGTGTGGCTTCTGGTGTATTTTATAATTTGTTATTGGACAAATTGGTAGTCCTTTGTCCTCATTGGCTGTGTGTCAAAGTTGTAGCTCCTTGGTTGTGTGGATGAGTAATTCTTTGAGTTTGAAAACAGATGTCAAAACACTAACAATGGCATGACACAGTTTGCTATCCTTTTAAGCCAGCCCGACTGCTTGCACTGAAAGCATTTGGCAAACTTTGCGAAGAGCAGGCACAGGAGAGAGGATGCTGTGCTTTTACAAGCCTACTTTAGCGGCTTTCGAAATACTTGGCATTTACACTGGCATTTAGACTTATATATTTATTTCACTCTTGTGCAATAACATTCTGTGCAGGATGCAAATTTTGTTAGTTCTTGCGAAGCCATGACATTTTAAAATGTGAAATAAATTGATATGGTCCAATTAAATTGTAACTGTTAAAAGAAATATCCAGCCTTCACCGGGGCCCAAATTGCTCTGTGCTTTGCATTTCTATTTAATTACGGTAGCAAGAGTGTTAGGCGATAACAGTGAGATCTCTCTCATGCCTCCTCGTAATGCTTTGAACATTGAAATTGTGTCTGGGGGAAGACGATGCCTCTAAAAAGCCTCATACCGCTGAGCAGAAAAGCACGCCGGGGCCACCTGGAACGCGAGAGTTCAGGCAAGTGACCGCAGAATGTATTCCATATCGTGTTATGGATCTCACACGCTCGGCTACAAAAAAGAAAAGAACACTAAATTGCCAGAAAGTAGAGAGATTTCATACGTTCAGAGGGTTTGGAGGTGACCTTGCTTACTTGCCGCATGTGTGTACCTGCCTGCGCTCGCAGACATGCTGACAGAAGGAATAGGACTCGGAGGGAAAAGAAGCGAACCCTCAGACAAACAGCGACGGCGCTTTCAGAATAGCAATGAACCATCCAGAAAGTGAGTTCTGCCTAACCGTTCCTTTCCCCTGTGAGACAGGAACCCAGATTCGGAGAAAAAAGCAGCCCTTAATGTGTGTGTCGCATCATTTCTTTGACACGCAGGTGGATGTGATAGGAAAAAAATCTTTTGTAAGTGTCAGGGTTCATAATAGCCTGCAGTGGATGCTTTAGATGAAAGATTTGGCTGAATAGGAGAGGCGTTTGAAGAGGATGCTCTTTAAAGGAAAGCCTACAGGGGAATATGTAGAGATCTCTTACTAATACCTGTTACCTTTGGGAGAGGGGTTGAAGAGAGGATAGAGAGTGAAGGGAGACACACGAGCATTCATCAGAGAATTGACACACATTTCACCTGCAGGAATTGTCACTCTGTCTAATGCACCATCTCTCCAGCTCAAAAATACAAGAGATTCGGGGGGAGGGAAAAACTACCTGGCGAGGCTTTCAGAAGCTGTAAAAGCAAGAGATCTGATGCCCGGCAGTGCTTCCACATTAGCAGTGATGTGATAACTTCACTTTTTTACTGTATGTTTTAAAGACAAATAAAGGTTAATCATCCTATTTTAGGTCAAAGGGATAGTTGACCCAAAAATAATGACAATTCTGTCATCGTTTATTCACCCTGATATCATACCATACCTGTTTGACTTTCTTTCATCTACAAAACAACACTGGTGTCCACTGACTTGTTTGCATGAAAATACTACTAATAATATTAATAAACATTTCAATGCATCTCCTTTTTATGTTCCCCAGAACAAAGAAAAAGCCATACAGTATTGTTTAAACTATGTGTTTAAGTTTAAAATGATCATTTCAAAGAGAATGTCATGATAAGCAAATTGTCTAAACAATAACAAAAGTCAAAGAAATTTCTGAGAGAAAGCTCAGTTTATTTTTGCAATGGCAGCACACCATCAACAAACAAATTAGATTTCATGCTGAAAAAACAAGCCCTTAATCCATCTATGCTTTCAGAGTGTAGTTTAAAACAAACATGAAATGTGCTAATCAAAAGCATCTAACTTTGTGCCGGTAGTCACAACGATCTTTATTATTAACATCGTTCCACCAACCACCTGAAACACATAGCATGTGTTTTTAAACAAGTTTAAAATTGGAGCCTAACAATAAAATGCAAGTCAATTAAACAAGTCTGCCTGCCGCAGCTGATATAAACAAGGCGATGTTTTGTCTCTGTGTAATTACCAGATGTTTATGATACCTGCTGTAGTTGTCTTGTGTCAAATTCATAATCAAATATTGCTGGCACAGTAATATTTAGAAAACAGCTTGACACCTTTTGATTCGTCTTGAAGATAATGGTTGTGATTAATTGCTGTTCTATCTTTTTTTTCCCCCCGCTTCTTTTCCTTTGTTGTTTTGATAGTCTCAGACAGCTGGTCTCGATACAATGGGGAATTATTACTTCATTTGTAAAACGCTGTGAGGGTTTGTCATTGGTGGAGTGATACATAACACCTTGTGTTACAGGCTGCTGCAGAGCGTGTCCCCATTAGGGCAAAATGGCCTCTGTGGAAGAATTACACCTTCCTTACACCTGCTGCCAAGACTTTTATTTTGCTTACGGCTGACAACATCCTGGTTATGAGTACCATGAATATTTGGGCTCTGTCTTACTTTGTTCCCATCAAAACATCATAAGAACTCCTGGGCACCTCGGAGAGCTGCGGAGAATTAAACATCAGCTCATGAGACAGACAGACAGAGGGTGAGAGAAAGGAGAAAAAAAAAAATCAGGGGGAAAAAAATTACAGTCTGAGGTGATGCAAATGATATCCTTAGTGTCTCTTCCCCAAAGCTCCTACCAGCACACTGACAGCTGATGCCAGGATTAAACAAAAAGATCAGGAACTTATGACTAATAGCTCAAAGCAATCATCTCTCATTATTTCAATTACATGGGTAAATGCATGCAATCATGGATCAAATTGCTGCTCTAGAGGGTCCTTTCAGCCACGCGTCTCTGTTAGCAACAACAACAAAAAAAAGACAAAACGTGCAAATATTTGCATTTATTTGCCTTATGAAAATACATCTTTGTTTAAAAAACGGAATCGTTCTGCACCTGCAGTTTGTGCATTTTAAATAATAGCAAAAGTGTAACATTGTGAAGCTATGTGGCTCTTCACGGTCAGCTAGGAATTTCTTTTTCTTTTTTTTCCGCACCACTGCTGTCTTAAGTGAGGAATTCTTAAAACGCTGCCCAAACCGCCCCTGTTTATTAGAGGCTTTGAATGTAGCTGGGCTGGCTGATTCCGGGGTCCTCGCAAAGCTTCTGATTGATGACTCAGTGACTGAGAGAAAATTGTCTCCTATGCATAATTCATGAGGCTATCTATTTGCCCTTAAAGTAGCTGACAGGAAAGTTTCAGACTGTCTGCTCACAATCAACTTTCAAATCACTTATAAGCGGAATATCAAAAATAGACAAGTGAGGCCAGGGACGGGGTTAGGGCCCCTTTCTTGCCTGAGATATTCAAAGAGCAAAGATCAGTCTTTTACCTTTATGTGAGTGACAGGTGAAATGCTTTATGGATGATTCCACACATCCATTGAAATCTGGCTTTGTAAATGCATGGATATTTATACAATAAATGTTCACATGCAGAGGCTATTTGCAGGCAAATACAAAAGGAAAGCAGGTGCTATTTGCACCCTAGTGTAAATACTAACGCACTGTTTGCTTTATGAATAGTAACATGTTATTATAAACAGTATGATATACAGTAATATAATATATAGTGTATATCTTGTAATTAGTATTAAATCATAACTATAGTCATAACATATATTAGGCTAATAGTATTTCATAGTATAGTATTTTTCCCATATTTTTTACATTATACATTTTAATTTATTACATTTATGCAGACCACCAATCAAAAGTTTTATTTTAAAGTAGGTTTTGAAATAGCCTATGTTTTATACATTAATACTTCTATTTAGCAAGAATTTTTCAAATATATCAAAAGTAAAGACTTTGACACAGTTCCAAAAAATATTTTTAAATAAATGCTGTTCCGTTGAATTTTTGTTCATTGAATAATATATTATTATGAATATTTGTGTATATGCACACAAAAATATATAAAGCATACTAAAAAAAATAAGTGTAAATAACTATATTTTATCATTTATAATAAAACATAATATAGTGAAATCACTACTAAAATAAATAGAACTATTGTATTGTATTGTATAGTATTTAGGCCATTATGGTGCAAGTCTAAAATCGAAAAAGATAAGTGTGCATTCATGACTAAAAAGCACACTGACAAAAAGTGAAATATATAATATTGTTTTTAAGCTCTCGGGCACATGTTAACAGGATAGCAAAGGTCTCCTCTTCCCCAAGGCGACTGTGTGAACGAATCTGCGATAATACTCGACACCATGTTTGCAGACAAAGAGGGGACAGAGGAGCCTGTGACATTTCAAAAACTTATGTAAGAGACTCTGTAAATCTATTTTGTATTGACTGGGTGCCACGGCCCTGGCCCCTGTGTAACTGAACTCTGCCTTTGTCCCTCTGTCCCACTGACTCCAGAGCACCAAGTGGCCTTACAGAATTCCTACCCTGTCCAGCGAAATCCCAGAGAGGGGGGTGGTTATAGTGGTCAGAGCCGTCCCAGTTCACTCTTTCCATCCTGCGCTACAGCTCTTCCTGCACAGGCTCCATCGACCTGTCACAGACATCAGTGAGATTGACTGCAGGGGCAGATGCGCAGTTTTAACAGGTAACCTGATCCAGCAGTCCCATCTGGCCGCCAGCCTTCCTCAATTCACACTTCACCCAAAGAACACATCAAAAGATGCACATTCTTTGTGCAGCGCAGAAACATTGTCACATACATTATACATAAAGTATACAAGCATACGTGTGTTTTCCGAGCCGGTTTGCCCTCCGTTTGTGTGAATAAAGCACAATGTAAGCTGATATACGACATCATAATCAGGCTTAAATTGAACCCTAGAAGGATGGCCGCAGTTATGCAGATCAGCAGCTTATGGATAATCATTTATTAGCTTGATTTTTTTTGTCTACTTTTGCAGAGGGGATGTTGAAATGCATGCATTGTGTCTTCAGTGTGGTGCTTGATTTCTAATAAGAATTGCAATTAGAAGAGGCTGCGAATGCTCCAGGAGGACGTAGGCTTCTCAGACAGATGGAGTGTTTAATTGCACAAAGCCTGAGAAGCTCGTCCCTTGCCCTGAAAGGGAGGGTGGGGGTGGTGGTACTGTGAGGGGGGCGAGGGGGGGGGCCTAGATGAAGTGATTTTTTTTTTTTATCGTTGTTTTTTCACAGGCCACCTCTTGGTTATTGGGGACAGAGTGAGTAGGGAAATCTGAGAGAGTGGTGCCCTATGGAGTTACTTGCAAGCATGGACAGATCATCACCCCCCTCCACCGCCGATCAATGCCAGACTCATCGTCCGCCTGTCATTGGCTCTGGTAATGACTTATTTCCTACCAAAATATTTTGTCAAGCGTCAGTGCAGCTAGTACCCACTCGCGGAATCGGCACCTTGGAGATCTATCGGCAACCTCACTATCATCTTCCGAGAGAGGGGAGGACATTTTTGTCAGACCCCCCACCTCTTTAACAAACAAGGCCACACAAGCCGTGTTTTCGAGATACTGCTCATACCAAACATCCTTGTGGCACTCTCATATCTTCTTACGAGCATGAATGAGGAAAGAGTTCTAAAGTGAGAGGGAAATAATAAAGCCAAAGATGAGCTACGCAAACACAGTTTAGCATGTATAATGTTGGGGGTAGCTTACTTAAAAGTAAACTCGCAAATAGCAGTGGATTCACATAATCTTATAAATACCCCTGTATTTTCTAAATTATTTTTTTATCTAGCATGCATTAAATTGACATTTATTTGACAAGCTTAATTTAAACTGAGATTAAATAAAAAAATAAAGTTTCAACAACAACATTCAGCAACACAACTACAATTGTTTCCTGAGCATAAAATTAGCATATTAAAAAGATTTCTGACAGATCACTAAAGACTAGTCAAAAAACTATATTAGTGTGTACTAAAATAGAAAAAGTTATTTTTAATTGTAATAATACTTAACAACTTTACTGTATTTTAATCAAAAAACTTAGCTAATTTGTACCATGCATGGGAAAGTAAGGTACAAAGATAACAGACATTTATATCATAGGTTTTTTTTGGTTTTCAGTAAATGTATGTAATTTACTTACACATCAATTGACGGAATGCCTATTATATATTTATACAAAATGAATACTACACACTACACAGAAGGGCTTGCAAGATATTAAATATCCAAGTTCTAATAAACAAAGAAAACTGCAAAATCAAGTTGTTTTCTGTATTTGCAACATGCTTATAAATAACCATTTACAGCGCACATATCAACTAATGATTGTATCGGTGCATTATCATTTGAATAATAAGATCATAATCAATGGTGATACTAATTATCTAATCAGTTTCCCTGCCTGCATGGAGTTGACGTGAGATGCGAGCACAAACAGACTCATTTCCACTGACAGCAAGCACTCCATCTAATGGTGGAGACGGGGCACAGCACAGCAAAGCACAGAGTCCGCCTACCGCCTTCTTCCTTATAACCAAGCCTCTGCAGAGCCGGCCTCCGAAGTCCCGCCCAGCCAATCCTCCCTAAGACGGCAGGTCACCGCCACACTCAAGAGTGTTTGACTGACATCTGCTTTTGTTATTGTTTGTGCTGGGGTAAAATTAATATTTGTTTGCATGTGGGCAGCATGAATGGCAATGCAAGGAGCCAAGGGACCCGAGGCACACTCAACGGCGAGCAGGAAGCCTTTAATGAAGGAGCCGGCTCCATTACGTAACCCCTTGGAACTGAGGCCTCGCTTCCTGAAACACTTAGCCATATCAGTGTTGTTTAGGAGTTAGCGTATGCTGCCAAGGGCCCGTCGGATGGATGTGCGGCAGCAGACTCTGACATTTAGCAGGGAAGGGCTAATTATGAAAACAGGGCGGTGGGTGAGAGGGAGCTTCAGTCCTGCAGCTAATGGACATACATATGCCACTTAGCTTCTGATCTCGGGTCATGGAGTAAATAGAGATAAAATAGCTCATGCTAGTTGGCAAAGCATTTGAATAATGCAAGATAATTTCAGGCTCTCTGTTTCCATTTCCTCAGCGGTTCCTGAAACGCACAACACAAACAAATCAAGATGTGGTGTAGTAACATTGCTGTCTGATCTCAGATAGAAGCAGGAGAGAGAGAGATAGAGAGAGGGAGGAAGAGGGAGAGGGAAAAGGGAGAGCGAGAGGGAGAAAGGGAAACTCTAGATCCAAGCGAGCAAATCAACTTGAGTCAAGTTGAATAGGCGAGTCAGCGATCGTGGTCACCATGTCAGGTCACACAGATACGCCTCCGCGGGTGACACTGGAGAACCGGCCGATAACCAAATCCATGGCGCAGCGTTGCATTATAGGATTAAGGAGGGATTGCCGGGCCCCCGGTTTTCATCGTGTATCAATATGGCGATTCACCTAAGCTGCCTCCGGGTGCCTCAGAGGCTCACTTTAACACGTGGGACTTCCTCAAGTGATCAGCCGCAGCTATCCACGCAATCTCACCTCGGAGACCTGACATTCCTCTGGTCTGCTTGAGTGCGAAGGGCAGATCGGGACAAAGCAGCTCTCAGTGTGCTTATTCTAAAGTCTGGCCGTTGACAGACAACCCACCTCAAGTGGCCGCAGACCGAAAGCCTGGACGTTTCTTTTGCATGCTAGGCCGTGACGCTGAGAAAAACCAATAGGAAGGGGCTCACTGTGATAAATGGCATCATTTAATGTTACCAGCAAACACTTGAGGGGATCCTGATTTGTTTGTGATGAGTATTCAGTCCAGCAGTCAGCACTGTTGAAGTGTGCACTAGACAAGATGAATATCTCGGGCTTCTCGAATATCCTGTATCGTCTCTCGATCTTGAAATAAGCATTAACAATTCAAGCACAGGGGAAACCAAAGGTGTAGATAGGAAGGAAAACATACGTCGCCCCTCTACCATATCTTTTGGAAAGGCCTCGAAGGCCAGCGATATGGTTTTACAGTGGCCCACTTTTACACGCAATTTCTTTCTATATCCAAAACTCGTAGCGACACAAGAACTCACGCGAGAACGAACTGTTGTTCCTCCATGTGAAAAGTTAGACACTTAAGCCTTAATGTAAACAGTCATCATTTATTTAAGCAGGCCATCTCTTAAACATGAATGGGTAAATGTTTTGAATACCAGGGGCTTTAGTTCTTAGCAAGGGCCAAATGTCTCCCCTTGACCTTGCAAATTCAAGCAGGGGGACACACAAACACTTACATGTCATTCGGCACCCTGATTTTATGCCTGATGGAAAATGGTGGTGATGACAGTTCGCTTCGAACACCCTCCCTCCCCTCTGACTTTCAAAAACACACATAGGCACATTAAAGGGCAACACGGGGAATAAGTGCCAGATATTCTTCATTGATCTCTTGAGAGAGGGGAAAAAAACAACAAATGTGCGATTGATGGAATTGAGGTTTTTCTCACTGTCAGACGAGAGAGTGAGTTGTGTAGAAGCGGGACCGTTGTTTGTCTATGTATGTTTACAACAACTGTCATTAAAGGCACAAGAAACAAGATGGCTAATGTAAGGCGATCCCTCCCCCTAGCTGAATAATTCATACCAGCTGCAAGGAAGAGAGAGCAGCGCATATTCTTCCTTCCTCACCGCTTGCCTCTCTCACCCTTCTCTAAGGGTCTCTTGGGATGGATGAGTTTCGTTCCTGGTCGCGATGAGTAGCCATTTACCGCCTGATCCGTGCTCCTTAGGCCCGACTCTCTTCCTGTCTCCTGAAACCAAATTTGCTCATTTCAGTCACCTCAAAGCAGACTTGTATGTATATATTTTCAGGGAAATTTGATTGTCGGTATGGATTTTTCAATCGGTCTGCAGATCGGGTTTAGAAATATGTAAACTGTTGTGTTATTTCATCAGGCCCGGCAGAGGAACACATACCTTAGATACTGAACATCCAATACGGTGGAGTGATCTTTAAGCAAGACAAGTCGGACGTAAGTAGATTAAAAAAGCCATAATGGGGAAACAAGTGCCCATTTCAAGTGCAGCCGAAGGAAATTTAAGACCTGGAAAGTTGCATTATAAATTTTTGATCAAATTGACGATATTTTCACACTGGCTAAAGCCTGAAACCTGAACCTATATTTTCTGTCTTTGGTTTCCTTTCTTGAAGAACCCTTAATGTGCCAAAGATGTACTACTTAAGCTCGGGTTACTGTTGTCGGTTTGTACGTTAATGTCTAAAAAGTTCAGATTGAATTTGAATCGACCAATATGCATTAAAACCACTGTTCTTTAATCAAAATCTTATATGATCTGAAAGGGAATGTAACAAAAGCTTCCCATTCTTTCAACATCCTGCTCTTTTTGGCCTGTCTAATCCAGTTGAGGTCTGAATGTGGTCTTTCTTCTCTTACAGCAGTGGAGGGTTACTGCAGGAGATGGACAAATTAGCCCACACCTCCATTCCTGAGCGGGGCTATTGTATATCGCTGCAGTCTGTTCATAGAGTGGAGGGACCAGCACAATGAGCCAAACTTTATTGCCGAGTCTCTCTTGCTCCATTTCAAAGCTGAATTTTAATCAACGAGTTTATACCAGCTTTTCCTTAATTAAGTCTTTTTGATAGCAAGTTCACCTTAAATAGATTTGTGGGTAGGTTGATGTTTAATACTGTTTAAATATTCTACTCATTGTTTCTTTTTTAAGGTCAACCACATACATCAGTGTTGGGGATAGTTACTTCTAAAAGTAATGCATTACAATATTGCGTTACTCTTTAAAAAAAGTTACGTTAATTAGTTCCTTTTTATGGTAAATAATGTTAATAATAATAGTGACTTTTGCATTACTTTTTGAATATGGGCAGAGCTTGAGTGTTTGCATTTAATATAAGAAGTTCTATTTATAGCAAATGTAAAAGCACACCAAAAATATCACAAATAAACCTCAGGCTGAAGAAACAGTTAATTCACATCTGTAAAGTAAAATCCAGGAGAAGTGAGTGAACAACAAACAATAAAGCACAATAGTTATTTTTTGTCAGTTTTGCTCGTAAGTATGGTTGAACTGGATCATCAAAGGTCAGCAGCAAACCCATTGGTTAATAAAATGGGATTAGATACATTTGAGTAATTTAATTATTGCAGGTTTGCGTCATATTCTGAGTTTATTTGAATTAATTTTGATAAATACTAAAAATGATGAATACTAAAAATGTTTTTTGAGAGCGAGATGAATTAATGCACATTCACATTTAGTCTAGAACTACACTATATATTCTCACACCGCACACAATGCCTCTGTTTTTCAGATTTTTTTTCCCAACAAGGAATCAGGAGACTTCAGTAAATAAGTAAGAAAACAAAGTAACTGCCGTTACATTTTTGAAAAAGTAAAAGCTATGTTACTCTAAAATTAAAAAGTAATGCATTGTTATACTAGTTACTTGGAAAAAGTAATATTATTTCGTAACTCGCATTACCCCCAACACTGCTTATAATACTAATAACTAATACTACAATTAATACTAACATCTGGTGTTAATAAAAATTATTCTTACCAAAGTTATAGTTATTTGATTCAAATAATGCAGTGTAAACTTTATTATTACAATTGAAAATAATTTCCTATTGTAATATTTTTAAAATGTTAATGATTCCATAATTTTCAGTGTTCAGTGTCACATTATCCTTCAGAAATAATTACATGCTGCTCAAGAAACATGTCTTATTATTACAGTGTTGAAAACAGTTGTGCTGCTGTATATTCTTGGGAAACAGTGATACATTTTACCAGGGTTCTTTACATATTAGAAACAATTCAAATCAACAGCATTTATTTAAAAACCAAATATTTTATCATAAAAAGTGTTTTTATTGTCACTTTTGATCAATTTATAATGTGTTCTTGCTGAAAGCAAGCATTTTTTTTTCACAAAAAAAATTGTTTGTTTGTTTGAATGTTACCTTCACCAAAAAAATTACTTAACAGAACAAAATAAAAGCAAAATAAACAAGCATGACAATAATTACATTTCAGAATAAAATACAAATGGCACAATTTCCAAAAGAATAGGTTGAGTGAAAAACGAAACTGTATCTAATGAAAAGTACCATAATTTATAACTTTAAAAAGAGTATAATATAATTTAAGTAGAGTGTGTTATTTAAAACATCCGTGTCCATACAACGTTAAGAAAAATGTGTATTTCTTTATGTGGAGTGAAATTTAATATGTACAAAAAGCAGAATAAATTAGACTTAGTGTTCAGATAATTCAGTTATTTGCTTTAGTTTCATAAATATCTAGTAAATTGGAAATAGTTGGATTGAGATGACATAATTAACTCGATGATTATTAATGAGCAGCGTAGAAAGAGAAGGACTAAATAGGTTTATGCTACTTCATACTCAATAATTAATCAAGTGCAATAATTAATATTGTTTAATATTTTTTGTTTAGGTCTTATTATTTGTACATGTTCAAAGTAAAGTCACAGTATCAGTATCATACTATCAAGTAAATAGCACTCTACTTTTAAGATAGTGGTGGATCAATATTTTATGATGTTCTCCTTTGGAATCTCCCATCAATTAAGATGCCTCTGAACAGCACTTCATTTTCATAATTCAGCTGCCCCAACTTGAACCGTAGACAATGTTGTCGTCGTTCAGGGTCTCCGATGGAATAAATGTCTCGTCCTCCAACAGATGTGACTGAAATCGTATTGGGAACACTTTGTGCATTACGCTCTGAATTCTAAATGAACTCGGGCCTCAGTGATCCAACCCAAGCAGACACTTAAAAACTGACACACAGGAACCCGGAGAAATTACTTAAAGGATCGGTTACGTCTAAAATGATGGAATCAATAACAATATTTTCCCTCAGACCCCATCGCACTGATAAGCAAAATCCTCGCTTAAAAGCCGCATTAAACTTTAATCGGGTGCAGTTTGCTCCGGCGACTGGTAATATCTGGACAGCTGTCTTCTGCCGTGTTTAAAGCTTGTTTCCTTTGCCATTTCAGTGTCATCTACTAATTGCCTTTTCTTTGGGATACATGATCCTACTGAATTCAATCATAGAAGTATGAAACAGGGAAAGGCTTTTTAGGGGGTCGGGTCAGAAGAAAACAACAGAGTCTGAGATGCTCTCTGAGCCTTGGCTACATTTGTCGGCTCCATCCCAAGTGACTTCATTTAGCATCTGATTTCAGGCCATCAAGGGATGGCTATTTGTTTATTGGCTTTTTCTGCATGTGTGAAATCTTAACGCAACCCATCTTGGAGCAGGGCCTTGCTTTTCTTCTTGTCTACTTGCCAATTTCCCACCTACACATGGAACATGCTTTACATGTTTTTCCCCTTTTTTCACATTTAACCGATGGTGTAAAAAAATGAAGAATTTATATTTAATTTATGCTCCATTACATCTTCTATCAGAAAAAAAAGGCCTCATGTATTTGTATTTTCCTCCTCATGCGTGGCCGAACTATGGAAAGCCACATCATCAGTCACCATACATTTGTATTTCAAGTACAATAAATTACTCCTATTGTGGTTTATGACAGATTGTATGTGAGAATCCCCCCAAATGTCGGAAGAGAGGAAGGTACTAGCTGGTTTATGGAGGCCCCAATCAGTATTTACTTGAAAAGAGAAACTTAGAAGAGGTCGATTTTAGCATCTCCTTCAGGTCTGGGACCAATGCAGGCTGTGATTTCACAAGTGCAACCCAAGCAATCACCGCTATCCCCTGATTGCTTGGCCTGCGTCTCTGAGGATGCTAGGAGCGAAAGATTATCTTTCCCCCAAACTTCCTCTGATTGCCGACTTCGAGAGGCATGCCTTCATCAGCCAACACGCCGACAGAACCTAACCGTCATAATGTAGTATTTATTAAAGACAGTGCTATTTAAGACGATCAATACATTTAATCGGTCTGTTCTCTTCGCTGTTGAAGGGTAGAAAGGCTAATATAGATATTCTATATTAACTCGAGCTTAAACAATTTTACCAAAGCATTTAAAAAGGTAACTTTATGCATAGCCGACACATAATGAATATACATTCCTGTATATGGATACATTGTAAAAATTGTAGACTTGTAAAATCTAAATCAGTGTTGATTTTTGTGTCACATTATATTAAACTGACATGAAAATATTAATTCATAAATATATATATAATATTAATTATATTATATATTAACTGATCTGTAACGGTTTAAACTTTTTCATTTGTAACAAGTTTCTTTCTTTTACCAAAGAATTTGAAAAAAAACAAAACATGCAAAAACAAATAAACAGCAAAATGTTGTTTAAGTAGTTTTAGGTTAAATATAGCATCTGATATAGCAAAAAAAAGAAAAAGAAAAGAAGAAGAAATAATTTAAATTAAATATATACATAAACAAACTGAAATGATACATTATTACATTTATTGTTACAAAAGTATATATATATACTTATATATATACTATATATATATATCATTGTGTAAATCACTGTAGCTCAAAGCTTGAATTTCTGAATTTTAAAAAAGTAAATGGCATCTAAGGTATTAAGAGCAAGCTGGTCTAATTGGGCTTCAAGAGGCACCATGAGAACCTGTCTATTTATACTCCTTTCTTAACGGTAGCCATGGAACAGGTTTGATGTATTGCCTTCCCTGTCTAACTCTTCACTGCCTCTCCAGCTCTAGCCAAGTATGAAGATCTTATCAGCTGCTGGTTCCATTGCCCCTGGCCTTTTCAGACCAGCACGGCTTAGTTTACGGAAATCTCTTTTGATACACACCAGTGTATCAGTGCGCAATAGGAAAATGTAGACAAAAAGATAATGTATGCCACCAGCTACAAATCTGTCACTGTTATTAAATGGAATAAAATGTTATTCTTAATAATAATATTCTAATCAAAGGGAAATCATGATGTTTTAATCTTAAGAAAAAGTAGGACTAATTCAGTTTACTGATTCCAAAGACGACGTCTTTAAATGTCGTTAGATGACATACGTCTGAGTTAAAGACTACAAAAAGCTCCCCCATGGTGAAACTACTTCCTCTTTGCCCATGCTAGGACTGCTTACAAAACGTGTCTGCATAGCTGCTCCCACCTGGTTTAACCCCAACAGGAACTTATCAATTCATCTCTCTCAGAACAGCTCAAGTGGGGGTAATCCTCCCATTGAACTGTTTCAACTTCTCTGGCCATAGACAAAGGATGGGTAAAGGGCTTGTTGGAATTGTCTTGTTAGGGCTGAGGATCTTCAAGAGGCTTAAGGCCAAACGCTTTGTAGATGCCATTTGTCTCTCTGCACGTCCAATAATCCTGACTTTTGTCAGGTCATTAGAGCTCATGAGGACCAAAGTCGAGGCTCTGGCCTCTCTGTCCCTCCTTAACCGCACTTAAGGTGAGCCTTAACCCAAGTGTCTCGAGGACGTTTCACTTTCTCCAGCTGTCTAATGGGAAAAGGGGTATGTGACAAACTTAGGGACCTTCTGAGGTCAAAAAGCCTGCTTACGTCACAGATTGCAATTATTTGACAATAAAACGAATAACAGCAGCTGTATGTCAACAGTACAAGTTAGATGTTCTCTTTAATTTCACAGCTAATTTAAATTAGCTCTTAGGCTGCGCGCAAATTAGCATTCTTAGTGGTATTAATTTTCAACATACTTGGATTGTATCACCCTTATAGCAAACGCACTATAGAAATCAGAAGAAGCTCTCTGCATGCCAGCTGTGAGGTTTTTTTTTTAGGATATATTCCAGTATGTCATCCAGCCAAAGCATTTCAGAGTTAGAGCTGAGAGGCAATAAAGTAATTAAAGCACCAGGGGTTCAAACATTCAATATCATTTTCCAAAATGTGTTTAATTAAAATTAATCATTGGCTGCATTATATCGCTACCTGTGGTGAAAAGTGGTACAGTGGTTCTCACTGTAGTCAAGCGTTTCTTTGAAGGTTGGGATTGAAGCTAGCAACGATTTAAGACGTTGCCAAAGAGTCTGAATTACAGCAATCTATTGCAATCTCCTTCATTCCACATTTTCCATTATGATGTGTCTTTTTAGAATCAAATAATTCCTCCCAGTGGGACAACATTAAATCCCCAGCCCTCATCAAATTCATCAAAATGTTTCCGCAGTGCAAATTGAAATTAAAAAATACTTTAAAAAAGGGCTAATGGGCTTTCTTCTGGCGTATTGTAAAAATGTTAAAATCTTTGAATAATTAATTGAACCAGAGCTTGGAAACCTCCTCGGCTAATATCTTAATTTTGTTTGCCCATTAAAATACTGAAAATCGCATGGATAAATCACAACTAATGATCCATGAAAAAAAGACACTTGTGTACTCTGTCTATATGCATTTACCTTGCTTTGCATTTATCTAGCCAATAAAAAACATGAACGTGAATCCACTTCATGCACAAGTAAACTATATTTATGAAATCAGTGCATTTGGGAAATAAGTGCTAGATCCCACGACACAAAATCCAGCAGTAAGATTTTCATTAGCTCAATGCTAGCGAATGTGAAAAAGCAGAAAGAGGGAAAACAATCCAAAGATTCTAGACAGAACTTCCTTGATTAAATAATGAAATCCCCCGAAGGCTTCATTTGAATTTCACACAGTACTATAATTAAAACCCATATAAGTTAATGCCGGCTAAAGACTTGGAACTTTTCTTAAGAAAAAAAAAAAAATCAGCATCGCGGTGGCCTCTATCTCTAGTAAATGATCGTGCTGGTCTTGCAGCGCACAACACTAACCGATTTAAAGTGCTATTTCACTACGCTACTGAGGATTTGACCTGCTAATTAGTAACAAAAGTAATGTACGACCACAACAAGCAAATTACTAAACACACAGCCATGATCTGTGACATGCTGTATATAGCATGTGCGCCTTGATAGTGCCAAACATATGGGCACAAATCATGCACTGGATTTTATATATCATCAGGGTGCTTGTAGCTATCAATTCACATTTGTTGCATAAGAGATAAAAACATTCGCAACGCTGTAATTTTCTCAGCCACACTTTCAAAAACACTTAGTGTGAATGTACAAGCATTTATTTCCATGGGAACGGCTTTTAAGTGCAACCTCCTGACCTGTTTCCCCCCACTTCCTGACTGGCTAAAGATCCAACCGACTGACACAGGAACTCAAGGGGGAGGCGGGCTCAGACTAGCACAAATAGACACCTGACCTATTAACAGTTCATTAAGGAGATTTAAATGATTTTGCCACTTTTGCTACTGACCTCCTGGGACCGGGCTCAAAGTTGTTTCCTGCTTGTGGAGGTTGTAAGCATTGTGCGCTTCTGAGAAGCCCTGCCCATCCTAATGAGCTGCATTGTTTCCCTCCTGAGGAGGCCTGTGCTATGAGGCGGCTTAGGGCATTACAGACCGGCTCCTCATGTGCGGTGCCAATGCCTTAATCATCTTTATATCATCTTTCTATCAAGCATGTTTCTTCTATGGCTGGTTGGAGTAAAAATACACATCATTTTCCCACACTCTCAGATTTGATGCAGCCACCACATAATGATGCCTTGTATAGCAGTAGGAGGATTAAATTAATCCATAGTGAAAGACATTTCTATTTCCGTTTAGTTCCTGTTGTAACAATATATTTCCAGCTCATTAGCATGAAATTAAATCTCTCATTAACAACTGTACAGAGTACGGTCCTTAAATTTGTTTTCGTAATCAACTAAATCCAAGTTACAGCTTGTATTCCTCACCCTTGTCCTCTATGTCCACTCACTCTCAATTAAGTGTATTTAGTTGCCTCACATTTGAGAGGAAAGCCTGCCTTGTTGCCAAATGAGACTGCGCACGTGTCCCGTTCTCTCTCAGCTCTGCAGTTAGTCATGGTTTACTCTCCAGTCTAGCACTTAAGAGATCATTAGCATGTGTAACTTCCACCGATGAGGACACCGCCAAACGCGCTTGGGTACATGATGCAACCGAGCGCCTCATGAATAAAACTGAAAGAAGCAATGAGCCTCCATTCACTCTTTCAAAACCGCAAGGCCCTATAAGATGTCACGAGTGTGTAGATTTGCCAAGAGATTCGTAATAAAACAATATAAGGAATGCCTGGTAAGGGTAATATAATGGAAAAATTTCAAGCCGTCGAGCAGTTAAGCAGCCAGCCTTCCCGGATAAGCAAGGGAGATCAAAGCAAATGAAAGTCCAATAATTCAAGCCTTCCCGAATGTATGAAGACACAAGGTGAATTTGTGTCTGGGGGCCTCAATCAGAGCAAAGACACACCACTGAGCATTCACTTCCCGAGCTGAATTCAGGTTGTTTCAGTCCTACAGAGTGCTGTTTTAAGCAATAAGGTTGTTGTCATTGTCATACTGAGCTCCAGAACACAAAGATCATCCGGTAGAGGGGTAAAATCAATGATTTCCCCAATCTAAGAAGTGAATGCAGGAGAGTAGAAAAGGATCGCTGGCCGTTTGACCTTCTCTGTGTATTAAACAAACACCAGATGGTAGACATTCAGCGAGTCCATTATATGAGGGCCTGGTGTGTTGTTCCTGCTGCTAAGTCCCACAGAGTCCCACTCCATGGCTGCCATTGAACTGCATGCATGGCAGCAACTCTATCTAAGGCCATGAATACCTGAAGGCCACATTCAAACCCATCTCCACAACCAAATTCTGATATTAAGCCATCATATTTACATCTGTATTTCGTAAAAAAAAAAAAAAAAACTAATTTCAATTAAAAAAAGCAAGATGTGTGTGTGTGATGGTCTGTTCAGGTGACGGTAAAACTTGGATATGTATTAAATCACTTTTCAAGCGCTTCAAGTCATCCTGCAAATTGCATTTATGCTGGCTGAATGACCTAACACATCTTGAGATGCATTCTTCATAAACCTACATCAGATCCCTGGGTATATGATTCCTTAAAATACTTCCAAGTAACTAGAAATGATATGTCATTTCAAAGAAAATATGTAGGGACAGGAATGGAAGAGTCTGAAGAGGCTAAACTGAATTGGGGAGAAAACATGCTGGGCCACCATTGTAATGGCCCAAATGTAGATGGAATGCCCAGTGTGGAAATGAGAATACAGGCCACAATGGTACAGCAGGGTGCTGATGTGTGTGCTGAAGCAGACGCTTGACGAGGAAGTCATAGCTGGAATCAGACACAGGAGCTCATTCAGAAAGCACTTGTGAAAAGGGTGCAGACGTAAAGGAAAGCTATGCAGACATATGAATGTCTGAGGCTCAGCTTGCTTTTGGATTCAAAGCTTATGCTCGCGGTTGGAAAAAAAATGTCTAGATGTTCTAACTTGTAATATCTAGATTTTTTTTTTTTTAAATCTATTTATGTTACACAATGGTTTCTAATTATGCAGCAATATTAATAGATATTGTGGGAGGATACACAGTGGAAAGCATAGTTGGCCCTAACTTTGAAGTTGTTGGTAGTAGTAGTTTTTAAGTTTGTTTTGTGGATGTGCAAAACAATAGGCTAGGCCATATTAGCATTTGTCGGAAAGCAGGGTGGGTTTTTAATTTTTTTTTAGCATTTTAATATTTTACGATTGAAAACAATGTGTCAAATGAAATTAAATAGTTGTTTAATTTTAAAAAAAGAAAATAAAAATAAATATTTAATAATTTCCGATGATCCGTATCTAAATCCTCTAATGAGGAAGTAAATTTTCCTACCTTCAGAGCGAATGAAGCTGGAAGTACAAAGTGATTTTGTTGTTCACACACCAGAGGATAATCCGTTGAAAAGCGAAATTGTACCCAAAACAACACAATAGTTTGGATGCGCGTTTTTACAAATATAATTGCTTGGCAGTTGACACGCCATTTTCAAAACGCCTCTGTAACGTCACGAGAAGCCGAACTGCAACAGCGACGCCAAACAGGTAAACGACCTAACGATTAGAAGAAAAAAACTTTTTTTTTAGAGATTATATCTTTGTGTGTGTTTTTCAAAAATATGTAAATAAATAAAATATGTATTTAATTTAGATAAACGCGGTTAAATAATCAACATATCATGTAGCATAATTATTATTTCGATTACCATCTTTAATAATAGTTATAGCCTAGGCCTAGGCTAACTTCAAGTACAGATAGCCTAAACGAACTAACGAATAAAAAAATGGCACGGGAGATCATTTCCTCATTTATTTTATCGTCTTCCCGTGCGTGTTTTTATTGATATATTTATTTAACTGAGATAAATACAGCACAAGATGTGATAATTCTGTTGCAAATTTTAATAATCTAACTAAGTGGCTATTAAACACCTCACTGCAATAGTGACGCCTAACAGGTAACGTAAGAAATTAACGATTAAAACAACAACAACAACAAAACGAGATTATTTAGCTTACTCTTTCGTTTCATCATCTGTTTAAACAAACAAATAAATCAACTAAATTAGGCCTACAGTTTTTAGCCTAATAATTTAGGCTTGTTTGACAGGTGCCACACACATGAAAAAATACTCTAGTAATTTATAGTAAATAGGCTACTATAGTGTTTTGAACCAAACAAAGTGTGTTATATTGTAAATATTATAGCCTATTTACAAAATTTTGTTAATGCATTCTACAGGTTACTGTAGTATTAACTAAAGTGAACTGATTAACAGTAATAAATACTTAGGTATACTATATTACTATATTAGTTGTAATTATTACCACCGCAACTATAGATTTACCACAACAAATTAATTCAAGTATTTTACTATAATACAGTTCAAAAACACTGTAGTAGTCCATTAATTATAAATTACTATAGTGTATTTTTCATGCAGATAGACTCAATAATACAATTGGACAATATAGAGGTTGGTTTATATATTAATTGTTGTTTTGTCATCAAGTTGATTAGCTGGAACATGCAGACATAAAACCAATACATTTTTGTTCCCATGCATGCCACCATGCTGAGCAACATGAAGAATTACTAGTCAAAGTCTAGACAGCGTTTTATTTGTCATTTGAAGAAGTTCTTCCCTTTTTAGTAAATGTGCACTGACCTCTCCAGGTGGCTTTGGGTGTTTGTTGCTTTTTGATTATAATGCAGGAACGCTGGACATTTGAAATGGCATAGTGGTAATTACAGTCATCTAATTACACAGTGTCTGATGTCTGCCTTCAAGAGGTTAGTGCGGAGAGTCCACTGACCCGTCAACTGTTTGCAACTGCAGACAGAACCAAAGCTGCTTTTGGAATTTGCTGAACTCTAGCATGGAAAAGAATGATATATTTTTATATGCTGTAGCTATAAGTAGGTGACAGCTGAGACAACTCTATAGACTGTATTTATTGGTAGCACAATGTAGAATGCAGCTGGCTTCAGCAGAAAACTATGTGTTGTCTTAGTGACGCCCATCTGAGAATTTGTTTAACCAAAAATACTGAAGTTTCATTTGACAGGTTTTTACAGTGAAATTTCAATGCATGAAGAAAACAAGAGCTGACATGTCCACACATGTGTAACAATAAGTAGCAATGCTAACACTTATTTGGCTTGCTGTAGAGAATTATGCATTTGATTTTAACATGACATGGTTTCATTACTAAGCGTATTGAAATGTTACAACCTGTAAGTAACTGCACATAATATATAAATTAAAATAAAAAAGTACAATTTTAGTGTTAAATAACTCTCATGTCCTTGTCAAAATGACATTGCTTTAAAATGTATTTCAAATTGCTAAATCTATTAAACATATTTAAAATATGATTAGTGTTATGCATCATTCTGATTGTGAAAAATAGCCTCAAGAATTAGGCAGTCGCAGTGCCTGAATCAAGAGTGAAGATAATCCTCTCCATGTCTCTCAGGTTTCTCCGTTTGGGGTTTGTCCATCAACAGAGGCCAATTAGACTGGGCCTGACTGGTCTCTATTAAAACAGAAAGTGTTTACATCAGTTTGGCCAGTGTTTGCACTTGAAGATACTGAGAACCAAACAGTACAGCAACATAGATACCCTCTATTATGTCCACAAGGCAAGAGCGAGTCCAAAATGTGGTACATGCTGCAGTGCAATGGCTGTGAAGTACCACACATAGGATTTTTGTGTTGGTGAGTTAACGGCTTTTCAGCTTTATTAGGTTGAAAATTTCACCTTCTTTTTTTCTCAATAACACTTAGATGAGTTGTTGATTTTCTTGATTTTATTTTTTTTTCTTAATTTTTTGTGGTTGCTAGCCCTATTCCTCGGTTGTAAAAAAAAATAAAAAATACTCATTCTTGAAATTTACTAAATGTATCTGTTGGCAACTACTGTGGCAAATGTTTTTTGTGTCGTTTCAATGAAGAAAAGCAGCACCTGTGGGATGTACATTTTTCTATTAATTACACATAACATTCGAACACATTGACATCACCGAGGTCTCCAAGCTTGGTGGGTGGCCAATATGAGAAATCATGGTCCTAAACTTCTCTGCTTCTGGTTTCCTTCTCGGTAGTTGTGTGCATATATAATTGAGACCATTGAAGTACATTGCAGGTCCATCTGCTTGGCAGAGAAGTGAATACTAAACCATCTGGGCCTCTACATGCGCCAGAAAAGGGATATGGATAGGTATTGTCTGAGATAGAGCACCTCAGGGGGTACGTTATTCCACAAGGAACACACACACACGCAACGCGACACATAAACACACACGCGCACATTCACAACGATCCATACTGCTCCTTAAAGACAGTAATACTAGCATGCGAAATCTGCTGTTGTTGAACTCCAGATGGAGTGAAATAATTCCGAGTCCCATCACCTCGAGTGATTAGTAAACTCTGATATCAAAGCAAATGATCATCAGTATCCCACTCGGTTAGTACACACAGCCACTGCGCAGCGTAACGTTTGCTCTCAGCCCTTACATTCACAGAATCAACCGTGAATACATAAATGATAACAGACATTCTGTTCCTGCCATCAGTTGGTAAAATGGAGTGCCATGTTGAAATGTTTTCTGCTCGTAAGTCGCCCACCAGCTCTGGGGAGACACACATGCTCGCATTAAGGGCTTCGGTTGTGGTCAACACAGCGACTAATTGAACGAATTCTCTATTTTCTTAGGGATACGTGAGACGTTTTGGCAAGGCTGGAGAACTCGAAGAAGCGCAAGGCTGCTGCGCAGAAGGGGACGCTCGCTGAGGTTTGTTTATTCGCAGGATTATACGCATTAAGCATCAGTCATTTGGGTTAGCCTTCATCCGTTTGGAAATGGATCGTTTTCTTAACCTCAGAGCGACTCTCTGTTCCTTCGTCGCAGCAGTGCCAATTCTGAAAACCGATCGTAGTTTTGACATGATGCTGAACTGCTCTCCTGCGGCCCAGGATACATCTGTAAACATTGGCTAAATGAAGCCGGTGGGGTTCTCACAATGAAACACCCCCCGCTCCCACCCCCTCCTCTCTCGATGGCCCTTCCATCCATTTCTGAGGGACTTCAGATATCCAATGGATGTGCTAAAAACCCTGCTGTGTCTGGTCCTTTAGCAGCGGACCTGTCACAAAGCCTCACACCTCGTGGCCGGCTCAGCGGCCCGTCTCTGGCTCCCATCTCTGACATCTGCTCAGGGTTGGGGTTTCATTCAAGAGGGGGGCAGAGGGAGTCAATCTGCTCTTTTAAAAGAGCCTCACAGTGCCCTGGGTGCTGATGGGGAGGAATGAAGAATCCGCACCATTTCTCTTGCTGGCACCACTGGTGTGCTATTCTCCATCCCTTCCCCATCAACGCCACCACAACTCAAAGCCGTCTTTCATATCCTCCCACGGCTCCAGATTGACAGGCATCAGACAGTTCAGGTGATGAGGAGGAGAGGGTGTGAATGGAGATAGAGAGGTGCCATGTTTGAACACTTCCTAAAGAAGCACGCCCGATACTCGGCAAAAAAAGGCCCCACGCTTCCAGCCCTTTTTGGCAAGTCGACCACGATGACTATTTGAGGACTTGACAGATTGTGCTGATGTGTTTATTTAGTTGAGCAAATGCGGACTGGAGCTGTTTTCAAGCTTTATTTATGTTGCGTATTAACTCGGTCACCAACAGAAATGAGGCAACATCAATCATCCACTTGATGGGAAGAACACTGAAACATTTATTTTAGATAGCGGCATCTGCACGCTTTCTCAAGTGGGTGAAAAAGAAATGATCTGCACACGCCGAATAATATCTTGTGATTTTTAGGAATGCATGCAACGTTTAATTAGTTTTTGTCAAAAATTATACAGCTTTAGAAATATTTAACTGAAATATTTAATATTCCGTCGACAGCACTGACAACACCTTTAGTGTTCCACAGAAGAAAGGAAAACAATTTTTTTGTGTGTGTTTACAGAAATTGGATATATGATAAATGATGCACTATAGCTATGATGTATGATGTAGCATGTAGTCATTAATCATTCAACATTATTTAAAACGCATTGATTAAATGGCTCCAGTGACAGGCTTTGCCACTGTGTCACGGTGAGTGGAGAAGCACAGACACAGAGCTCAGGATTGTTTCACCATGTAATTCCAGTCTCTGTAACTACTTTACCACCTGAACACAAGTGGCATTCTTCTCCTAGATAAAAATCACCTCGCCGCATTTGTAGGACATGTAGCCACTTACTGCTTGTAAAGATTAAGCCTTGGAGCATGACTTTTAAAGGTGGCGGCTATTATCACTCCGTGTATCCGACCGGGAAGGAGATGGGCTGCAAATGAATATTGTCCGGGAGATTTTAACGTGAATGAAAGTGTGTTTGTAATCTAAGTGCATGTGTATTCATTCGTTAGACTAACGGTGTTGGAAATATAATACTGCAGGCTGCACAGTGCAGGTTTGATTGGACAAGCTGTGATTTAGTGTCTCGGGGCTTAAGCAGGACTCTTTTCTGTGGGGGAGAGGTTGAGGGTGCCACACGCAAAAGCTGAAGAACCCATGTAACCAGAAAAATCCATTAGATAAAGCTATTTCACTGGCTGATTATTCGCTAGATAAAATTATTTCAGTAATAAATGCTTCCAGCAGGAGCCAAAGCTAATAACCACATCCATTTTAGTCCTCATTTTACTGGTTAGAACAAAAGGGCATATTGAATTAAGGCATAAATTCACACAGATTAGTTGAGAGAATATGGCAGTGGGTAATTATTAGGACCTTATTTTACAGTTCTAAAAATGTTATTTACTATGCGATTGAATAAATGGTTATTAAGCAATCAATTTCCAATTGATTGGAGGTTATTAGAAAACATAGAGCTTCAACAAAGAGTCGTAATATTCTTTTTTTCTTTTTTTGTCAGTCATTAGTCTGATCATGCTGGGATTTCCAATTGAACTGTCAATTTACCTAGCCCAGTACCACGAGCTTTACCACTTTCTGGTTGTTAATGTAATCTAAATATACATTAATTGCTATGTGATTTTGACAGAATGTGAATGATATTTCTCAAAAAGAAAAAAAAAAGAGCCGACGATAACTGATTAGTCCAAGAGAAATGAACTCCTATGGGTTGAAGGATTCATACAGTCATGAAGGGAAACCGAGTTTCCATTATTGTGACATTTGTTGCTTTAAATACAAAGACCATATCGCTGTGTGTCATTAATGATTTGACTACACATAGAAATCCTTAAGTAAATGTAATAACCAAGACAAAAGAGTAAAACTAAAACATAAAAATGTTTTTGAAACCTGACTCATATTTGCACATATCTATGGGGCAGCAGCAGAATCTGTTTTAACTGTTAGCATATACAAAATGGATCATTCATTTGCAGGTTCAAATGTATCCATAGAGAATGTATAACTATATAATATTTGAGCTATTTAGGATTTTAAAATGATCATTGTTTGATACGCCAACAGTGGCAGATTAATATGCGATATATCAAAGTTCTTTTTTTTCCTAATAAGACAATTTTGTGCAATTATTGTTTTTCACATCAGTAGCTCTTGTCTTATTTTACATTTCAAAATATTTTCAGTTTTTTTATTGGCTGCCAGCGTAACGATTTTGGCTGGAAAGCTTTTGTTTTGAATTAAGACATTCTCACAGTCACAGCAACGGCATTGCATTGAGACATAATTGTCTGTTGAATGTTCCTCAGATTGTGTCCAAACTCGTGTTAGATCTCAGAACAAACAGACAAAGCCTAGTATCACAGACAAAGCCTGATATGTGTGGTTTCAACAAAACTGATGGCAAAACCAATCCAAGTGTGAATATTTGGCTTCATTTTGCCATGTTAATTTTTTATAATAGTTTACTGAGTCTCAGTTGGAAACATTTATGCATGAATGTCAAAAAAAGTAATAAAATAAACATACTTTATTAAAAATGGTTATTAAATGTCGTTAATCAGATTTCACCAGCGTTGAATTTTTCACCATGCTAGCAGTTTTGTGTTTCATTCTGCAACTCCATCAACTGTTAAGGTGTGAGACAAATAACAATACCACCCTCTGGACTGTGATTTTTTTGAAGACTGGAGGTGATATAATGAATCACTTCCCATTAGCGAGGTTTCACACACGTCACAATTATTATAAAGACTCACAGTTTATTTTCAATGAAGGTGACATGATTTGCTAGCTTCTAATATGTATATGCTAATGTAGCTTTAATGTATATATGCTAATATCGGCGTGGTGGTTTACACAGCTTTCCATGTTTAGGGAGGATTTAGAAGAGTATGTCCAATTATAGATGCCAAATAGCATGATTTACATATTTAGCTCTTGTCACATTAGGGGCAGACACATGTGATGCCTAGTGTTGGGCTGACTGAGTGGGCTATGGAACCATTGCCCTCTAGAGGCCAATTGCCACCTAAGATAGCCCACTCTCATCAGTGCTTGACCATGTACCCACACCTGTTTGTGTGAAATAAAAGTATAATATTTCTTATGACTGATAATGGTCACAAAAGTGGGTATTTTAATGCGTGAAAACTTTCAGTCAGTATATCAAACCGCATTCAAAAGTGAATGTAAAGAACTGCGGCACAAGCTATTATGTGGCTGAATATAAAATCATCACACTTTAGGGACACACAGTGCCAGTAGAATAAAAATATCCGTGATTAAAGTGTTGTTTGTGCTACTGATTCGTGAGCAATTTGTTCCAAAATTCTCAATTCAAGCACCCTTGTCAGAGCGGGTTTTTCTTTGGCTACTTCTGGTTATACTAAATATATTGGGATGTATTCTTTTCTTGACCATATTTATAATTCAATAAATGTGTTTGTGGCATGTAAGTTAGGCTATTGAAGCACATGACTATGATTGATGCCGTGACACTTTTTTTTTCTTCACCGCAACCTACCTCGTTACAGATTACAGAAGATAATGGGCAGCAGGACAGGAAGGGGAAGAACAAAACGGGGTTTGCGTTTAATTAACTGCGCCTCCTTTGCGATTCGCCAGCGCGAATTTGCCTTGTTTTATGAAGAGAGATCCTGTTTTTCTAATTCGTCCCCCTTTGTTTCTCAGACAGGGAACGGATCTGGCTCTTTGGGATATTAAATAGAGAGCTAATTCAAGTGGAGGGGCTCTTTCTCTGGTGCTCTGCTCACATAGCTGGGCTGGGCTCACTGGGCCCTTTTGTGTGCTGCCCCTCACCGCATGTGTTCTCGCTCTCCCGGCTGGTCAGATTTTTTTGTCTCCGCTGGATAATCAGCTTGGAACGGTCGAGTCAGATGTGGTGGGAACTGGGCCTGCTTGAGGCTCCTCTCTGAAGGTGTTTGTTGTTAAATAGAACAATTCGTCTGTCTCTTTAGAAAGCCTGACAAAAGCAAATACTCCCTGCTGAAAATTTTCTTAGCCCGTCACACAAAGGCTCAAGTTTGTTTAAGAAATTGCTGCTAAAGAAAGCGTCAACCCATTAAGGTAATTATATGGAACCTGTGTCCTATAAAGGCTTAATTGATGTTAATGTTTGTCTAATTGGGGATTCAGGGAGAGCAAAGGACTAAAGGTCTTCATAGCACTTTCAGGCGAGCCTCTGAAAAGGGTCCTTCTGGTTTTCACACTTCCCACAATGGCTGCCCGTCTTTCTCACATTACTGCCTGTTTTCAGCTCCTTCCAGCATTCTGCAGCACTACTTAGAGCACAAAATAAGGGTGAAGAGCCATTGTCTGGTGCAAGCACTTCTCAAAGAGTGTTCCTGACAGGGATTGTTAGAGGACTCATGTTGAAGACAAGGGGGAGTGAGGGTGAAAGCCACTGTCATGCACTCTTGTCATGTCTCCGGTGTGCGGCAATGGGGCTCCTAATTGCTGCATCTGTTTTTTCATAGCGCCGATTCATTTAAACAAATACTTCAGTCATCACCTCCTGTTCCTACACTGAGCCCGAGTTATCCATTGTGAGCGTCAATGCATTTGCATGTGTTTGTGTGTGCAATCGAGGGGAAGTATTTGTTTAAATAGTACATTTTCCTTGTACATCTTTTAATAGCAGACTCCGTCGCTCGGGCTCCCGCGCGATCCCCCCGCTGACGCGAGCGAGACGCGCGTTTCGTCACCTCGGAGACGCCCCCTGGTTTTCGCCACAAAACTCGACGGAAACAATGCCGGTAGATGGGCAAAAACAAACACGGTGTTTCCCTTCCCTTAACGCTTAACTGATCTGTCTTTAAAACACTCATGAGGCTCCGTTCCAAACTCTTCAAATATTTCTCTTGGCTCTAATTGCTAAGGTCGGAGTTAACAATCAATGCCATTTCCACACATACAAGTTAAAATAGGGGCAGCGGTGAATGGCAAACTGATTGTAGCGCTGTCAGCCTCCTGCATGGGCTCTTTCTGCAGATGGGGAGTGAGAGGGATGGAGGGGGAGCGGCAAAGGCACTTCATTTAACTTGCACCAAGCTGATTGGAGTGGAGAAGGCAATTCAAATCTTGAGTGTAGTTCCCATTGCAATGCCTTTCCCCCAATCTCACCCCATTTCCGCAGGCCTCCTGTCAGTCAAAAAAGCACACAAGGCAACCTTGGCAGATCTCTCGATGGTGCCCTCCATCTCAACACAATAGCGCAGTGAAAGACCTGGCCTCCGCCAGACCTCTGAGTACAGACTCTATATGAAGTCAGCAAAATTAATGCCGTCCAATAACACAATATGCTAAATGGAGCTCTGGTTGAACGTTAGGAAGGTGTTTGTTCCAAAAGATAAAGGCTGCTTATCTCAACCATTAAACTGGCCAATTCTACCAGCATCTCTACACATAATTGGTGTAGTAACTAGAACAACTGACCAAAGAATTACCTATATAATAACAAGTTTTTTTTGTGCATGTGCTCATAAATATCCAGATTTTTTATTTGTCACTATCAAGAAATGTCATGCTGTTTCTTTTTATCACTCTTGATGACTACTCATGCATATGAACTCTTCAGTAGCCCATAAAAAACATTGCATGCGTGCTGTCAAATCGATGCACACACAAAATTAAGCAATTAAAATACAGATGATTAAAAAAAAAGTCATGTCAATCACAATATTTAGCTGGGACAATTATCTAAAACCTCCACATTTATTTTTATAATTAGCCAGCACATTCTTCAAATCCCTCAATACAAACAAAAAGTCAAAGCTGTTTCCTGTTTTTTCTTTTTTTACCACTCTTTACGACTACTTGTACATGTCGGCTTCCTCAGTTACCCATAAATGCATTGCTGCACTGCAGTGAAACCGACACATGCAAAATTAAAATTCAGATGATAAAAACATGTCTCTGTCATAATGTCGTGCCTTCCGGGAGTAACTCAATCACTGTATTTTGTTGGGACAATTATCTGAAAACCTTGTCGACAAAGTGTCGCATTACTCATCAAAGTACTTTATGGGTGAATAATGACCACAGGTTGCGACCTCCGACCCTGCTAGACGACCTCTAGAGATACACGCGAGTCAATTTCACAAAGGTTTGCTGCCACGCTATTCCCTAGCCCTGCTGCTTCAGAGCAGAAATCTGACTCCACAGCCATAATCACTTTAGTACTGTTTTTGCTCTTGGTAAGTGGACAAAATATTTGGATGATCTTAAGCAAGCACAATAATTGAATATGTGATTTGGTGGTAGCAGGTGTTTGGAATCTTGAGCTTGTCTTTACATAATGAAGCATTCTGTAAACAAAAGCAAGTTGTTATGTTGCTTCGGCATGCTGGGGATATACTCAAATGAAACAACTAATTTTCTTGATAGCATACTGTAATCATGCTGTTCCTCTACCACGCACTGTGCTGAGTGGTGTGATGCCTATTAATTCATTCTTCCTCTCTCCGGTGGGAGAAAGAGCCCTCCCCTCCTCTAGTAAACTGCTATTATTCATTACACCTCTATAAGTACAAATAATCGCCAGGGTTTGAAAGAGAGAAATAATTGTTGTTATTTGCTTTGATATGGTTGAAGTGTGGCTCACACTTCTTAAATGGCTCGGAACATGCCTGTTTTAACATGCACTCGTTCATTTGTCTCACCGAAGGGGGACGGAGCCTTTTGAAATCACCACTCAAGCAGGTAAGCGACGCCTTGATTGAGCACTGACAAATAATGTACAAAACCAAGTTTTCCTAGAACCCACCTACCGATCTGGCCAAACTCGACCGACAACCGCTTTAAAATAAATCCAATCATTCAATTTGGCATCACGCATGTGTTACCAATCCAAAGTTGTAAAGAAATCACCCAACCCTGAGATTAATTACTGACTTGTCAGAACAAGGAGCTGCACTATTACTAAGCTATCGACCTCCAAGTTGCCAAGCTACCTTTTAGTGACGATTTCGCTGTATGTATGTTGCATTTATGTTTGTGCAGCTGTCTAGCCGCAGGAAGGGACTTTAGAATAACGCTTATTTCTGCTTGAAAATTATTTTCAGATACATGTTGTAGTATAAAATAGAGCCATTTAATATAGGGTCACATATTAGCTAAGCGTTGACAGTTTTGACATGAGGAATCTGACACAACGTGTCTAAATGCCTCGACTTGACTGTATGGAAACACATGCTTGATCGAATGTATATGAATTAGTATGAAGGGTGCACAGATAATGCAAGAGAGTAATGAGTGAGGTACAATTAAAAGCACATTAACTGAGAAGCTAACGTTTGAAATGAAATCATTCTGCACGTTTGTGAAGTAATTACCTCAGACGCTGAATTGCAGTAGAATTGTGTTTGTTTATTTCTTTAAATAGGTTCTTACACTTTCACCTTTTGGCTTCGGTGTGATGCTTGTTTGCTTGGGCTCGAAATATGCGGTTTCCTCCTTGTAGTCATTCAATATCATCATCTTTCTTTCTCACAATGACACAGAGCAGGGACAAAGCCCATGGGTCAGATCCCCGTTGCTCTCTGCTTGTCTGGGAGGGGCGTCAATTGGTGGTCACTTGCTACACACTCTGTGACTTCTTGGTCCTGCACCTGTGGAGAATCCCCTCTGTGAGCTAAGAAAACAAAACAAGAGTCAGGTTAGAGGTCAAGGGTCAGAGGGTCACGAAGAGGAAGTTGTTTTTTCAAAACGGCAAGGCACTTATCACTCTCATCTGATTTGACAGCCATCTGTCAGTCATGGCATTAGGATACTTGTTTTGCCCCAATCTATGTTTATCGCTGCAAACGTGATGCTATTTGACAGAATTAACTCTTGCCACTCTGTGCTTTTCTCTCATAGTAATTGGATGGGAGGGGAAAGCATGCCATATGCAGTATTTCATGTTAAAATGAGTGTATTTAACAGATTGAAAAGATAGCATGAAATATAACAATGTAGAAAGAATTTTCTGTTTTAAAATTAGAAAGAGAAATTTCATGCATCTTGCTTAATTGTACATATTAAAGGTAACACATTCTCTATGAAATTTCACGGTTTATATGTTAGGTAATTGGATTTATAAACTGTTTATTAATTCTACAACATCAAAATTACTTCTATAACAAGCTATATAAGCTTAAGAAAGTGTGAAATTCATGTAACATGTAAGCAGCTGGCTCAAACACATCAACAGTCCACTCTGTGGAGGTCAGATCCCCCGAGACCACTAGACCCTGAGAAGTGAGTGTTTAACAGTAGCATGACTTCTTCATCAGATGGCTTATTCACGGAAATTAATGGGATAATAACCTGATGAGTGATTGTCATGAGCTAACTCTGAGTTATCCTTCTTTTAGAGAGGTTTGACTGATGCGAGCAATATCCTCAATCCATGTGCTTGCCAGAAATTCAGAACAATTTAGAATGGCATTAGAGATGCAAATGCAATGGTTTTTTTGTTGTTGTTGTTGTCTTCTGTAGAAATACATGTATTGCATGTATAATCTAAAAGTTTGGAATGATTACGATTTTTGTATGTTATAAAAATATGCACACCAAGGCTGCATGTATTTTATTAAAACATATTAAAAAAAATCTATTGCCAAATATGAAATAAATTTAAAATGTTTTCTGTTTTGCTAGATTTTTTTAAAAATAGGTGCTTTATTGCTCTGATGGCAAAGGAGAATTTCTTCCTTTTTCAGTGTCACAAAATCCATAAGAAATTATGCTAATGATTTGATTTGGAGCTCAATAAATATTGCTATTATTTTTTTTTTATTGAATATATATATGTATGTATGTATGTATAAATATATATGTATGTATATGTATGTATGTATGTATATATATATATATATACATACACAAACACTGTTTTTAAGATGTATTCCTGTAGCTTTTGTCCTGAATATTTCATTTATCTTAAATGCTGTTTTCTGTCCAGTGAGCAGCAGACATAAGTGAAGGAGCTTTAATGAACTTTATAAACTGCACTAAGGGGAGTGTTGGATTGGATCAGTGGGGGCCTGGGAAAGTCAAGCATGCCTTCGTGTCAGGTGAAGTGACAAAGTATGGGTAGAGGCTGCTGAAGACAATGAGTAGTGACCGTGCAGGTAAACTCGGCTTTGGAACAGAAGACATTGGATTAGCGGCAGCTGCAAAACCCATGCATTTACTCAGCTGGCACGCCGATATCAAGTTTCACCCGAACAATGCCATGTGTTTGGAAACAAACATGACTCCCAAGCATCTCAAATGCATCTCTGCTGAATCTTTAGGGAATATAAAACCTATAAGTACTGTTTTTACAAATGAAGGCTGAATTGAAGTCTTTGCTTTAAATGTTTTTCAATTGTACCACATCCACTGTTTATTTGGGACTTGGGGTGTGGACTGAACACCTAATCTGGTTCTTGATATTCTGTTTGCATTGTTTGTCATGAGACACACTATAACTAGAAGTGTTTATAAAGTAATCACACATAATTGTTATAGCCAGCTTCCTCGACTTGTGAGTCTACTTTATATAAAAATGGCAGAATAGTTTGATAAGACACATCTGTATTTTTGCCTTTAGCCTGCAATAAGAGAAAGTGTGCAGTACATTCCAAATAAAGCTAATAAAAAGCAAAACAAGCAGGTCTTGCAACCCTCCTGCCATCTGCCACCGATTTTAGCAAAATTACCCAGTGAACTGTTTGCTAAATGCTAAAATAAATAAATAAATCAAATGTTTACTTTATGCTCCTTAATTACAGTTGAGGATAGTTTCAAACTTTGTCACTACATTTGAATACAATCACAGAAAAAAACACTTTGGAATGTTAGGCACAAATTAAAAAGCAAATATGCTTCACTTTTACAGGAAGAGGCTTTTATAAAAGACATTACATTTGGCTATGCTATGACAGTCATCCTTGCCTTGGGAAACATCCTTGGGAAAAAAAAGCCTAATTGGTAGAGTGCCGTTTAACCCAAACTCTCCCACCAATATCAGTATCTCAAAATTGTGGGAATATAAATTCTCATGAGGGAATACGTGCGAGAGAGTCAAACACTTACCGCACCATTATTCCAGGCTCTCCCATCAGCCTCTGTGTTTCTTGACAGCAAATGTGAGGGGAGGGGTTCTGCTGGTGGATTCTGGAATGGTGACACCTGCAGCGCCTTTGAAAGGCATGCTGTTTCTGTTCACCCTTGAGTCTGTGGATGTTGTATGGAGGTGGAGAAAGGAACCAGGCCCCTTACCTGTGCAAGACCAGGGACTCTGGCCGAGCCGGGCCTTGGTTGGCAGATTGGTAATGAGAGGCTGTATGTGGTGAGGCTCAGGCACAGTACCTGCCCCCTGGGGGAAATGTGGTGCAGGATAATGAGAGGGCTGAAACTCTTAATGTGCCGGTGATTCATGGAGACCATCCGTCCGGATTACCTTTCTCACTGTGTGCACAATGTGGACAAGGATTCCCAGGGTTAGGAACAACACCACCTGATTGGTGCAGCAAGCCCTCGGGGAGATGGGCCTTTCCCAGGGTACAAACACTGTGGTGCACGTTGGGTTAATATGAACCGTAAATACCTGTTTGTTCCAAAATGCAGTCGCAGAAAGGTGTGGAACACAAACACAAATAACTTTAAAAGGCCGTAGTAGTAGGCGAATGGTTAAAAGAGAAACGTCGAGTGTCATTTTGACACCTCAGTGTTGTCCATGTTTGTATCTATCTATCTATTGCCTTTCAACTTCAAGGATGTAAAAGTTTTTTTTCTGCATGTGTCAAACCAACACAATCTCACGAGCAATTCGTACATATTCGTACGAGGTGCCAAATTTGTGCCAATTCGTACTAATTCGTACGACCTCACTCGTACCATTTTGTACGATTTGTCTAAAACCATGTGATGGGTAGGTTTATGTTTAGGTCATTCGTACAAATTCATACGAATTGGCATCTCGTAAAACACGTACGATTTAGAATAAATCGCATGTATTCATACGAGCGAGGTTGTACAAATTCGTACGAAATAGCCACCTCGTAAAATATGTACGAATTGCCGTGAGATCAGGTTGGTCAAACCAACCTTTAAAGTTGGTCATCTGGTTAAATTTACAGTTACATTCATTTATCGTTAAGATTTATTTTAATTGTAAGTCCTTTCAAATTTTAATTGTGTAAATTAAATGTAAATTTTAATTCAGTGATTAAATGTAAAGTTTCCGGTGGGAGCAGGAATGGTTCAAATGTTAGGTGGAGATAACATACGTGTTAAGTTTAAATTTGGTTTCAGCTTTGCTTTTCACTGAACATATTAGTAGGGGCAATATTCATATGTCCAAATAAAGCTGAGAAGGAATAAGTAGGCTTCACCTTCAAAATAAACCTTTCTGGCTTGTTACTGTTGCTTGGACACACCTAATTGTGTTCTTTAGTGAATGTGGATGTGTTTGAGCTATTCTCCCAGGACTGTTTATTTTAGCTAAGAGGGGAGGACTGATTTTTATGCTTGAACTGTGGTTAGCTTTTGTCCAAGCCATTCACAAGAATGAGTAGTTGCTGCCTACAGTTAAAAAAAAGGAAATTGGGGATTGAAATGTAATATAAAATGAGGGATTGTACATCAAATGTACATCATGTTTACAGTGAGAAGAAGAGAAAATAGCATAGAATGTTTAATTCATATTTATTATACACATGTCCAGAATATACATTTTGTTTCTGAAATGATACAGACATTTCAGAAATAATGAAAAAAACTAAGGGTTGACAAGAATTTTTAAAAAGTTAGTTAAGCCCCCATGTGGACCCCAACCTCTCACAGACACACAAGCATCACATCTTACACACACACACACACACACGCATGCACACACACTTGTCTTGTAAGAGTGTAATCACTGGTCAGTCTCTCTGAAGCACTACATTGATGAGCTATGATTGTTCCTGATTGGCTAAAACCCCAAAGACAAAGAGACAGTGAAATATTGAAAATGGCAGTTAACCAGTCGCAATCATTTCAAATGTCTACATAGTTTATGAGAGTCCTGAAATTTCATGCTGTTTGTTTCTTTTGTGCCGTTAAAACTGAGGAAAAGCAAGTAAATCGCTACCGGGGTTCACAAAGTTTTTTTTTTTACGGTCATTTAAATAATATAGCAAATGATTATAGTTAAATTGTTGCATTCTTTCATTTTTTTTGTAAAGAAATTAATATGCAGCACTGATTAAAAGTGACAGCTGTGTTACAGAAGATTTAAATTACATTTTTTTTTTTTTACTTTTCATCAAAGACTATTGAAAAAATGGTTTCCAAATGGATAATAAAAAATGTTTCTTAAGCATCAAATCAACATATTAAAATGATTTCTGGTAGATCATTGGACACTAGATTGGAGTAATTGCTACAAAAAATCTTGAAACACAACTCTGTTTGTAAACCTAACTGTTTTGGGCCAGAAATTTTTGGCACATATCTTAAAGAATGTTAGGACATTTCTAAGACGAGGACTGGGTCAGCAGATAGTGTCTGACAGCTCTTGTCCTGAGGACTTATTGTAAAAGCATGAGGCCACTGTAGGTTTGTTTATGCTTTCTTCCATGCAAGCTGTCTGTTCAGATTTCTTTCAGTGAGCAGAGATTAATACTGTTGGATCTCTGGTGTAAACAACACTGAGCAAGTCAACCTTAGCCATTGGTATATTTGTAAACAGGCAGTAAATGCATGACATGTCGCATGTTGTTTGATGCCAGATATTATATGAATTGTCAGGTAGGATTTGCTTCAGGTGTAAGGTGTTGCAGACCGAGATAAGGACATATAGAGATGCCTGTAGACTACATAAGCATGTCCAGCTTAGTCTTACAGCAATTTGTACATATTTTGCAAGGTAGCTAATTTGTACAAATTCATACGTATTTTACGAGTTGCCAATTCCTATGAATTTGTATGAATGACCTACACCTAACCCCACCTATCCATCAAGGGGTTTTCAAACTGTACAATATCATACACCTTGTATGATACGTATGAATTGGTCAGGAGACGTCATACAGTTAAGCGCCTGTTCACATATTCTTAGTATCCTAGAAGCAACTTGTATTCTTACCTACAAAAAACGTTTTTTTGTAAAGTCTTCTAGAAGCCGAGTTTCGAATGTGCAGTGAGACAAATATTTACTAACCGAAGAATCCTGTTTGTATACACAGCTACTGCCACGGTCACTTCAGCCAGGGCGACAGCCAAGGAACTTGTCAAAGCAGCGGTTTGAGAAGGTGTTTGATATGCTGAAATACAGGTAAAATCCCCCCAGTCACACTGAGCAAACAGCAGCTATTTTTGAGCCATGTGACAGTGCTTAAAGCTGGAAACACAGTGGCTCACTTCATGTGACTTTCTAATTAGAGACTTTATGCTAAGATAGATGTCAGGAAGGATATTTGTGATGCGTGTTGAAAAAAAATGTTTAATGTAAACAGAAAGCAAAACTCTATATACACTTGCATAGACAGAGAGACATTAATTAGATAGATTTACACTAAATGCAGCAAAAAAGAAAAACGTACACAGCCAAGTCAGAAATATAGTATATGGAGTTCATTACTTGAACTGTCAGAACAAACTGAAAACCGTTTAGGAGCGCAGGTTCGATTATTTTGATTTTGATATATGATTGCTTATGCCATCCAAGATGTAGATGAGTTTGAGTTTTGTATCTAAAGTGATTTTAGCGTCACTTTCTCAACAGTGTATCCTCTGCAGTGAATGGGTGCCGTCAGAACCTGTTCACTGGTGCTCCCTTCTTAAATTTGTGTTGTGAAAACCTGCATATTTGAAAGAAACAAAGCCATCAGACAGACATATTAACTCTAAACCATCACTTCTGGCCAAAATACGAGTCCATAATTAATAATTAAATTAAACAATGTAATATTATGATTTCCTCTAGCATAAACAGATATATTTGTTTAGACCAATTTGAACTGTTTTCACCCGTAACCTGTGAATATTTATTTATATATTATACTTTATCTGGAAGCAGTAGTTTTCAAGTTAAAACATATTTTTTTAATTATTATTATTATTATTATTCAGATTTGTTCCGATAATAAATGATGATAGATGTTAATCTACATTTTGGATGGCCTGTGGATAAGTCAGTTTTCCGCAAATGTTCATTTTTGAGGTGAACTACTTTAAAAACGGCACTTTAGTACTGTTACTGATACTGAGCGCATAGAATCCAATTATAGTTACTTTAGCGTCACTACATTTAGCACTTTACCTGCTTCTAGACAGACAGATCTGAATTCCTCAGCTTACCATTATTTGAACTTTACATTACATGGTTTATAGTTAAATCTATTTATTCTGTGCGAGTTGTATCTCATACTTGTCGTTTTTATGTGACGGAAGAAATACAATTGTCCCATTAAGACGAGTGTAGAGCTGTATGCTGGGCCATGAAGAGCTCTATTCATTGTAGAATCAGAGTTCAGTTTGTCCCACTAACCAAATAGCACCTTTCATCTTCAGCTCTTTACAGAGGCACTGAAGTGGAAGGTAAACTTTGCTCTCCTCTCCCTCCTTTCGCTCCTCTCTCTCCCTTCTTGGCGAGCAGTTGACCTCACACTGTGTCGCTCGTTCTTAATGCCACAGAGAGGATAAAGTTCGTGAATACATCACATGGGTGACAGTGATGTTTTTCAGAGGAGCTCTGCACACGTGGACATACACCTGCACCACCAAATGAGAGCCTCATCAGCTGGAGACTAGTTGAAAAGACAATTAAAGTAAGAATGTATGGGCGCTGACAGCAATGGTATTCAGTAACCAAAAATAATTTCCTCATTTCAATTAACCTTTGCTGTCATTGCACGGCTCTGTATCTGTAGGCTGTTGACCTTTGGAAAATATCAAAACAAGACATTCATTTGGCATTACAGAGGTGGTTCATGGAGGGGAAAATCCTTAAAACACCTTTAAATACATAATAGAGTCAATGCCATTTTGCACTAAAATTTAGCAGGTGCGTTGGCGGATAGATCTCCACTAGAGCATATTAAGAGGACCAATGCAAAAAGAGAAAAATCTCACCTTATGGAACATGACGGTGATCACCGCTATCCTCCACCACCAGCAGATTACTCTCTTCTTCTCTGCAGGTTTATCGATAAAGGAAATCATCTTCTTTTGAATTAAAATTTGGTATAAAACTGTTTACAAAAGGAGGAGAGTATATTGCATATTGCAAAGGCTAAAACCAGAGAGCGAGCGCGAGGGAGAGAAAACAATCAACAGACTTCATTATTTTCTTCTCCTATCAAATTTGAGCTATCCTTGGATCTCACTAATGGACAGTTATTGAATTTCTCGCAATAGCATTGAAATGATGTTCATATCTGCAGAGAGAGAGGAAAAAATGTCCTCTCGTTTTATCCCTTAGAACATTGGTTTATAAGACCCCTTATTAAAGCTTGGACTCTAATTTTCTCCTTCGCACTTAGGGGGGCTTTTATGATTATGGTTACCAAGGTGATGTAAGGCACAGCCTCAGCTAAACAAAGCCAGTGTCACTAGAGTGAATAACCAAGAGCAAGGTGAGCACCACCACGGGAAATTGCATGCCATTACTGTTAATATTTACTCATTAAAACAGCCAGTGGCTGGAGAGATGCTTGCACAATTACTAATTTTTCAAATCAACCACTGCACAACCCTTCATTACGACCTCTAAGTTCTTTTGAGAAGATACGCTACATGAAACTGAGTGCAGTCATGTTGTTTGTCGCAGGAACAAAACGAGTCTTATGTGTTGTGTATAGTTGCACTTAAAGTATTAGGAGGCACATTTGATAGCTGTTTACTGCTTAAATGCCGCCACAACATTCTGTTTGTGTGGAAAGTCGTAAATAAAAGAGCTTTGTTTGTTTACAACGACAGAAGGTTAATGCAGAAAGCATTTTAGATTGAAAGCTGTTATAATATATATGTATACAATGCTTTCCTTCTACAGACGGTTTTTATATAAAAGCAGTGTCAAGAGTTTTGTGCTTTATAGGTGTGGAAACACTTTAGTTATGGGTCACAGGATTAAAAACACACTGACCAAATAATCGGAAACTTCAAATGAAGAGGACATTTCGAGTCTAGAAAGACAGGCTTTTTTGTCTCTGTGAGAAATGATGTCTAATTTGGTCCGAGCGGTTGGATTGCTTGTCAGGTGCGTTATTTTAACTGTGGACAGTGAATGACAAAACAATAGGGCACTGAGAGAAAATTGTACAGATCGTAGAAAGGGAACGAAATACTGCCTCAAAAAACCAACTTCTTTATGTGTCGAATTATCAAATAGAGGTTTTAGAACTTTTAAACGGTTGACAAAACTGACAGAAGAAAGAAAAAAGAGACGAGCTATCAGTCATCGCTAACAAAACTGTACATATGCTAGCAACTAGTGAAACGGCAAATGGTGTGGTGTCATATGATACTTGCAAAAAATAATAGATTAATTCTTTCAAAACGGGAGCATCTGTCACATCATTATTTCATTTATGAAAAATATTCACTCATCGTAACCCTTTTATTTCAGATGCATAAAAACAGGAAAGTTTGCTTAATAAACCTAGTATTTAATCATTGTGCCTTTTAGCTTTTTTGTCAGTGTGTGCAAACCAGTTAAACACTAGAGAGTTTTTACATACATAGTTGCTGGCCTTGCTGGAGATGCTTCAGTTCTCCCAGAAGTCAATATTTCATATTTTGATATTAATGACTTCCTGTTGCCTTAGAGCTTGTGCCTTCTTTTTTATTTGCAAATTTAGTTTACATTGTTTAAATGAAAATCACCCAACTGCCGAGTGTTATGAAGTGTAATGATTAGTGTCAAAATACAAGTTTCTGCAATTTAGTTGATTTTTCATTATTATTGTATAAAGCCTATTTTCACCTGCATTAAATGTAATTAGCTTACAAACTGAGCATATTAAGTGGCACAGGGTATAAACAAAGTTTCCATTTAAAGATTTTCTTTACATATTTGGTGACAGTAAATTCTGTCATGAACCATTAAAAGTCTGTTGTTGATGCAAAACTTTTTAGAGGGTGTAATATTTCCAAACTTTGTAGGAAATATGTCCATATTTTTCAAAATGCGCTTATTATATTGTGAATTTTTGTTCTCATCTGTAGCCCTTTGCATTTTTAAAACATCTGTCTATTTTATTGATAACAATTTTGCAGATACAGTAATATAATACAATACACATACAATATAATTAGCTTAAAAACTGAGCATATTAAGAAGAGTATTCTTTTACTCTACATTTATTAAGAATCAAAAGCTATTTAAAGCCATGTTAGGTTTCATTGTTCAGGATTTGCACATAAAATACATGATGCATATGATTGATAACATTTAAGTCATGTGCTGGTGCCATACTTCCTCCTAACTCTAAAACCTGACAACATTACATAATTGCATGCTTTCAGCTAGCCTAAGAAGCTTGTCGCTAATAAGGAAAGGGGTCAGGTGCAAATGTTTAAGTAAAGGAATGTATTTAAAGTTCTCTTTAAAAGTGCTCAGCTGCAGGATTGCATTGTTAGGGGCGGGTTTAGAGTGAATGAACTTACAAGAAAAGAACACACGTTGTAATCATCAGTGCATGACCTACATTGACACGTAGGCTGATATAACTTCTAATCTGCTTTTTGTTTAATGCCGAAAGCAAGCCTGGCTTGAGGTTTCTCTACAGTCGGTTCTACAGGAGCAGAGCAATCATCTGCACACCACATTTATTTCATGTTGCTGTTAAGACTGTCCAGCCTCGCCTGCTGAAGCCGCACTAAAATTGCCCTGCTGTGCAGAGGAAGGCCTTTAATCTCCCACCACCACCCTCTGCCAAGTCTGTAATCCCACTAATCTCCACCACATAGCACGCAAACACGCAGAGAATCCCTGTGCATCCATTCTGCCCAATCCCAGCAGAGCGTGCCCTATCCGACAGCATTCGCCAGCGTTAGTACGAACGGGTGGTAATTTATTTGGGGGATGGGTTTCAGTGGGCGGAAATGGACCCGACCATCACTCCACTTCCTCTATGAGCCCATTGCGTGCAAGGCTGGAGTATGTGCACCAGTGCCAGCTATTGAATTCCCACCACAGAGGGACTTCTCAGTGGTCCAGGCAGTGGGCTCTGTCAACCCAGAATAACCTCATTTAGCAACATGTTGGGTGTGGCGGAATAACAGGGCTATTTTTGTTTCCTTGCTTCACTAGAGAAAACAGTTTACACAGCCGGATGACCGATCTGTGCAGAAATTTGCATGAGCCTCTTAGCCGCGCTGTTGCCCAAACAACTCCGAACTGATAAACATAAACATAAAAGCATAAGAAGGGATTAAATGAAATCTTTGCTATGCGTTGGAAATCTGAATAGGTGGACTGGGCGTAAATCGTACAGTATTTCAGCCACTGTAAATAGGAAAGGGTGATGAAGGAATTAAGAGTTGGGGTTTGTTTGAAATGAATATCGGCCCCACGTTCCCCTTCAGTGACTCCCTGACATTTCTCTGAGCCATGCACTTGAAATGTTGCACTGTAATTGATGTTGATCCTAGCATGTGTGCAGGCTGCTCTACAAATTAGGATGGAAAAGGTTATCATAATATTTAGCTAGTCTAATTTATCAGCTGAACAACTTCCCAATGAAGAAATTCAGAACAGGAGGATATATTTTAAGTGAAAATAAAAGTTTTCGGGTGTGAGCTCATGGTGAAGTAACAAGCAGGCCACGAAAGTTTGCTGTCAGATGAAAGTTTTGTCAAACTTGTTTCTCGGGATTCATCTAAATAACTCAAATACCCTGCTCTGTTTGATAATTAGGCACAAAATAGTAATATGCAATATGGTCATACCCTATAAAAAAATTCAATCCACTAAAACTGCAAATTAAAGTGGTGTCAAAGTGACAGCCTGCAATGATGAGTTTATTGCACTTTTTTAAACACTTTGGATTTAATTTCTAATGAAGAAAATCCAACCTTATCTAACGGCAATTCGTACATATTTTACGAGGTGGGTAATTCATACAAAACGTATGTATTTTACGAGTTGCCAATTCGTATGAATTTGTACGAGTGACCTAACCACGCCCCTAAACCTACCCGTTACTAATCGTACAAAATCGTACGAGTGAGGTCATACGAATTAGCACGAATTTGGAACCTCCTACGAATACGTACTAATTGGTCTGGAGACTGTGTTGGAAACTCACGTTAAAAACGGAAAAGATAACACATAAAAACCTTAAATGGCTGTGACAAGTTACACTGATGAACACAAAAATTAATTATATAGCTTAAAAGAATAAATACAATTTTGCAGTTTGTAAAAATATATACGAATGATTGATTACATGTATAATTATTATGCTTTTATTATTAATATGTAAAACATGTTTTTATTGAACCGTTTTTCTTCTTCTATCTTTTTGTAAAATATTTGTTTACACATTTACTTTAATATACCCGTTCTTTATGTATTTACACTCGTTTGTCAATATCTGGTCTGTATCAGTTTCTATTTTGGCGTCCCCTAGCGTTCTACCTTAACACTGTAATCATTGTTAATGAGACATACGTTTAAAATGTCTTGAAGTCATTTAACTGTCATGTTTATTAAAATATATATATTTTAAATATTTGTACATTCTCAGAAACATTCCTTTTATGTAAATGAGGATAAAACCAAGCATAACATTAGTTAAATATTGTATTGTTTTGAGTATGGTCCTCTGTATTTTATTTTATACCATGTACATTGTAATCTTAATTTTGCTTACGTAAATTGTATTTTAGTATTAAAAATAGCAACGTTTTGAAGCTGTCCTTCGGTAAGTCTTATTATCAGACCGGTATTGCTACACCTCAGGTCATATTAAATTCAATATAAAAGCAAAACATGCTTTTCTAACATGTTTTAATCTTTGTTTAAATGTACTTTGTTTTGATCATAACTGGGGCTGATGAAGCTGTCGCGCGCGTGTACTGTATCTCACAACTGCACGTGCAGAGACCTGCCACGCACAACACTGACTTGTTTTCATATAATCAAGATTTAATTTGATGGGTCGCTTAAGTCAGTCCAGTATAGCGAGACATTTCTGCTTCAAGGTAAAATATATTATAGATAATACAGTCATAGATAACTAAAACATTGCTGTTAAAATAAGTCCATTTACAACAAAAAGTCTAGTAAATACGGTTTAACAGATTATAACAGAATTGCTGCTTTTTATATTTAGACTTTTGAAAGTATGCTTTATCGTTTGAAATTAATATCACACAAAGAGATGAAGCAGCCTAACTGTTTGACTCGTGAACGGAAAAGTCATTTATTCGGCAAATTTTTTTGCACCGTCTGGTTTCTTGTTTGCTGCTCAACACGGAATCGGGGAAAATATTTGCGTGTTTTGTCTGACAGAACCAAATAATTCAGACGTGCGAAACTATTATATTTGTTTTCCTTTTGGTGAAATTGTCTGTGCCAACGCAGCCAGGATGAAGAAAAACGGAGTTACTACGGCAACAATCCTTTCAGGATATATCTCCGTCTCTCTCCTTTTTTCCTCTTTTTTTTTTTAATATGCAATAGCAGAACATATGGTTACTCACTGTCAAAGCTGTGATTCTTCATTTGCATACTAACTATTTTCCGAGTACACATTCCCTAGAAAACATGTGCAACTCCAGCAGATACATCATATATGAGAGGGGGAAAAGACAAATGTGTTAATAGAAGATCTACATACATGTAATGCTTTTATATTACTTGATTATTGCCCCTTCTTGCAGCAAACGCGGATATTACATATTTTAACGCTGTTAATTGATTTGTTTCTTAACTGTTTTTATTGTTAAGAAATAAAAAGTCCTTCACTAGTTTGTTTAAATCTCTCATATGTGGGAATTATGTTACACTGAAATATATTAAGACCTGTTCGTTTAATTTAAAGTAAAGCTTATTTTAAATTAATAATAGAGACATTTGTTTTTATTAGACTATTAAAAAAAAAAAAAAGCCGTATTATTTATTCGTTTTTTAAAAATACCATATAATTTTATTTTCCACTAAAGGTTCTTATTTTTTGATGTTGTCAGCCGAAGTGATTTTGATCAAAATATTTTATTTAACGTTTGTAATCCTTGTGTTCAATCGAATTTTTCTTGTTTTTAAATTAGATATGACTCATATACAGTACATTTTCCTTTGGTCGTGTAACACCTGCACTATTGGCTCTATTCTCCATCTATTGTGGGGAGGAGTTTGGATGAGAGAGAGAAAAAACAGACTCAAATCATGCGTAACTCGATAGACAGCCCATCTGTAAGATTCTTCCTTTCTTTCAGTCTGAGCTCGTCATCTCTCGTCCAGGAATAGGCTGATGGCGTTGTGTAAATGATTCATAAAGACCGACTGCTGTTTTAGAATGGGACATTTTCGGGGCTTTATCATTGAAAGTTAGGGAAAAAGGAAGAAAAGCGCATTTTGCGTTGTCCTGACGTTTGGAAACGAGCTGGGTAGTCTGTATGTAGCTGCGTAAAATAAGTAGCACATGTGTACATTACAGGCCTACGCAAGTAAAATCAGTTTAAAACAGACAGTATTAAAAAAAGGAATAAAACATGAATTAATAAAATAATGCATTTCTTTTTACACTTCGTAAAAGATTTAAGTGATGATAAGGGGACTTTTAAAACGGAAATTATAGGCTACAATTAATATTTAGATTTTAAAGAGACAAAATGCTATATTTAATTTTTACAAAATGTTGTAGGTAATATTTTTAGCTGTGCTGTCATACATTAGCTGAAGCCATAGCCTGATAGATTTAGGCTACTACGAAAATCTTGTTGACAAAAAAACTAATTTGTTGTGAAAAATCAAAACAGGTCCATATACACTGTAGTCTACGGCGAATATTTCCCTCACAGCCTCGTTTTAAATCAAGAAAAAAATCTAACACAGCTTTATTCTCTTTCTTTCAAATAGCTACTCAAAATATCCTTCCTGATTATAACTTCCCATATTAATACTCACATGTGGTAAATAGGCCAAATCATTACATTACTTGATTTTGGTCGTATTAATTTGGTCTGCCAATCTATTTCTGTAGCCGTCTGTAAAATATTGTATCGAGACGTTTGTAGTGTCCCACCAGGCTTTAATGCTGCATAAGCATACAGCGCCATCTGTCGATTAGGAAGCACTCTTCCTGAGGGCAGACAGCAGATAACACCTTCCTGATTTGGCGATGAAGCAGCGGCGTGCCAAAAACACTAGCCCACAGTATATGATCTTTTTCAAGCACTATGGCTTTATCACTCACCTTTGGGCTTTTATCTTCCAAACTGCCATTCTGTGACTTGCACTCATTCCAGCCCATAATTATATAACTATTTTGTTAACATTTAATCAGCCATTTGGACAGAATTGCTGATATCAGTGTTACACTTCTAATCCTCACTTAAAGGGAACACTAAAAGAAACACGCTGAAAATCTGTCATGAGCACATAATACTTTATGCGTACACAACCAGCTGCACTTTATTATTCCAACATCTCTGAAGAAAGCAAAAGAAGAAAAAAAAAACATTTCCAGTCCACAGGCAGTGTTGTTTTGTTGTCTTACACTTGCACAGAACACTAACATAACCAACCCCCAAAACACCACACACACACACACACACACACGCGCTACATTCATAAGCACATAAACACGAAACCACAAAAGCTATAAATGCTCTCTGCTATATATTTGTCAAGTAATCGTCACCACAAAATCTTTGTGGTGGTATTTCTTAGCAGAATAGTTTAGTTAATAAAAGACATTGTAAGTTAAATTTATAACACATTCCTTGTATGTTAAGACTTCATTTGTGAGTTATACAAATACTGTTGATAGTGTTTTCGACTGTGTAATGGCAAAAATACTAATACATAATTGTATTCTTTGATTAAGCTCCTAAGTCCTTAAGAACAAAAGGAGCCTGTAAGTTATGCTTCATAGTATGTTCATAGATCAACATGTAGTTTGTGCAGTAGATTTTTTCTTATACTGTATATTTGGGTATGATTGTATTTCTATGTATGGCTAGATTGGCTTTTGTGGCTTAGGCACTGTGTGTATAGTGAGATTTGTGCTTGATCTGGAGTGTACTGTTAATAAATGAAATTGTGCAGAACTTTTGTCAGGATTTGTCAAGGCATTTACATTTGGCTAAAGTGGTGATTTTGCAGTATAAGGTTGGCTTGAGTTCCACTGTTGTGCCCTTAAAGGGGCAGGCAGCAATTTACAGAACACTGACTCTGTCACTGAGCATGCTCATCACGAGATCGTCTGGCTCCACCTGTTCACGGACATCGGCATGAGGGTTGATTAAGTGGGCTGGGTACTGAAGGCCATTTTGTTCTGCAAAATGCTCCCAGCGCAAATCATCGCTTTCGTGAGTGATATATCGCTCCTGCATTTTGCACTCCAAAGTCCGCAGGTCCAGCCACATCTGGTAGTCCTGTCATAAAGATATATCTTTAGGGATCGAATACATTCCAAACTGTTAGATAAAAAATGATTTATTTATTTGTCTGCGATTTCAGATTGCTGTGCATTTCCGTTATTTTTTAACACAAGTACATTTTTTCATTGTTTTACTAATCTTTTGTACTTGTTTTGACATGTTGACTAACATACAGTGAATATAAAGTACTTGATTATAATATTCAACTTCATATTTTTTAAATGGCAATTTAAATGACAAATGTGTAATTACAACTATATTTAAATATATATATTAAATTTTTCCATAAATGCTTGTGACTACATTCAGAAGTACACTTTACTCATGTTTCTACAGACAATAGAAGTAGTCATGATATTGCATATAAAGATGTACTTCTACTTAGTCCTACTAAAGTGAGTCAGAAAAAAGTAATAGTTCAACTAACTGCTTTTAATCGATTTAAAAGAGTACACTTTCATTTGTAATTAACATGCAGTTAAGTGTCTAAAACATTACATTCAGTTCTCTCTTGATTGTTTCTTTGTTTTTCAAGGGTTAATTGAAAAATGTAAAAATAGTAGAAATGGAAGAAATTATTGCATGAAATGGGCGAAAGCAAAAATTATGATAACATTACAGCATTATAAAATATATTTTTTCTAGTTATTATAAAAATTCCAGTTTCCTATAATAGAAATGATAAATTAAGATGAACGGTCACTGGCACTGAACGGTTATTCCTGCCTTGGCAAGACGTTAATATTCTCTTACACAGACGCGGGGGGTAATTGTGCCCCTGTTTCAGTTGCCTAATGTGACTGTGGGGGGGAAACAAAAAGTTTTTTGTGTGCATATCATAGCTTTTTTTTTTTTTTACGCAGGGCATATAAAAGTCATTATCTTCTAACCTGTAACCAGGGATGGCTAAGAGACTTGTCCACGCTGTAGCGCTTCCTCATTTTGACTTGCAGCAGGTTATTAATGAGGTCAATTGCTGTAACAACAAAACAGGTTGTCAGTGAGCAGACTGTGGTGGAAAACCTGAAGGATTTTGTGTCCAGAAGGATAATGAGCAAAACCAACATCATGTTAACATCATTTCAGGGGTCACAAATTTCAGAGACACTCCAAAGTTTCTTAACCTTGAGGCCTCCGCGCTTTAGTCTAAGGGATCGTTTGGCATTATTCACATGAATGGGTCGTAACAAAAATTGAGCACGCTCTCACAAATCTCTTTTCTTAACCTTTGCCCTCTCTTCTCTTCATCTTTTCTTTTCCCTTTCCTTCTCTTTCACCTCTCTCTCTCCCACATCTACACAGTTTACCATTAGCTTAGTAGATGAGTAATCACTTAATGTTACTACACTACACTTTGTTTAAATAGCAATACTTTAGAAAAATTATATTTTATATTTTAACAAAACAATATCAAATATTTAGAACATTTTTTACAGAGAAAATGCAAAAATATAAATGTGTATTTAACATTGCACATGCATTTAAATGCATTGCAGCAAAAGAAATAATCAAACCTAATTTGTTCTGAAATTTCTCCATATGTTTTGCATCTTGTTTTATGAAGCAGATACTCTTTGTTACGGCACAATATTTTCACTTCGCAGTAAAAAAACCCAAATTCAATTAAACTAAGTAATTGTTCCAATGGCCATACTTGATACCAACCAAACTATATTAATAAATAAAAATCTGTGTGAATAATTTGTTCCAATTGCTTGTGTTCTTAAGTAAGTAAAGTGAGGTCTCTAGTTCTCTTGTTATTTTAATGAGGAAGAAGGAGGGCATTAGTGAATAAACAGGGTCAAAGGTGAGGGCATCAAAAATCTAGTTAAGGTAATGAGACGAAGGTCAGCTCTATTCATACAGATTGCATATGAGTTAAAGGTAAATATTACCTATCGTAGATCTCAATTCAAGCCTTTACTTTGAATTAATACTGACCGTATCTTCCTAGACCATAACCCGTAAGCTATGCAGAAATGAATTGGGTTGAGGTCATCTCTGTGTACAGTCTTCGGGCGGCGATAATTAGAGCTTCAGTAGAAAACATCAAACTGAAGTATGACTTCAAAATAGAGTTTAGCATCACATAACTCGGTGGAAATCAGTAGCAGGCTGGCTAGAAATAGCATTTCTTGTGCAATGAGGTCATATTCGTACAAAAACTAGTCTAAAAGGTTATTCGCATACAGCTAGCCATGTGAGGTTAGACTCGCAAAATAGCTCTGTGCCTGGATTAACGCATGCATTTTGAGGATTAACACGTATTGGATAATAAATCGTTTCCAGATTAGAGAGGTTAATACAGCTTCTGACTTAGTTTAAATGGTTATTTCAAAACCTTTTGATGTATTTACTGCAAAATATAGGGATAGTTTGCCTAAAAATAAAAATGTATTACCTCAGCAAACATATATGACTTTCTTTCTTTCTTCTGTTGTTTGCAGAACAAAACTGAACTAGTGGTCGACCGATTATCTGTGCCGGTATTAGGTTTTTTTATAGTTTTCAAAACACCGATTTGCAGATATAACAATTTAAAGAAACCCTTGCTACTCTACATTTTGACACCAGACATATACTGTAGTGAACATAAAGTGGATCAAAACCTTTGTCCTTAAACCTAAAACTAGCTTTGATGAACTTTTTTTTTATGCACTGACTAGTGTATATCGGTTCAAAATGATCTGTCTACTCGATTTGTAATAATTCAATATTGGCAACGGCCCTGAAAAATGCATATCGGTCAACGCCTGCATTGGACCCTAATGACTTGTTTGGACAAAAAACAGCTTCTCAAAGAATATTACTGGCTTCCACAGAAAAACCGAAACTTCTACAAGAGGGTGATTAAGTGATGAAGGTAACCTTCTTCATTCCACATTCATTGAAGGTTGTGCCACATACTATCTTGTTCTCCCCAAAACTTACCCTCTGGGGTGACTGTTTTCCAGGGGTTTGGTGGGTACATGAAAGCAGCGTTCTGGATTTGGTCGTGAATGTCTTCATCCTCATTAAAGGGGAAAGTTCCACTGAGACTGACGTAGACGATGACACCCACCGACCACATGTCAAGCGAGCGGTTGTAGCCCTTGTTCCGAAGCACCTCCGGGGCGAGGTACGCCGGGGTCCCCACCACCGAACGCCTAAACGACTTCTCACCAATAATACGTGCAAAACCGAAATCACACAGCTTCACCTGCAAGACAAACCGACGAATAATGAGCTTCACAATAAGCAGACACGGGGAGGAATTGGCTATTTTACTCGACTAGGACTGAGATGCACAAAAGACCAAAAAAATAACATCCTTTTGTTCTGGCGCTAGCTTTTAACACCACAGACGCCGTAATGATCAGTTGTCACGGTCTGAACGAAAGTCAAGTGAAATTATCACCCAGTTGGATGTGGTTACAATGTATCTCCTGCTGATCTACACTTTCCACCTTTGAAACATTTGCGCAGAGCAACAAGCACCTGAGGACATGAGAACCGAGCTCAGACGTTGACAGCTCTAGTTCTTCTTCCACCTTTGCCAAATATTTGTAAATGACACGCAGTGATTTGTTTAGTATTCTTCCAAAATGTTTGCCTGCGCTCATTCAGTGAGTCATCTTTCTGCTTGAGAGCTTCCAGAGACGAGCTCGTGCAGTAGACAGAAGAAACAATGGGAGGATAATTTAGAAATCTTTCATTAGAATGTAGAGACACACACAACCCTGTGCCTCGAACACACCATGAGAACGCTATAATTACCATCTTTTATTCTTGCACATTTACAAAAACAGATCCATTTATGTTAATTTCGGTGTGGCCTCACTTCATTCAGATATTTCCTTTCTTTTGTTGTCGCTTCTCGTTCTGTTCGGATTTTACTCACTTGTGGAAAAGAGTCAGCAGAGGCTAACAAAACATTCTCAGGTTTGAGGTCACAGTGAACAATGTTTTTGAAGTGAAGGTGGCGGAGAGCGATGAGAATCTAGAAAAAGAGTGGAACGCTGTTATTATTATTATAATGCGGTATAAAGCATAAAACATCATAAATAAAAATGCAAAAGCAAAGGTCCAGCTTTAACATTTATTTTCGCTTTAAATATTTATATGGGATTGTGTGTGCCGTTGTTGCACTGGAGTCAAGAGTGTGCGAAACGCGCTGCCTGTGAGACGTACCTGAGTAACGAGAAACTTGGTGATGCGTTCTGGTAGCCTCCCCTTCTCACTTGACAGTATCATCTCCAACATGTCACCATGGAGCTTTTCCATGACAACAAAGACACGCTCTGGTGTCTCAAACATGCACTCAAGGTTTACAATGCCGGGATGGTGGAGATTCTACATAAGACATATGTGACGCCTGTATTAACATCTATATTATGGTCATTACTGTAATATTGACACATAAATATACACACTATTACAGTAAATCCATACTATCCATCTCCCTCACAAACAAGAGTATGGATTTATTTGACATCTATATTTTTCCATTCAATTTTGCCATTTTTGTATTGTATGTTATTTGTGTATTTACCTGGAGAATGGCAACTTCATTACGCAGTTGACTTTCCTGCTTGGTGGGAAATCGTAGCTTATCTATGATCTTGATGGCAACATCTCTGCCTGATTTCCTGTGTTTTCCTGCATTACATCAGAAAGGATGGTCTAGATTTACATTGTGGTGTTTTTTCAATCATTTAATGGATGTAAAGTATGGTTATTTGCAAATGTGTATTTAATGTAAATATTACAATGTTTACTCATTTTAGTAAATACAATTTGTAAAAAAAAAAAACATTCTCTGAGCTGTATTTAAATATTAAGTTTATAATTTTTTCATATTGAGGATATTAAGCATAGTAATTTAAATACAGAAAAAGACACATCATATGTTCTTTTAATACAGATTCCAGAACATTTCCTCTCCAGGTGATTATGTCAGAGGACTCCCTGTAAATAGACTGGTACATTACCTCCGTAGACAATGCCAAATTGCCCAGAGCCAAGTACTTCATCAGGGAAAATCTGATACACTGTGCTAATATCCTGTAAGAAAAACAGAAACAAAATGTAAGCATATGTGCCAAAATGGGCTGTTCCTAAAGATCAGGAGCACTGCTTGATACATCAGGTTTCTTCTGATCTAGTCTTTTTTTTTATTTTGTACTGTAACAATGGCTGAATTCAGACCAGTAGCCTGAAGAGCTATTTCCACATCTCACTAGGACTGTGTTAGAAAGACTCGAGTAACCATGGCAACCCCATGGCCGAGCAGGTAATCAAAATAATCTCCAATAGAGGCATTGTGTGTTTATATCACACTGGAACTCAAGGTTGCAGGTATAGGCAAGCCGAAGGGAACATTGAGCTCTTGCACATGGAAACAAAGACCGATGCAGAAAGAATATGACATATATGCCTGTCTCAGATATAAGAAAAAGCTTACCACATTCTCCTGGATCTGGCAGTTAGATACAGAGATGCTAATGGAGACCTCTTCTGTTGGTATAAAAACAAACAAACTCTTCTTGTATTGAATACCACCAATTACTCAAATTTACACTTTTACTAATTTATTTTATCTGAACAAGAAATACATGACAATACATATATTACAAGAATTTCTCAAAATCATCTCAAAGAAAAAACAGAAGTGGATTAAAAATTACCTAATATATATATATACAAAAATCAAATTCATTATATGAATACCATACTAGATTTTTAAAAACATTGGGGTTGTCAAGTACTCAGATGTTAGAATACTATATATCATTACCTATAAATTATTATACAATTATACAAATACCTATAAATTATTTTATTTACGTCAAGTTGATCATCATTAAGAGATTTAATGTGCTCATTTTTCTTAATGAGCATAATAAACGGCCATTAATATTCTGCTAAATTTCTGGATATGATTTTATAGCAGTCACTTTTTTAATTTATAATAATTCTAGTGGAGTTGCATACAAATGGCAACATGCCAGACATAGTATGCATGAATTGCATGTACTAATGATTGTCAGTAAGGTATTTATCAAATACAGTATATATTTGTACTCAATGTAATATTTTAACCACACTGTATTTCTATATTTTTTGTGTTTCCCCCCCAGAAACATTCTAAGGGTCTTCGCATGAGCCCCTAAATGTTTCACCATGAAGTTCATACTGTGGTGGCTGTGATGGCCGCCGTGAGATATGCCCTTGGCGATGACAGGCATAAGTGCATGCTGGATGGCCATCTCCCACATGCGGGCCACATCCTGTCCCACGCCACTAACAAGCACGCTGCTTCCGTAGCCCGCCGTTCCCCCGTCGGCTCGAGCCAGGTTCTCTCCCACATAGTACACCAGAGTTGCTGTGGCAATCTCAAAGCAATGTGGGTTGGCACCCTCAGGCAGAAGGTTGAATGTTTTCGCTGGTTCCAGAGACAGCACCTCAGATAGAGGAATTTCCTGTTGAAAAGGTTAAGAGGTCTTATCTGAAAGCTGAAACCTCCATGATATTGCAGAGACATGTGTGAAGATCTGATGTGTGCGCTGATCTGTGAAACCTATCAAGACAAACTATCAACATCATCAAAGGAAATGATGAAAGCCCTCTAGATACTTCCTAGATTAATTTGTTAGTGTTTCAAGTGTCGGACTTTATTTTTAGTTACCTTATAATATTTGCTCCCAGTGTCATTCTGGAATAGGGTAATACACTTGCTGTCAAGGCGCCAGTAATGTCTCTTACGCTAGTGTGAAAAAAAGAAATGATCACGTACAGTAAGAAAAGATCACTTGGTAATTCACCTATTAATTCATAAGGTTTATAATGGAAACCCAAGGCACTTACCAATGTGTCTTTACTGGTGAAATGCACAAGCCAGCCTTCTTTCATAACATTGCTGCTTTTCCTCTTGGTGTGTTTGACAGACTGAACCACCCGCATAAGTGGGATGTTGTTGCTGGTGGAAGGGCTTACAAACATGGTGACATGTCAAAACCTTCTAGAACATGTCAATTGCGAGTCAAGAACTATTTCATAGCATTAGAATACTTTTACTGTTTAGTTCCCTTTTATTTTGTACTTGACCTCAAGCAGACAAACATCAACAAGTATTAACTCAAATTGTTACCTTGAGTACTAGACTAACAGTAAATCCAGGTTTTAAAGGGTTAGTTCACCCCAAAATGAAAATGCTGTAATTAATTACTCACCCTCAACTCGTTCCCAACTAGTAAGACCTTCGTTCATCTTCAGAACACAAATTAAGATATTTTTGATGATATCAGAGAGCCATCTGACCCTCCATAGACAGCAATACAACTGAAATGATCCCAGATCCAGAAACGTGGTAAAAACACTGGTAAAACAGTCCATGTGACATCTCAACTTGAGTTCCTTTTTTTTTGTGCAAAGAAAACAAAGATAACAATTTACTCAACCATTCTTTTACCCTGAGTTACGTAGTCCACCATTTTAGAGAGTATCACAACACATACGTATGCTTTCCACTATATCTTGATTCGTGTTTCGAAAATGAACAAAGGTCTTACGGGTTTGGAACGACATAGGGGTGAGTAATTAATGGCAGAATTTTCATTTTGAGGTGAGCTAACTTTTTTATTATTATTATTTATATTTTCCCTGCTCAGGAGTGTATTTTATGTATTTGTACTGCAATGTCTGTTGTACTATAATAGTTACACTACCATTCAGAAGATTGCGGTCATCAATTTTTTTTAATACTAAGAAATTAATACTTTAATTCCACAAAGAAGCATTGAATTTATCAAAGGTGACAATAAAGACATTTACAAGAAACATTATCCATTAACCATATTAATTTAGCAATATTACAGTTTTACTGTATTTTTGATCAATAAAGCAGTCTTGGTGAGCATAAGAGACTTCTTTGAAAAACCTTTGAAGATTAGTAGTACAATAGTCTTTGCAGTTTTCTTTATTTTGCGTTTAGTATTTTTTTTTAATGCATACACTGACTGAGATGTGTGTGTGTGTGTGTGTGTGTGTGTGATACTGTTTGAGATGTTGTATTGGTTTATAGTGTTTCTAGAAGTAATGAGGAGTTACCTGATGATTCTGTTGGATTCATCTGGGTCTTGGTCTTGGAAATCTCCAAGCTCTCCATGTCCAGCTTCCAAAAGAGCAGCGGAGTCTACCACCAGAGACTCTTCCATGTCATCGATAAGTGGACTATGTCTGTCTCCGTCATGGTCATCACAACCCTCCTCCATGACCACATCTGACTCAGCACCTGGACTTAACAGATCTAAGAGCCATAAGAAAAGGACTGGAGTGAACATGACAGCAACCCAAGACAAAGTAAGTCACATTGTGCATAGTGTGTGTAAAAAAAGCTGTCAGTTTTACACCACCAACCATAGAAAGCAGAACACGAAAATGAGCAGTTTCGAATTTCCATTCAGAAAAGAACTGTTAATAATATCATATTATAATATAAATAGGGAACATTATATTTAAGTCCCTATTGCAGTAATATCATTACGCTCTTTAGTATTTGCATCAGATTTTATGCTTTAAGTTCAAGTACTTCAGTTTTTATTTACAATAAATTATAACAAAAAAAACAAAAAAAACAAATTTAGCTTAACTATTATAAGTGATATAAACAAACAATGATTTATAAACAAAATGATTTAGTCATACAACATTTATTTTAAACTGAGCACATTATGCTACAAATGAAGACTGATTTTCACATGCCGTTTAATGTTTAGTCGAACAAATATTGTTGTTTTTGTCGTCAAATGGCAGTGTTGATGACTGATTCGCATGGAGACACTAAAGTTAGACTTGCCTCCGTTTCTTGACACCTCTCCGAGGCAGTTGTTTGGCACTTTGGGTGCACATCGTTTATGGCAGTTGAATTTGCAATCTGAGACAGTGTGAGGGAAACGAGAGTAGAGAAGAATGACAGAGCGACAGAGAGAGGGAGAAAGAGTTAAAGGGGGGAGTGAGGGAGAGAGTTTACTACCAATCTGGCACATAAACATATGAGTTCCTGTTGTGCTGGTGGCTGACAGGCTGAGACCTCGCACATTGAACACATGAACATTAAAGCTGTTTGTAACAGCCCAGCCAACTGCACTCTTTACTGCTTGGCACATGGCATATATTCCTCTTACACAAACACATCGTATATAAAAAGCAGCTGTTGTGTCACTTCATATTTGTGCTCTGTTCTAGATGACACAAAAGGATCAACAAATTCGGTGATCTGTTACACTGATAGTGATGGTGTTATCAGAACGTAGGATCTGTAAAGCAAGCATCAATACATTACATATTGGCACCTGATGGACTAAGAATAGACTACGTTTTGAAAATTGTATAGAATGGTGTGTACTATGTACTACTGTGCAGCAGATTTAGTTTATGCATGGAATACTAGATTTGAGCTACAAAACCATAGCACACACATTGTCTCCCACAATGCCATGCATTCCTTTTGCATTAAACTCGCAATGGAACCTTTTCAAATTTGAACTATTGAAACTATAATAAATATAGCTTTTGCATTTTTGGATTCCCATTTGCTCCAATAGCAAACTCCATGATAACTTTTTATAATCTTACAAAATAGACAAAAATATAGAGAGATAGATTATATTAGATACGCTTGTGCAGCAGAGTTAATAAAAAAAGAACTAATTATATTGTTATAAATGTACAATATATTTTAAATCATAAGAAAATCTACTAGATGTACTGTGGTTAACTGTGGAAAAGCTTCCTCCATCTGTGAAAAGAGTCCATTTAACCAAGATTTTTAACATATTCATTCCAACTGATTATTTATCTATACTGCCAAATTTTTTTACACAAAGCTGGATTAAAAATGAATGGAAAGTAACCTATTTATTTCCAGAATGCATTAAACTAACACTGAACATGTACCAATATTTGCACAGTCATACTGTTTCATATGCTTTTAAGAAATTGTATGCAGTAGTACACAAAATATTCTGTGCAACATGCAGTACACTAATATTCCATTTTGAACTCAGTCTTATTATCTAACACAGTCCATCATTCTTATAATAATACAACGTCATATCTGCTGGAGACATTATAGCAAATATTATATTGAACACATTTGTGTACTTATCATAATTTGTGTAATTAGTTTAAATGGATATTGTGAATAAACTGCAATGGTTTCTGGACAAAGTAATGATTCACAGCGATTAGTAAATCACTCTCCAATGGCGGCTTAGATGAGTTAATACAGTTTTATTACAGATAATCAGAATTACACAGAAACATTAGGATCAGATGGGATTTAGGCTAGGCACGTTATTATGCAAAGCAATAAGATACTAAAACAATTACTGTATGACAATAAAGTGTAATTTTTCAAGCAGATCATTCTACAACCGTAGCTTGAAATATTGAGGATAAGCTCGTACCTTTGCATTGTAGTCCCTGACGGAACAGGCCCTTGAGGAGCTTCTTGCAGTGCTGGCAAACGGTGGGGCGTGTGTAGGAATGAATGACAAATGTGTGTGGCACCTTCACTTTAGACAGGAGGATCTTGTCTAACTCTATTGGCCGACCTATATAGGACTGAGAGTTGGAGCGGCCTCTTCCAGGAAAGATGTCTGATGGTGTTTTTTGCTGTGAACAAATAATGTACCGTATTGTGATGCATAGGACATCCACACAACACGAGGACTATTTCACAAGTGCAACTGTGTTCTCAGTAAATTGGTATTTTTAATAAACGTCAGGTTAGGGTAAACTGCTGTATTATATTGGGGCAAGTCGTCATACTGTGATGAATTTAGATAATGTTATCAATTAGTTTTATCTTTTTTCATGCACTTCCTTTCACATATTTGCTGTTTGATGTTAAATGGTTTTAGGTTTCATAATTGCTTTAATGTGTGTGTTTTTGCTGAAAAACCTAATTTACAAATTGGCTGTTTAATTGCAGGTTCCATTGTGACAACTTACCCCCATATAGTGTGACAACAGGGGCATGTTGTCACAAAACAACTACATATATTTTTGAGGTTAGTAGACATTTGAATGTTCAATAGATTTTAGCCAAGACTTTAAATGATGTATTAATACAGAAATTCCTATTCACTGGTGTAAAGTGTGTGACAACTAAGCTATTCAAATTTAAGAAACATTTTTCTGCTTTTTTGGCAGTCATTACATTTTGCAAATGTTAAATAACTATTATCAAAAGCGAATCAAAAGTATTCATTTGTCACACAAGCTCACAGGTACTAACCCGAGCGAAGTCAGCCCTCGATTAGCTGAACAAAAAACACAAGGGCTCTATGAGGTTCACGCTGAGGGAGATTGTTGTATATGCTGAGCTTTGATGAATTTGCATCAACTCAGAACAACAACTTTCTCATCAAGCTGATCTTTAATGTGCTGCTGATTGGCAAAGATGCAGATGTCTTACCACCTGTTGTGAATAGATCTGACATCACGCAGGTGTGCTAATCAACTATTCAATGTGCTCTAAAGAAAGAAAATGATCAATAGCTTCCTGTTGCCATGTTGTACACTTCACCAAAGGCCTTAAGTAGATTCACGTGGAAAGTAAGGCATCGTTCAGCTCAGCTCAAGCTAAAGTACAGATGCAGTTCATTTGCTGTAACCTGTCTAGGTGTAGGGAACAGATTAGAGAGCGGTTAACAGATGTTTGGTATCTGCCGTCAACAGCCGATTAACAGTTTTCTTCAAACAAACTCTACATGTGTACCACAACATTTCTAGTGTCAGGTTAAAATGTCTTAACCTCTTGAAGAAAAGAACACTATGTCTGACGGAATGAAATTAAGCTTCAAAACGAACGATCAAACACATTTCCCAAGGGGGTGTATGACAGACAATATATCACGAGGTGGTTAGTTAAAGCTGAATTAGTTAGTGCCTACCTCCATGCTAGGACTGACAGGCGACTGGGCAGGAATGAAGGGATGTGTGGGGAGAGGTAAAAAGAGACAGACAGAATGAGTAGTGTTAATAAACAGGACAAGCATGCAGCACTAGTATAGGCCGAACAAACAGGGACCAAATCTATGATCTGATTATCAACGACAATGTAACTGTTGTTATTTGTAAAATACATATGATTTGCATTTTATTTTTCAACACTTAATCTGTGTTGTAACTGAGGAAGTAGGGAGCATTTGATCTAATTTTGTCGTTAAACTCACCAGTAAAGCTTCATCAGAGGTGCTTGGAGACGGTTCAGCAGACACAGATCGAGTGTTGGTCAGGCCGGTGAGGGACACGTTAGATAGTCGTCGTTTACGGATGCCGCTGCAGTTGTTTGGGATTTTAAAGGCACACCGTTTGTGGTAGTTCAGCCCGCAGCCTGGCGCAAAGATAGCGACACAAGATCATCACATGGTCTGTTTCTACTGCTGACAGAGGTGGAATGTTTAGACGTTTACCTTCACACTTAAGCCCCTGCCTCACTAAACCCCACAGCATCTCTCCACAGTGATCGCAGAACGCTGGAGCACGATATGAGTGAACGAACAGGGCGTGAGGTCTGATCTGAAAATCCTCCACTGTAGCTGAGGCTGAAAGATTGAAACAAAACACACAAAAGCGGAATGTAAATATATAAAGTAACTTCCAGCAGACCAAATTCAGCACCTTTCTCCTCAGAGCAACACTGTGTTACGTCCATAAATCTGTGATCAAGTATACTTCCATGTCCCCATCATATAATAGGATGTAATACAGTTTGGCTGAGAGAAATCATATTAGCTAGTTTTCATTTATGACAATTATATGACTGTAAATAATTCAAGTTTCAGCATGAAAAACACATTCTTGGCCCTAATTAAAATGTTCATAACAAATTGTGATTTACGGGAAATTCGTTTTTTCCCTGTGTTCCCAATTTCACTTCTCTCACCCCCGTTAGCATTTTCTAACATACCTTTAAAAAAAAGCCAGTTTCTTAATGATATCCAGAAAATGAAATCAGCACTTAAGCACATTATACTCTAAGAAGAACTGTGCAAATACAAAACTAAAAAGTACATCTTTGTATCTTATTTATTCCTAAATATCGGTACCCTAAAGGCACATATTCATACCTTTTGATAGGGTACTGCCCCAGTGACAGTTAGCATTGTAGCATTTTTTCAGAGAGTGTAACAATGGACTTTTTTGTGTTATTAGCACTATAAAACATTCCATGCTTTTTTTCATAAAATTAACAAAATAAAAAAGAGTTAAATTAAACAAAGATTAAATTAGGTTGACACCCTCGTTTAATCTCTCATTTCTAATTTTAGGTCTCTATTTGCACCCTCTATGGCACCCAGCTAATAAGCAAATAATCACGCTATAATTAATAAAGTGCCTGGGCTTGACCACAGCGTATTTCTGTGTGGCACACTTTCATAGAAATATGTCCTTAAATTACAAAACTAGCATTATAATGTTTTTACTGAGAAACAGGAATGACCCCTATGTCGTGCTCTGGAGCGCACTAATAGTAGAGAAATATTATATTTTTAAAAAATGATTATAATTATTTACGGGGAGAAATATAATTTGTGCTGAAAGAACCTTAAAAGAGAGCTTTGAGATACATTTGAGTAACATACTTATTCAAAATAACAATGTCACTTTACCCCCAACAGCATGTAGGCTTTTATTCCAAATACTATCCTTTTACTTATTTGAACAGTTACTGAATAACTGTTTGACATTCAACCAAACTGAAAATGGTGAGTCTTTTGTCTCTTAATATGCGATGGTTTCAGGGTTTCTCATTAGCTGTGTAAGTCTGCAACACTTGATGATTCGTGACTTACTTCACTTTTACAACCACAATTACACCTCGCAATGACAACATTAAAATTGATCAAATTACCTCAGATTTGATCCTTTTCATTTATTTTCAGCTAACTGTCCTGATACTTGCAATTAGCATGAGCTGTGCTTTTTATTTGAAACCGCATCTGCTAAAAAAAACATCAATGTAAATCCTCTGCAATTCATTAAAGGATATGCAGTACCTGATGAGAGACGTCAAGTTTTGACAACTTTAAACTCTGCAACATCTGTTATTTGTGTGTAATTGTGGTTGTTCAAGTGAAGTGAGTCATAGATCATCCCAAGCACTTAATTTCCAATTTACAACTTAAAATCATAATTAAAGTTGTTTTCCCATAACAACTCAGATAAATAAGCACACTTTTTGTTTGCATTATTTGGACTTTCGACTTCATGAGGGAATTTGCTTCGCTCTTAATCCCAGCAGCACTGAGTAAACATGTCATGATTAAAAAGGCAAACAAATGTTGCAGAGGGAGTTATATCTTTATTTTATGAACCGTCCTCTTTCGAGCTCCCACAAGGCATGTGTATCTTTGGGGTACAGATGGATGAGAGGGTGGGCCAAATCCAATCTATCAATGGCCAGTCTGGCACGCTTTTCCGTCTCCACAGAACTGCCGCAAGGCCTGGGCAGCAGGCTCTCTGGCCTTGCCTAATTCTAATCAGATGGGCAGACCGTGTGTCTGTCAGGGTTAATGGGCTAGAGATGGTGGTCCCTTTAGAGAGGCCTGTGGTCAAGCACTAATTAATTAAGAACTCATTGTGAGTGTTGGAGAGCTTTAAAATACAACAAAGAAGCCGATTAAAAGCTGCACGACATCTCTGTACCATATATTTGCCTCGAAGCATGACCTCTAAAAATAATGCTGCACGCAGCACAGCGTAATCTTACAGAACAGAACGAAATCCAGAGAAATTTAATTGCTATCCAAACTCTTCCAAACAAACCCAGCTTTATTTATATTTGCAAATTGTACTATGAAAAGGAAGCTTTTGGGGTGGTTGGAGTGTTTTGATTGGCTCTTGTTGGCTGCATGTTGACAGGACCAATAGCGGCTGAGTGGCGAGCGCAGCGGGAGAACTGCCTGCCTCAACGCGATCATGTTGCCTCCTCTCCAACATGGCTTCCCCTAGTACGCTCAAGTAGAATACATTCTGATTAGCCATTCTGCAGCTAAATTACCTCAATTCATTCAAATTATTGTTTTGCCTTTTGTTTAAAGGCCAAGATATGTTTGCAAGTTGAACTACCTGTAAACTGTCATTAAATGCTTCAGGGAAATGAGCATGATGCTGAAAAGGCATCCTGAGTTGACTTAATGCAAATACTTGTTTCTGCCGTCATTTTTTTCTTTGCTGCCGGTGGAAATTGGACGTTTTCTGGCCCGACACACTCTGGCCTGCGATTCCTCTCCGAGTCTAAATTTTCGGCACACTTCTTAATCAATATTCACGTATTCCACACGTTCTTGTATCTTCATGCATTTTCTCGGTTGCAATTATGTTGATCTAGGCACAGCCAAACATCCTGTCAGCGCGCTTCACTGAAGCCAACCCGTGGTTACTCTAAATTTATTCAGCAGAAAATAGACTTCAAGCAGACTTTAAGGACCGCAACAGACTTGGTAGAGACCCAGAAGAAAGCATAGGTCATATTTTTATGAAATGCTGCTCTTTTTAATTGCTGCAGGAGATACTGTCAAAGTGATAATCCGAGAGATCAGCATTTATTGGCCCGTTCGTTGCGCCTTTTTTCAGATTCAGGCCAATTACAAACAAAGCATACAACTTTTGCTTTGAAAACCATATGGTGAGCAAAAAACAGATTTATTGCTATCTAAGAATTAATTTAGGCTATAAAAGTGCTGTAAAATAATAAGTTTACTTAATTAGTAAAGAATAACTATTAGCTGTACCATTGATTTACTTTTGCGTCGGTTGCTTGTGAAATTATACCCTTCGAGAAAAGATCTCAGGGGGTGTCATAATTAATAACCGTTGACCTTACTTTGGTGACAGTTGTAAAACTCTTCTGTGTTACTTTACAGTGAAAGCAGCTGTCAAGTGTGTCATTGAGAAGTGTTACTCCGGGCTCCCAAAGGCTCGTGTATGAGAATGTGTGCATCTGGGTGTGTTAATCACCTGATTCATCCTGTCACATACACGCACATGTACAGAGAAACGCACCAGGCCTGGTAGAGAGGCTGGGGGGTAGAGAAGGTGTCAGTCCCCGCCTTATCTCGTCAGAATTGACTTCACTCAATTACCTGACATAGCACAGGGAGGAGAGGGGGAGGAAGGGAGGGGAAGGCCTGCCAAGTGTTTGTAGAAACACTTTAGCAGTGTCAAATGCGATACCTCCATCGCTTCCTCAGCAAAGCAACTCCGGTTTTCACACCGGGTGCAGCATCAAAACTTGGATGCGCATCAACTCTTCCAGAGTGGGAAATGGAGGGACAGAAAAACAGTCAGAAATGACACAGGAATCGCACTCTGGTGTGTGGCAGACTGCAGAAACTTTGGCGGGTATTGCAGCAAAGTCGCAGTGTCTTGTCTAACTGGTCTATAAAACAATGTGTTATGCCACAAATGAGAAGAAGATGGATGTACATCTGTGCCTGGGGCATGACTACACGCCGAGCAAGAACTATTAAACGTGCCACTCACCTGACAGGACGACTTCCACCAGGTCCCCTTCCGTAATTTCAGCCGCGCACCTCACCAACTGCAGGATGTTCTCCGAGTTTGCATCATGGCGGAAGAGAAGAATCTTGTCATACATGCCATAGAAGCCACATTCTGGGAACTGTAATGAAAGAAAAATGATGTCGGTCAGATGTTTGGGCAATATTGAGGGGGTGGTGTGTAGTTTATGATGGTTAGCTTACATGAATTGCTTGTCTGCTGATGCCAGACATATAATGCGTTTAAAAGCCCTGCCCACATATTCAAATTACAGACTACATTTCTCATACCTGAAGCTTTTTATTTAGCTACTAAAAGTACTCAGAAACCACATTAGGATGCTCATGGGACAAACCTGACTGACAAAGACTGATTTATAGCGTTAAATGCTTTGCCTTTTTTCCTTTTTTTTCTCTTTTTGGCTGCTCCTAAACAGTTTTACGAACAGCAGCCTCACAATCAATTCAATGTCAAAAGAAGAGAGCAACATATTGACTGACCCGTGTAGACCGCTGGGGAAATGGCTCACTAGCCTCATTCCCTATTGATCCCTGCTGGGTTGAGTTGCAGCAACACTGCAGAGAAGGCCTGCATGTAATGGCAATTCAAACCTACACAATTCACAAAGGGTACTCACATCTAAGCTATTTGGCTTTTATTACACCACAAACAAAAAGATCACAAGTAAAAACCACCATGGCTGTCGCAACGAACGAAGATGTGTGTGTATAAAATGTTTTATAAATATAATACTGCTAGGAATTATTAATCATCATTAACAGCATCCAGAATAAACGTTTTTAGTTACACAATATATGTGTGTGTGAACAGTGTATGTTTATTATGTATATACAAATACACACACACACACATGCATGTATATATTAAAGAAAAATATTGATATGTTTTTATGCTATGTTTATATATATATATATATATATATAATAAACATTATATAAATATAAATACATGTGAGTATTTTTCAAATATTTATATATATATTAGTGCTGTCAAATGATTAATCGCATCCAAAATAAAAGTTTTTCTTTACATAATATATTTGTATGTACTGTGTATATTTATTAAGTATATA